>BLSH010182611.1:489232-504232 GCA_018402905.1 Glandirana rugosa
TTTTTTTTTTTTTTTTTTTTCCCTCTTTGGTTGAATAAAGTCCTTTTCTAGTTGTAGTATAGACATCAAGTAAGGACACCCCTGGGAACAGACATCTGACATCTAGGTGGTTTGAAGGGAAACGTTCTCGAATACTACATTTAGAGAGGGGGGGGGGGGGCCCCCCTACCAGCCTGGGAGAGGTGTGGTATTTTTGTTTTACTGTTGTACAACGGGGTACAAGCACAAATTTTACGAATCTGTCCAACCTGTCAGGAACCCTGACACAATATGTGGAATACAGGGGACGGAGTGGGTGGATTCTATAAGGGGCGGGGCTTATTAAAAGTAGGAGGGGTCAATGGGAAGGGCGGGGCCTGGCGCCCCCCCCATCCAAAAACTTCACCAGCCGCCACTGTGTGGGCTGCACTACAAGAGCGCTGAGGAAAAGGGTCAGTGAGCATTTTCACGGAGCCTCCTACACCACAAATAAAGGACTGTCCAACCTGTCTAAGCATTTTAAACACGAACATGGGGCAACATGTTGTCATTTTGTTTTTATGGTGTGGAGAGGGTCCGACCATCCCCCCGGGGGGGGGGGGGAGAGATTTACATCATAAGCTCTTGCAAAGGGAAGTTTGGTGGATCTACAGTCTACAGACAAGGGTCCCCACAGGAATGAACTACAGATATGATGTTGATCTTTTCCTGAAATAAGTTGGTTTCTCCCTTTTTTTTTTTTTTTTTTTTAGTTTTATTTTATTTTATTTATTTTTTTTCAGTTAGTTTTAGTTTTATTTTTTATCTGAAGTTTAACCATTACCCCTCTGACCATCCTCAGTACTCTTTTACCATTGCATTAACATGTCTTCATCTACAGAACTATGGATTTTGACCATTTAGGAAAATACATGAACCTTTTAGGAACAAATTTAGAGAGTTGTCTGGTCCTCTCCTTCACCTGCTAGTAGCGATCTTTGTAAAAGTATAACACACTAACACATGTGTGCAGCATTTTGTATCTTTTTACTTTTTCTTTTATGTGAAAACATACTTTTTATGAGAACTAGCTATTGTGTTTGTTTTTGTACCCATAGTATGGTAGTGTTTGAACTCCCAGGCAGATCATTAGTGATTATCACTCAATTAATAGTGTGAGGAGACACACCAGACTATGAGAGCCTGTAAAATGTATTTATATGTCGGTTTTTTCACTAAGAAGTAAGTTGTGAACAAGGCGCATTACTGCCGCCGAAACGCGTTAGCTGTTGATTGCCATTGCCACGATGGAGTAAAAACACTTTATTATCTGATCCCCAAGAGTGCCGGCTCATTTTTTGCTTTGATTTTGCTAACCTATTGGAATGTATGGAGGACATTCGTGAAGCCTGAGCACCTGGGGGAGATGCAGCAGCTGATTGCCTAAATCCAAGCTCCACTGAGCAGAGCGCTGTCTCTTGTGTGTTAGAGTTTACTCTTGGTTTATAGCAATCCTCAGGCAAGCAGCAGTATACCAGGAGACTTGTTAGAAGATGAAATACAATTGTGAAGAAAAGAAAAGAGCTTCTCTTAGAGCAGAGGACACCCATCCACACCTACAGACACTAGCAAAAATAGAAGGTATGCTGAGAGTGGGAGGAGAAATGCAGGGCTGGGTTTCAGCTTTTCTACTGGTAGGGACCAATAACCTTGAGGTGGAAAAAGCTGAAGAAAGAAAAATAGATTGGAGAAACAGTAGTGCAAATAATGTGTGACATAGAAAATTGCAATTGCCGCAGCTTTATTATACAGGATCTCTGCTTTCAGAAAAATATATAGGGGGATTCAGTAAAGAACTGCAACACTCTTCTAGTGGTGTGGTCCCTTTAAAATGTCCTGCGTCAAATTCATCAAAGCATTGTGACAGTTTCATTAACAGATCCGACAAACACAACAGATTCACATAGTTCTTACTTGTGTCAACTTTACAATGTGTTATGTTAAAAGATTATTATGGCTTTAGCAATTAGAAGCTCACGCTTGGTTGGAGGTCACACATTATTATTTACTTATTATTTCTGGCATACATTTACAGATTACTTTTATTGGGGATTCCCACATCAGTCAGATTTCCAACCAGGAGGTTGCCTTTCAACAGGTTGCATATTTTCATGTGGTTATTTATGGTCTGTGTGAGTTTCTGGGGATCTGAGAGTTTGAGGAGATATTACCCCTTCTTTTAATACTTCTGGCTGGTATGTAGTGATGACATATGGTTATGCAAGTATGTTCCCTTTATATAAAGAAGAGCTGTAGAAGAGATGAAGAATATGTAATGAAATCCTTTATGATGTATTATAATTTCTTTATAGACCTAGGTACCTTTCCCCCAATGAACATTTGCAAGAAACAAATGAAAATGTGTTGGGTTTCCTTGGCAGCGGGCACACTATCAAGGAAATTCTACAGTTGATATACATTTTGTCTAATCCCGCTAGTGGGTAAATGGGTATTGTAGCCTTTTGTGTCACCAGGAGAGTGTAACACGATGCCAGAACAGTGTTGTTTTATGTAAAGATGTTTTAAAGTTTTATATAAATAAAACATGTACAGTTTTATATAAATTTGTGTTACTCTGAAAGTCCCATTGGAGAAAAAGTGGTGCTGTGTGTAGTTCTAAAAGGGATTTTGGCAAGATACAACTCTATACAAACCTATTTTGTGTATACACAAAACACTAACAGACCCAGGAAAAGCAACAGAAAACTGGGGACCTGCTTGCAGCTTAAGGGCTCTTTCACACGAGAGGAGTCCATTTTGACGGGCTCCGCTGCTCAGCGGGGATCCATCCGTTGATCCCCGCGGATGACAGGACCGTCTCTGCGTTCTGTGCAAAAAACGGACCTGTCAGAGCTCCGCTCTCCTCTACGGGGGATTGGATGAACACGGACCGCCTGTCCATGTTCATCCGATCCGATCGACGGATGGAAAATAGGGTTCCCATCCGTCTTTGTTTAGCAGATCGGATGTCAGCGCTGACATCCGTCGCTCCATAGAGGACAATGGAGCGTCCGTTCAGGTCGCCTGAAAAACTGACAGGCGGACCTGAACGGTCTGTGTGTGTGAAAGGACCCTAAAGAGCCGTTTGCTCAACAATAACCCTGAAATTTTGTATCACTGTTTTGTACCACTCTTTAGTAAAATATTTATTGGAAAAAAAAGCCACCTAAAGGAACACAAGTCCAAAGCTGGCATTAGAAGTGGGCACAAGATGCTTCTTGTAGAACATGAGAACAGAAGATCAGGTAGTATCAGTGTAAATTTGGGAAACAGCTGCTTGATGCCAAACAAGTTCTCACAGATCTAGTAGAGTGTGCTTAGAGGGAAAAGAGTGGAACCCAATCTATGAGACCATAAGCTTTGATGATGGTTTATCTGAGCCACCTAGAGATGGTAGAACTATAGTCTGCCGGGTACTATCCAGAATAATAAAAACAGAATCAGTCCTTGTGAAAGAAGCTGTGGCTCAAAGACTTGGATGACTCCTGGACTGGAGAGCTTGAATCTGATCTTGAAGTTTCTAATGTGAAAAAAAACCCCTCTGGCATGAGCTTTCTCCAGGACTAAACCCAGATACTCCACAAGATAAGTCAGTTCCTGGGAAGATTCTGGATCCATTCAACAAATATAATTTCTCGACAGTCAAAGCTACATTATCCAACAACTAAGCCCAAACAGAGCAACACCTAAGCACCTCATAATGGGGATGTCACAAAAACAAACAGGGCTCATTTGGAGCCAGCAACTTGGTAAACAATGAAGATGCCAATCATAGGCCGAAGGCAGGGCCACACACTGGTAATGTAGGGACCCCACACAAAATGTTGGAATGCTAATCAACTGGAAAGATGAGGACATGCAGATACACTACATGACTATTCATAGAAGTCAAAAAGTCTCCCTGGGGAAGGGAGGGGATGACAGACCGACTGAAGACACAGAGCTTTGTGATCCAGTATAGGGTCGATGCCCTCTCTGGATTTGGGAACAATGAACAGGTTGAAATAAAGGGTTTGATGAAGATCTGCTAATCTGTATGGTGTCTTTCAATGGACAAGAAAGAAATCACATTTGTTCGTGGTGCCAACATTTTTGTAACAAAATCTTCTTTGACAAGCTGACAAAAATCGGAATTGTGACTTACCTGTAAATTCCTTAGTTGCTAGGGTTGCCCATAGAGCACAGTATATAACCCCACCCGCTCTGTAAGGCTCAATTTTTTTTACACAAGGAGTGATCAATACACGGGGGGGGTCCTGTACTCCACTTCAAGGTGAGGAATTTGTAGGCAAGTCAAAACTTCTATATTTTTATTTGTATAGTACCATGGGATGTGACTAAGCATTAAAATAAGGGGGTGGGCAACATGGCAAGCAGAACTGAAAAACAGGCCCACAAGAAAACAAGGGTTATAGAACCCCAATAAAACACTCAGATGACAGCTTACAGAACCTTGCAACCAAAGCTTGACTTCACCTGGTGAAACTTAGGAGAAGGTATGAACAGAGGACAAGATGGCAGCCTTGCAAACCTAGAAGGAGGTGCTTGATGTGGAAAAGCTCAAGAGACAAAAAAGCCCTGGTGGAATGGGCTCTGATAGTATAAGGAGGGATTCTATCCATAAGGGCATATGACCTGGAAATCCGTTGCCTGACCCACCTAGCAATAATGGAATGGGAAGCAGGATGCCCTCTTACGAGGGTCCGCAGGCAGGACAAAGAGGGACTCAGCTTGTGAATAGAGGGTATGGCTTTCAGGTAGACCCTGACACATTGACCACATCTAGGCAATGTGGGGCGATTTTCTTGTTATGTTTTAGGGCAGGACAAACAATGTCCTCACTGAGGTGGAAAGAAGAGACCTTTGTGCTCAAAATCACTTTGTCCATGTGTAAAACAAGAAAGGACTATTTACAGGAATAAGCTGCCAAATCAAACAAACCAGGAAGTCAACCTGACAAGTGAGGTCTTCCAATGGAATAACCAAATTAGTTCAAAGTGAGGTACAGAGAGCACCAGGTTGAGATTCCAAGGCGTTAAAAGAGGTCGAACTGGGGTATTTATACAGTTTCTGGAATAAAATGGATAAACTGGAAACCTGTCTCTTGAGGGTATTCCCGGGGACTTGGCTTTCTGTTTTCACACCAGGCAGGCAAAATAAGCCTTCCACGTGGGATGGTTTTTAACAGCCATGGATGGAATAGGGGGCCTTGGACAAGTAGGTCTGATCTGTTTGGAAGATTGCAGGCTCTTCTGCCAGAAGTCATCATGTTCTAATGGGCCAGTTTGGAACAATGAAGATCACCAGCAAACCCTTTCTTTCTCTATCTTGCACAGCAGTCAAGGGAGAATCTTCATTGGAGGGAAGGCATGAACCCAGTAATCACCAAGTAATCTTAGCTGGGCTGTTCAGTTTGTTTTTGAACATAGAGGCCAGGATGTCTACATCTGGATTTTTGCAACTTACACAGAGATTTTAGAAAGAAGAGACCGCTCTCCTGGGTCTAGGTATTAGGGGCTTAAAAAGTCTGCCTGTTAATAATCCATCTCCAGGAATTTTAGTTTCTGCCCGGGGGAGTATCAGACTTGTTTCTTTTAGGGCAGCCTGACTTCTGATGCCCCCTTGATTGTTTCTGTAAGCCACTGCTGTGGCACTGTCTGACGAAGGGAGGTCCAGTGTTAAAGAACTAATCTGATGGCTGTCAGATCCAGGATGTTGATGGAAAGTTTTGACTCCTGTGGAGACCAAGTCCCTTGGACAGCAAGAGAACGGTTAACTCCACCCCAGCCTATAAGGCTGGCATCCATTGTCACCACTGTCCAAGGCAGGACTATCTTTTCCGATTCTAGGGCAGGATTGGAGATACACCAAATCAGAGATAGCTTTGTCTGGGTGGACAAAAGCATTGGGTGAACCAAGGACTGAATTTGCTTGCCGCGAGCATGTTGGATTGCAGAAGTCTGAAGTGAAACTGGGAAAAAGAAACAACCTCAAAAGAGGGTGCCATCAAACCCCAAACTCTGAATGCAGAAGCAAACTGAGGGATACTATTCCAGCTCGGGCAACCTTCTCTTGGGGAAGGAAAATTCTGTTTGGGCTATGGCCAAGATTGGACCCAGGCACTCCAGACAGTGTGAGTACTGGAGAGCAGACTTTGGAAATTTGATCCATCCAGGTAACCTGCTTTATGAATTTCCTAGGTTCGTAACAGAGCCAGAAGTGGGGCAAGCACTTTTGTGAAAACTTAGGAGCGGCAGTGCTACAAATTGGAAGTGTTAAGGCCCGTACACACGGTACAATGGTTGTACAACCAGCTTGTTGTACAATTATCCGACCGTTAGTACACACGATTACAACAGCCGTCGTACAACAGTTGTACAACTGAAGTTGGATGAGCACACTAGAAATCTTTGGTTGAACAACAATCGGTTGTACAACTGTTGTACCATGTGTACAGAGAAGTTGGTCCAACAAAGTTGTACGTGCAAAACAGGCATGCTCAGAAGTCAGGAACGCCCAGAAGTGTCTGTTCTGGGAAACCTACGTTCCTAATTCCCAAATCACATGCACCTGAACTTCCTCGTTATAAGCTCGTAACATGTCACTACGTTAGGCTTGGTTGTACGATTGCTTCGTGTATGTCAGCACGCTAGACACAACAGTCAACATCCGACTTGGTCCAAAGTTGGACGTTCGGTTGTACAACCGTTGCACCCGTGTGTACGAGGCATATGGACATATGCCATAACTTTTTGGGACTGAATAATTTGCATTCAATTTTCTATGCAAACCTAAATTAGTATAACCACTCCTTGTGCCTGAAGCTGGTGCAAGGCAGTCAATAAATCTGCTTTCTTTAGGTTTGAAGCTGGCAGATTGGAAGCCAAAAAATGAGGAAGGGGCAGAGATAAAAACTCAACTTCCCAAAGTCCCTTCGAAGCTGGGTTCACACTAGAACATGCAACGGCTCACAGCAGGGGTCAGGTGTGTCCTGGTTCACCGTTTCAGGTCCGATGTCAGCCCAAATTTTGGGCTGAATTCGGGCCTGAAACGGACCAAAAGTCGCACAGCATTTTTGTGCAAATCTCACCGGACCTGCTGCGGAGATACGTGAACCGGCTCCATAGAGAGCTGTTCAAAATCTCCTGCTATTGCGAATTAGATGCAGGGAACCTGCATCCATTTTGCAATGGTGTGAATTCAGCCTGAAACAAAAGCTTGGACCCACAGGTCTGGGTGGGATATCGTGGACCCAGACTAGCACAAATGCCAACAGACATCCCCCCACTGCTCAGAGTGAGGGGTGCCCCTCCACTGCGAGGAGGGCTTCTGGGGAGACTTGGGAGTACAGGGCTTGTGACAAAACCTTGGTTTGGAAGTAGAAATATGGAGAGAGTAAAAAGGACTCTTTTACTGATAACCAATAGGCATAGGAATAGGACATAAGCGTCTTTTTGTGGAATACGAGCCCCTTTCCCCAGTGATGAAATTCTCAAGGGATTCCTCAAATAGGCATCAAAAAGCAT
The DNA here is from genome assembly GCA_018402905.1 of Glandirana rugosa. Lineage (NCBI taxonomy): Eukaryota > Metazoa > Chordata > Amphibia > Anura > Ranidae > Glandirana > Glandirana rugosa. The sequence goes on from BLSH010182611.1 coordinate 496,777, forward strand.
GCAGGGGCAGCAGACCAGACCTTTAGCCACAAAATCTTACACATAGGCACAGACTTAATGGACAGTCTAGAGACCTGGCGAATTACATTCTCTAGAGCGGCAGCACAAAAACAACAATTCTGATGGCATCAGCTATAATTGTTCAAAGTGAGCAGGGTCCTCCAAGGCAAGTCCATGCTCTCTATTCATATGCCCTGTCCAGTTAGAAATAGTTTGGCAAAAGTATATAGAAGCAATAGCTAGCTCCAGGGAAGGACCTGCAAGGGTAAAGAAGACGTTTAAGACAGCTTCCAGATGCCTTAAAAGAGGGTACATCCTAAATAGAAACTAAATAAAATAGAAAAAGGTGTTTTTTTAGAACTGAAAATGGCAGGATCCATTACGGGAACAGTCTATTACTTTTTAAAACCCATTGGATAAATCTCAGCAAAAAGCTTAGGAGGATTAAAACCCTTTCAGCATTGGGCCACTCCTCAAACTGCACAATCAATCTGTGCATATATTGAAAAAGTATTTTTTTTAGCTCCCACGGGGACTTATTTGGGTTGTAAAGAATCAGGTGTTTTTAGGCAAAGTGTGCTCCACATCAATTAGTATGTCCACTATAGAGAGCATTTGGTGTGAAGCTGCAGCTGGTACCTCATCAAACACAGAGGAGGGAAAATACTCTGCTAGAAAATCAGGGTCCTCAGTACTTTCCTCTATAATACATCTATATTATCAAGCAAGGAAGGTTCCACTTCTGAATCCTGAACTGATTCAGGAGAAATAGAGGATGTATAGTATTTATGTCTTCTGGAAATCAAAGGTTCTAGAAGTGCAGAGTATTCAGACATAGTGGCAGAGAAATCTGCTTTTGTCAGGCTGCATGTTGCATTTCGTAGAGGGAGCCAGAGTCAGATAATGGGAGTAGTGTAATAATAGAACATTGCTCTGGGACAAGAGAACAGCTATCAATCTGAGCAGTGGTTAGAGGTTTCTGTAAGCCATCTGCGGAAAACATGCTATTCGGCCTGTTTGTTCCAGCTCCCTTGCACCTGTGATCAGCCACTAAGTGGATCCCCAGTGGGTACTCACGCATATGAAGTGCAAAATTGATGAGGTTGTGTGTGTTGAGAAATAGGAGCTGCTATAACACAGGCAGTGACCATGTTACGGTCTCTCTTTTTCTGTAGAAGATGGCAGGAGTGCAGTATAGTGCTGTGTGAATTAATTTTTCATGGAAAAAGCAGGCAAGAAGGTACCATGGAGGAGGCGTGGATAGTAGACAAAACACCAATTTTAAACTGTGCCAAAAAATGTTAGAGACAATAGCAGGGGTAGAAACAATAAAGTGAACACCCAAATCCTCTGCCAATAGAACACGGAGATATAGTGTAAATCAGGGCTCGACAAACCCCAGGCGTCAGGTCGCATTGGCGCCTAGATTTAGCGGCCCTAATTGAGGCCACGGCTTTGCGGCATGCTGGAACGAGATGCACCCCTCACTCTGATGACTGAGGGCATTGTCCTTACATTGCTAAAAGTGGCAGGGGAACTGGCACCCTCTTGTGGTGGCCGGGGCTGCTACAAGCAGTTATTGACGGTGTTGAGGGCTTCCCCTGTCTGCTCGCTCTGCCTGACAACTGGGAACCGACTGAAGGTGTTGTGGGCTTGATCTGGCGCCCTTTCCATAATGGTGAGTGGACAGGGAGTGTGGGGCAGCTGGTTGGAACAGCTTCAGCTCCATTCACACACCCCCTCCCACACAAAGATGGAAACAGTTTTCCATTATTATTATTTTTTTCATTAAAATTTTTATTCTTTTCAGTCTCTTGTTTTGCACTCTCTTCCTGCCATGCCACAGTCACACAGCCAAAGGCCTCTTTCACACAGGCTGTCCGATCAGGTCTGCTTGTCAGTTTTTCAGACAGACCCAATCAGACCCTCCAGTCTCCTCTAGAGAGCAGCAGGTGTCAGCAAACACAAGTTCACCGACACCCGCCACCATCTCATCCGATCCTGCCCGCCACAAACAGATGGATGGTGGTCCTATTTCCTCATCCGTCCGGTGGATCAGATCAGATGGAAATGCTCTGGTGGTCCGTTTCCATTTGATTGCCCCATAGAGGAGCGGGACTGTGTCCGTTCTGCACAGCAGAGCAGACCTGTCATCTACCTGCTCAGTGGGGATCAGTGGAGAGATCCCCCACTGAGCAAGCGGATTCCGCTTAGCTGAGGTGTTTGTATGAAAGGGGCCTAAAGTGCCATGAGTCACTGTATCCCCTATCACCCCCACCTTGTTGACTGTCCTTCCCTAGTGGGTTGCTGCCCATCACACCATTAAGCTTAGTACACACGAGCTGAATGCCGTGTGACATCGGCCGGTTCAATAAAAAACGGCTGACATTCGGCCCGTGTGTATGGTAGCCGGTCCGACAGAAGCTGGCTCCTAACATTTTCAGCTGGCTCCTAGATTCCAAGCAAACTTGTCAAGCCTTGGTATAAATACAGGGAAATCCGGTCTTACCTTTTTTATGATGCTGGATGTCCAGCCTACACAGTGGGCATACTCTTGAGGGGTCTAGAAACCATAAGAATGTACCATGGTCCTAGACCTGTATGGCATCTTGTGGTTAAGTACACACTCTGCACTTTTGTGCCAAGGTGTTCACCTAATGCAAGAGCCAGCACCCGAAGCAAACATTACAGGTTGGCTCCAAACAGTGGGATCTGGATACAGTCGCCCAAGGTACACACTGAAGGTAACGGATCTAGAAATTGCTGGATAGCCTAGGGCAGCAAGTAATCAGATCTTGATAGATGCTTCAGAGAAAAATTTGAATATTTACAAAAAGAAAAATAATTCTCCAGAGGAGAACAGATCCATCACCTATGGACACTATCAAAAAAACTAGAGTGTTATGGAATGGGTGGAGTTATATTGTGCACTCTGGGAGCAGCCCCGGTAAATTTTTTGCCAGTGTCCTATCACATGACGGTAGCTGCACGTAACCCATAACACGTAACTAAGAATGCAAGTTTTATCACCTAGGATAATAAATGTACCATATTTTATATACCTCCTGTATCATCTTTATATATTTATTACTCGTGCCATCATTAATATACCAAACAGGATTATTTCAGTGAAAGGTACTACTTTTTCAAACAGGAAACCTACACTTGCCTTTTGCGTCGTAATCGGCTACACAATGTATCAAGCTATTGGGAGAGGATATTATTTTTGTTACCTTTAAAGGGAAAGTCTGAATAGGATCTCCATCTTGACTGTAGGTGAAGTTTCCAAGAAGAACACCTTCTTTCTGTGTTTCTTCCTCTAAACCCTGTGATGACAAAAGAAAAAGAATGTTTATATAGCTGGATGATAGGAGGGTAAGAATTAAAAGATACATTTCCTGGTGCCTCCATGGCAGCATACATATGGTTGGTTGCTCCGCCCACAACCAACCCACAGGACCACTTTAACTCTCTAAAAGTAAGCGTTGCCCCCCCCCCCCCGCATCATTCTTTTTTCGGTCCTCAAGCCTGCAGGATCGTCCGGATCAGCCCTTACCTCACCACCAAATTGGTGTTACCATTACAGGTTCATGCTCCCCTGTAGTATGGAGTCCCAGGACTTAGGCTGCTAAATGCGCCAATGAGTATGGTAGCCCATTTTTTCTGTGGATCTTTTTTGGGGCAGGAGGGCTCACAGGGGGCCAGTTCTCTCTCACCCCATGGCACCTCTCATTTACTCTAAGAAAACGCTTCCCCAATGGCTGGAGTTAGGATCAACAATTTCCACCGCATGGGCATGCACCAAGACTGAGGACCAATCCTCCCTATGTACCTCGGACTCCTATGGGTTTTTCCCCTCCAGTATCAGCAGCATTTCCCCACGCTGTCCTGCAATGCTTACCACTCCCGCAGACCATGTCCCCCCCCCCCCCGCCGGGGTTGTGCAGCACTTCGCACCCGCCTCCTGGGGCTCATTTTGCCGGTTTTAGGAGGCGGAGCTGGATGACATCATCGTTGCATGCCCAGTAGCCAAATGAAGCCATCGGTGGCCATCTTGGTACACCCAATATGCAGCTGCATATAAATGACGGTTCTCTGGCCATTAGGGAGGCAGCTGTCAGCAGAGGAACATCTCTCCATAGGGTTCACAGACCGTCCTGTCGTGCCTCTGCCACCTAATGGAAGTCAGAGGTACTGCAAGGAAAAAAAAAGAAGACCGAAGGAATAAGGAAGAAAGGAAAACTTTTTTTTTTTAACTATTTCAGCTGTCTCCCGCAGTCCAGTGATGCAACCAAAAGAACCTCGACATACCACTAGGTAAGAGGCTGCACCGCTCAGGTGCGTTTTTCTTTTTTTGTACAAAAGAGCATTGGGCATGAAGAATCAAAATCTCATTTCAGCTCGCAACGCCGACCATCACGCAGGGACTCTCCAGATAGGAGGTCTGGAGGCCACGGCAGTTCAAGGCATGGGCACTCATCCTCTTCTTGTTCATCACACAGATCACGGAGATCACCTCATCGTACGTCAAGGGGAGCCACTTCATCGCACGGTTCCACCCGGCCAAAGGACAAAACATGTTGGGTCTGGAAAACCAGCCCTGCGAGGAAAATTAGTATGCAAGGCATGTTACATGGAAGTTGTTGGTAACAGGGAAAAAGATAAGCAAGAATCCATGGTCACCATGAAAGAATTAATCAAAGACTCAATACGGGAATTAACCCTGCCCCAGAAACTAGTGGGCCAATCCACCAGTGGGAGGGCTACTGAAACCTCAAATCAAGTGGACCCAGGCTCCAGCTCAGATGACAGGGATATGGTGGAAGAGAATCTTTCCGCATTTGATTTTTGCATGATTGACCCATTTGTGGTCGGGGTAAAAGACGTGATATAGTGGGAATAAGCACCTGAACCTCCTGCCAAGTGCAGAAAATACTTCTCCCACTTGAAGAAAAAACCACCAACTTTTCCGCTGATGGAAGAAATAAGGGAGGTTGTGACAGATGAATGGCAAAAGGTGGAAAAAAGACCAATCGCTTACAACCGTTTCCACAAATTATACCCCTTAGCAGAGTCGGATGCTCGACTGTTTGACTCCATGCCATCAGTAGACGCATTAGTCAAGAGATTGGGCAGAAACACAACGCTGCGCTTAGAGGATGCAGTTTCCTTTAGGGATATATTAGATTGCAGAATCGATTCAGATCTAAAGAAGGCTCATCAGGCGGCCGGCGTTGGCTCTTACTTCAGTCTCCAGAGCAGCATGAGCGTGGACGGATAACATCGAAGTAGCTCTCAAACAAGGCGTAGATTGCGATCAGATAATAAAATGATGAGTTGAGATTGGCTTCTGATTTTATAGCCGAAGCAGCGATTGATACCTTAAAATGATCCTCCAGAGCTATGCTATATTCAGTTACCGCTAGAAGGGCACTCTGGCTAGAGCCATGGTCAGCAGATCCCTCATCTAAGCAGACGTGGTGCTGCATTCCCTATGATGGAAAAGCCCTATTTGGTGAAAAATTGGGACCGCAATTAATAGGGTTACAGGAGGCAAGAGTGGCCTGATACCTCAGGATAGAAATAGGCAAAGAAAGTTTGCAGAAAAATCAACCTTTCAGCAGAAGGCCAGAGACGCCAGAACATATCACCCAGGAAGGGAATACAGAAGAGGCTGGAAGGGCACCCAAGCTACCTTCCTAAAGATGGGGAAGCAGAAAGCTACAACCTCAGAACACGTAAACCAGAAGTCCTTTTGACGCCTTGCACACCCAAGCCAGTTCAGTGGGTGCCCGGCTCAGTGCGTTCACTGAGGTTTGGGTGGAAACCTGTTTGGATCTGTGGGTCACCTCCACAATCCTTCAAGGGCATTTTTGACGGTTCAAAAACCATCCACCCCGCTCTTCTTTTCTACCCACCAGGACTCCAGCTTCAAGAGAAAAGCGGGAGATTCTGCTACAATACATTCAAACTCTGTTCCATCAGCAAGCGGTGATACCGGTTCCAGAGTCGCAAAGGCGCTTAGGATTCTATTCCCCGGTCTTCTTGGTGCGCAAAAAGTCGGGGGGGATGGAGACCAGTTCTAGACCTGAAACGCTTAAACAAGTTTATCCAGCTAGAACGCTTCAAAATGGAGTCTCTCAATACGGTTATCATGACAGTACAGCCAGAAGATTGGATGGTCCCTAAAGACCTCCAAGACGCTTATCTGCATATACCTATCCATCGCGATTACCAACAATACCCAAGGTTCAAGATAAGGGAACTTCACCTACAGTTCCAGTGCTTGCCCTTCGGCATATCAACAGCTCCTAGAACCTTTACCAAAGTATTGGTGGCAATTCTGGCTCCTCTCCGGGAGAAGGGTATACGTGTTCTACACTATCTAGATGATATCCTAGTTCTATCTCAGGACAGGGGAGTCCTGAACAACTATCTTCAAGAAGTCATGAGCACACTGACCAGATACGGGTGGTTGATAAATAATTTGAAGAGTCAACTCATCCCAACCCAAAAGATGATGTACTTAGGGGCACTATTCGACACCCAGAAGAGTGCAGTATCGCTCCCGCCGGAAAAAATCTCTATAAACACAAGGAGAGTAGGGAGAGTGCTGGCGAGCAAGTCCATGTCAGCATCAGAGTGCCTGAGTCTCCTGGGATCTTTCTCCTCGTGCATCCCGATGGTGAAGTGGGCCAGATGGCACCTCCGCAAGTTTCAACAGGGGTTTCTATTACAGTGGAGGAAGAGATCCTTGTCTCAGAGGATTCTGATCACCATGTCAATGAAGTCCAGTCTGTGGTGGTGGACGAGACCGCTCAACCTTCAAAACCACTGTCACCTTGGCCCCATCTCGTGGATCACTCTAACATCCGACGCGAGCTGCTTGGGTTGGGGTGCTCAATACAAAGATCAGTAGATCCAAGGAAGATGGCAGTTCGATTCGGTCTCCAATATCCTAGAATTAAGAGCAGCCTGGAAGGCAGTATCACATTTAGCACCTTTTCTCAGGGGCAGCTCTCTCCTGCTACAAATGGACAACATGTCCAGAACCAGGGGGAAACTCACAGCAGATCATTATCCATCGAGGTAGCCCCGATTCTATCTTGGGCAGAGAAGAACCTTGTCAATCTCAGAGCAGCCTATTTGCCAGCCCCACAGAATCAACTGGCAGATCGAGTGTCCAGAGAATTCATCAACAACGAGTGGTCTCTGGACCAGGGGGTGTTCCAATGGATCTGCCAGCAGTGGGGGCAACCCTCAGCTGGACCTATTTGCATTCCTCCTGAATGTAAAATCACCTCGGTTCTTCACAAGAGGTCTTGCCCTTGAATCGGCGGGAGTGGATACCCTAGTCCAGCCATGGACCTTCCAACTGGGGTACGCATTCCCACCAATTCCACTGATCCTGAGATTCCTCCAGTGACTAACAGCAGAAGAAGTGACCATCCTGGCA
>BLSH010182611.1:509232-558179 GCA_018402905.1 Glandirana rugosa
TCCCTGTTTTACAGAAATCAAAGTAGGAGATACAATTTTGTATAGTTATTGAGTACTTTGAACAATAAAACAGTGCAGACTTATTCTGGTTTCCTTACATGTAAATCTTTGACTGGGAAGGCTAGAGGGAGGGGGAAGTAAGTTCTTTGGATTGTTTTCCGTTTTGCATGGTGGTGAAGAGAATGGAGGGTGGGGGCGGGGGTAGGTAGTCTTGGAGGACAGGGAATCGGCAAAAAGGGTATAGATGGTGTAACGTGAAACCACGTACCTGGTAGCAGAGCCTGTCTTTTGCAGAAGGAGACCTCTCATACAGCCCCGGCTCAGAGCCCACTGGAGTGGGGACAGTGGTCTCATGAATGCAGCGAGGTAGGAGTGCCTCTGTAAGCAGCTGTAGACTGGATGCTGGGAACGGAGCCTGGAGCACTGGACAGTAGACAGCTGGAGGTTGGAACGGCAGCAGCAGATCAGCGGTCACAGGAGCTGGATGCAGGGCAGGCAGAAGAGGCGCGAGACAAGCCGGGTCAAACACGGATCAGCAAGCAGGCAGAGTCGGCAGACAAGGAATGATCGGAGGCAAGCTGGGTTCGGCAATGGGTATCAGGCTGGCAGGTGAAAGCAGAGTCAAGCAAGCTGGGTCTGAATTGGAGAAGGCAGAATGGTCAGAGCAAGCCGGGGTAGGTAGTAGATCAGATAGCAAATAGCAGGTAAACAGGTTCAGGTATAGACTAGCTGCAGATCAGACAGCAAAGTCCAGGTGCAGTCACTGTCCCTTTAAAGGCCACTGGGTGCCAAAGTGAGTTAGCCTGAGTGCGTTCTCGCGTGGCGCACATTCCTGCACATGTGTGCGCCTCCGAACAGTCATAGGAATCTTCGTGTGAATCCGTGTGCGATCGCAACGCTTGCCTGGATCCCTGACATTGCCCCACTAAGGGGTAGCCTCCGGATGCCCATCTGTGCTGTTTTCTCTGGGTGGGTTTCGGAAAAAGTCCTTGACTAGTCTTCCTGCATGGATGTTAGATTCAGGTTCCCAGGAATTGTCCTCCGGCCCGTAACCCATCCATTTTATTAAGAATTGGATCTGCCCTTGTCTTTTCCTGCAATCAAGAATAGTTTCTACCTCATATTCTTCATTACTATCAATGAGAACAGGTCTGGACCCGCTATCAGAGAAGGGATCAGTTACAGCAGGTTTCAACAAGGCAACATGGAATACAGGATGAATTTTCAAAGAGTCAGTTAAGAAAAGTTCATACGATACCTCATTGATTGCTCTTTTCCCCGAGAAGGGACCAATGAACTTGGGTGCCAGCTTCTTGGAGGGACAGGCCAACCGGAGATTCGCTGTAGAGAGCCATACCCGATGACCAGGCTGTAACTTCAGCTACCCCCTTCTCTTCTTGTCAAAGGCCCTTTTGTTGTCCGCTTGTGCCCTGGCAATTGCTTCCTGGAATACCTTGTTGTTCCGGCTCAAGAAGTCTGCTGTGCTCTGTACCACTGGAACTGTGGATTCAGGGATGAGGCCCAGCAGAAAAGACAGATGAAAACCGTAATTGGCAAAAAATGGAGATTGCCCTGTGGCTGAATGACTGGCATTGTTATAAGCAAATTCTGCAAGAGGTAGCAAGGATACCCAGTCATCCTGGGAAAAAGAAGTAAAGCAGCGGAGGTATTGCTCCAGAGTCTGATTGGTGCGCTCAGTCTGCCCGTTGGTCTGAGGATAGGCCGATGAAAATGCCAGCTTGATCTGCAGTAAATCACATAAGGCCCTCCAGAAGCGTGAGGTAAATTGTACTCCTCGATCCGACACAACGTTTGCAGGTACTCCAAGTAATCTTACAATCGCCTTAATGAAAATTACAGCGGACGGGGTGTTCTTTAAAGCTAGGAAGTGGGCCATCTTGGACAGACAATCGACAACCACAATTATTGCCGTGCAACCTCTGGACAGTGGGAGTTCAACAATAAAGTCCATGGAGATCATCTGCCAGGGCCTGTCTGGAATGGGTAAAGGCTTGAGTAACCCCCAAACTCTACTCCTTGCTGTTTTGCTTTGGGTATACACAGGACAAGAATTCATGTACCTCTTGCATAAATCCTCCAACTTAGGCCACCAGAAGGTGCACTGTACGAGTTCAACAGTCTTGTGAACACCAAAGTGGCCCACCAGAGGATGGTCATGCAGATTCTTCAGGACTTCTACCCAGACACTCTCAAGCACGAAGATTTGATCTCCATTCCACAGCAGATTATCTCGGCAAGCAAGGGTCACCCCTGAAGAGCTGGACTGGGTCATGGAAGTGTGTCTGATTTGAGACAGAAGATCTGCTTGCAGAAGGAGGACACTCCCGGTTGGCAGGATGGTGTCAGGAACAGAAGAATCCTTGGGATCATCGTACATCCGGGACAAGGCATCAGGTTTAGTATTCTTTGACCCGAGGTGGTAGGTAATGTGGAAGGTGAAGCGTGAGAAGAACAAGGCCCACCTGGCTTGTCGGGGTTTCAAGCATGTGGCTGACCACAAATATTCTAGGTTCTTGCGGTCAGTGTATATTAAGATTGGGTGGGTTGCACCTTCCAAGAGATACCTTCATTCCTGCAGAGCGGTTTTGATGGCCAACAGTTCCCGATCTCCGACATCATAGTTTTTCTCTGCTGGAGAAAGTTGTAGAGAAAAGAACGCCACAGGATGCATTGTGTCCTTGATTCCTTGGCGTTGGGAAATGACTGCCCCCATTGCTATTTCAGAAGCATCCATTTCAAGAATAAAGGGCAGTGCTGGGTCCGGGTGACTCAGAATTGGGGCTGAAGTGAAACGTCTTAAGAGTCTCAAAGGCTTCTTGGGCTTCGGGGCTCCAGTGGAAACAAAAGTTTTGCTTGGTCAGCTGCGTAATGGGAGAGATGATGGTAGAGAATCCTTTGATGAACTTTCTAAAAAAGTTTGCAAAACCCACAAAGTGTTGTACCCCCTTCTTGTCTGTGGGTACCGGCCAGTCGACAACAGCGTATACTTTTTGTGGGTCCATCTCTATTCCTGTTGGAGAAATAATCAGACCCAGGAATTAGATGCTCTCCTTCTCGAACTCGCATTTCTCCAGTTTGTATTGGTGAAGTCTCCCCAGCACATGATTGACATGTCCTCGATGGTGGTCTAGGGATCCAGAGAAAATTAAGATATCGTCCAGAGAGATGATCACAAAGATGTCCAGAAAGTCTCTGAGCACATCGTTGATAAAGTGTTGGAACGTTGTGGGGGCATTACAGAGCCCGAAGGGCATCACCAAGTACGCAAAATGCCCAAACCTGGTACGAAAGGCTGTTTACCATTCATCCCCCTTCCTGATGCGTACCAGGTTGTAGCCCCCTCTCAGATCCAGCTTGGTAAAGATGCAGGCAGATCGCAGTCTCTGGAACAAATCAGTCATCAGGGGCAGCGGGTAACTGTTCTTGACCGTAATCTTGTTCAGTTCCTGATAGTCCACACATGGCCGGAGTGATTGATCCTTTTTGGTTACAAAGAATATCCCTGCTCCGGCGGGAGACTTAGATGGATGAATGAAGCCTTTCTTGAGATTTTCATCAACATAGTCCTTTAAGGCTTCTTGTTCTCGCTTAGTTAGTGGGAAGATGTACCCGAACGTAATCTCAGCCCCTGGGAGGAGATCAATAGGGCAGTCATATGGGCGATGGGGAAGAAGCGTATCTGGCCCTTGCTTGCTGAACATGTCCAGAAACTGATAAGGTTCAGGTACTGACTGCCGGATCTCTGGGTCAGTGTTCAAGCATAGCAGTACCGGAGGAGTGTCAAGTGTACAATGTCTCTGGCAGTATGAGGAGGAAAACTTGACTTCTCCAGATGTCCAGTTAATCTGTGGATCATGGGCCTGAAGCCATGGAAGGCCCAAAATGACTGGAAATAGTGGGGAAGAGATGGCGTCCAGTCTAAGCAGTTCCTCATGGTTGGCAGACCTGACAGGCAGCAAGGGGGTCTCTTGGTTGACCAGTCCAAATTTAATATGGGACCCATCAGCCAGATATACAGAGAGACCATGTGACTTGGGTTGCAGAGGAATGCGATGTTGATGGGCAAACTGCAGGTCGATAAACCAGCTGCAAGCCCCAGAGTCAATGATAGTGTTGACCAGTGTGGACTGGTGGAGGCACTCTGGGTAACATCCAGGTAGGCCGGTTTGATTGTGTAGATCTCTAAAACCGACGCATGGATCGCATGTAGGGCAGCTTCTACAGTGGCGGTGCGCTGTGGGTCATCGTATAATTGGGCAGCAGGGCGATGACATAACCCAACTTGGTAACCTCCAGGGAAAAAGTCCATGGTTACAGGGCGAAGAACAGCTGGCAGGCATTTCGGAAGGCACGAAACTTGCTCCGGTCCCCGGAAAATCTCTCAGGTGTGGGGATTCGGGGTTCTGGAGGAAGCATCACCACAGAAGGACTGGTGCTGGCTTGCGTGGTAGTGGAAGGAGGTGCAGAGGTAGAAGTCCCGCTGGGTGCTGGTGGAGAGGCCTGGACTTGTGCTTCCAGTCTGGTGTAGCCCTCTTGCAAGGATCTGACAGCCTGGGTCAGAGCAGTGAGATGCTGGCAGATCTCCTCCATGGAAGTGGTTCCTCCTGCAGGGTCAGACATGGCTGTCTGATACTGTATCGTGAAATCACGTACCTGGTAGCAGAGCCTGTCTTTTGTAGAAGGAGACCTCTCATACAGCCAGGGCTCAGAGCCGACTGGAGTGGGGACAGTGGTCCCGTGAGCGTAGTGAGGTAGGAGTGCCTCTGTAAGCAGCTGTAGACTGGATGCTGGGAGTGGAGCCTTGAGCACTGGACAGTAGACAGCTGGAGGCTGGAACAGTGGCAGCAGATCAGCGGTCACAGGAGCTGGATGCAGGGCAGGCAGAAGAGGCGTGAGACAAGCCGGGTCAAACACGGATCAGCAAGCAGGCAGAGTCGGCAGACAAGGAATGGTCAGAGGCAAGCTGGGTTCGGCAACAGGTATCAGGCTGGCAGGAGAAAGCAGAGTCAAACAAGCCGGGTCTGAATTTGAGAAGGCAGAATGGTCAGAGCAAGCCAGGGTCAATCAGGTAGTAGATCGGGTAGCAAATAGCAGGTAAACAGGTTCAGGTACGGACTAGCTGCAGATCAGACAGCAAAGTCCAGGTGCAGTCACTGTCCCTTTAAAGGCCATTGGGTGCCAAAGTGAGTTAGCGTGTGTTCGTACGCACGCGGTGCACATTCCGGCGCATATGTGTGCTCCTCTGAACGGTCATAGGAATCTTCGTGTGAATCCATGCGCGCAAGAGCACATGCGTGCGTGATCGCAACGCTTGCCTGGATACCTGACAGATTGCAGGGTGATGGGATGTATGGGATAACAGGTGTCATGGGATAAGGGAAAGTGGAGGAGTGGGTTAGGAGGTGGCAGAGGAGAGATGAAGTGCGGGAAGAGAGAGAAAGGTATCCCTCACTTCGTGGGATTCCATGAAGGGGGCCATGACTTCCTCCAAAAACATGAAGTCAATCCAGTAGAACCACATAGATCGGTAGGTGTTGTGTCTGTTTTGAGAGGAGAGAATGAGGTCCTTCATCTGCTTAATATCCTCCATCCTGCACAACCACGTGGATGTAGAGAAATAAAGGATTTGCCCGCATTTAGTAGGTAACGAAGGACAGATTATTTCTATGTTTTTGTAGAGATGGTAGAAGGCTCGGTTATCCAAGATGATAAAGTCTATGTTTTGGTCAGAATAAAAACACATGGAGGACTGAACCTTTGTCAACATTACAGTACCAGAATTTTTCAGCAACTCCTGAATATAATCTGTGAAGAATTGTGAGAGGTCTTTTATAGTGGTTTTTTTTTTTAATCTGATACAGACTGAGGACTTCAAAGTAAAGTAAAGTGAAGAATCTTTAGGCATTATTTTGGTGCCAGAGTTATTTGTAGATCATTCTACTATTGTTTGAGATATGGGAACAAATGGCCCACTTTTGCTTGGGAGAAACATGTGTACAGAATGGAGCGGGCCTAGGTCAGTGCATGTATCAGTCAGTCAGTGGCCTTGAAAATGACACAGGAGACAGTAAGAAGGAGAGAAAGTGTATGAGTTAGAGATTTCCACAAGTTTAGGTTTAAAGGGTCCATGGTAGCCATCAGGGTATTAATAGACAACCATTGTCTTCATATAGTGACATGGGAGACTGAGTTTTTTCACTAGTAAATTCCAAAAGAAACCATCTATTTTGCCCAGTACAAGGTTACAGAGTATTGGGTATAGAGGTGACTGAATCAGGGATGGGTTGTGTTTATGAAGGGCCTTAGAGTAGGCCTGCATTGAGGGTCTAATCATTAGATGAGATTCTAAATATGCATGAATTTGTGGCTAGCACCTAGGAAGCCCATCAGAGGTTCTAGTGCGATCCATTGTTTGGTGCCACCAGGTGGCCGGCCAAGAGGTGTTTAAGTATGTCAGGCATCACTAGCCTATCATGTGCTTTGGGAAGGTGGAATTGTATTTTGAGTCCAGATCATTTGTTTGCCCACAGGAGTTTGGAGAATATTGAACTGACTAGTCTAAGGTAGAAAGGTAGAATATGAATGGGCAGGGTCAGAAGTAGATAGAGAAATTTCAGAAAATGATTAATTTTTAAGATGTTGCAGTGTCCAAACAAAGAGCCAGCCAGTGTACCATTTCTGGAGTAGAGATAGCACTTTTTGAAGGAGGCGTGGGAAGTTCAGGGCAAAGGTATCTCTCAGACTGGCTGGATTGCGAGTGCTCATATACTTAGAACTGGGTTTACTTCCTCTACATTCTCCTGCAAAGTAGATGCATAATGGGCTACTATGCATTGCATAAATCCAAACGTGCTGTGTGACACCCACCCCTCTTATCCACCTACTCACCAGAAACAGATGACCCACAGGTTTGCAGCCTGCGGTCTAAGAAGCTTTTTCTGGTGTTAGTAGTACCAGGGTGGTGGTGTACTCGTTTGTATCTAGTTCCTGTTCATGTTCTGATATTCCTCCATGACAGTAAAGCTATCCTCTGCATACAACAAGCTTTCAGCCCATGATTTCAATACTCTGACGATAGATGGTGGTATTGTAATGAGGGAGGTGTGATCCAGAGTGATGAACACACCCTATCACACCCTCTTCTGTGATGCAACAAGGAAGTGAAGGCTACTGGGAAATGACCTAGAAGGAAGTGAATGCTGAGAGATGATCTACACAGGAAGTGATGGAATCTGAAAATCCTTTTAAAAATGCATATAAACTGACAAGATTTTAAATCTCCTGTGGAAGGTAATTGCCTATCCCTATCCTGAAGGGGAAATCGCTTTTAACGAACCCGCCACCCTAGTACTACTAACACCAGAAAAAGCTTCTTAGACCCCAGACTACAAAGCTGTGGGTCAACTATTTCTGGTGAGTAGGAGGATAAGAGGGGAGGGTGTCACGCAGCACATTTGGATTGTTTACAGCACATCAGCACTTTTTCGTTTGATTGAAGCACTGAGCACTTTTGTGATTTGGAATCTCAAAGAACTGTCTTTTGTTGCCGGTTTGCACATCAGTTGGAGCTATTGATGGACTGATTCAGAGCACAAATGAACTGTTTACTGTTTGGCACAGTAGCACTTTATGATTATATTTGATGTTTATATAGTATTTATTTGACATAGCACAATTTATATACTACTTAGGGGGGCACTGCTAGTGCTGTGTTTTCCATAGTTTACCACATATTAGGTTTCACCTCTGTACATAGCAGCTGCAGAGCATTAGGCCCTCTGTTTTTTTACACACGTCAGCACGGGTTTAAAAGTATGTATATACTTAAAGATACATATATATTGTTTTATATAACCTTACCCTTTAGCCCATATGCCTGGCTAATCCACCTAGCAATAGTTGAGCTAGTCGCTGCCTGACCCTTCTTAGGGCCTTCCGGCAGAACAAAAAAAGTGTCAGTCTTCCTAGTAGGAGCTGACATTTTTAAATAAACGTTAACTGCCCTAACTACATCAAGTGTGTGTAGTAACTTTTCTGCTGAGGCTGCATGACTACCTTATCCTGGTATAAAACCAAGAAAGGTTCCTTCCAAGACAGGGCAGCCAATTCAGACACTCATCTTGCTGAAGTCGTGGCGACCAAAAAAAACAACTTCCTCAATAAAAGGACTAATGGAATATGCCTAATAGGCTCAAAGGGCTGCTTCTGTAGTGCAGACAGCACTAGATTCCCAAGGGGGAAAGGGCGGCTTCACTGGAGGAATCAGCCGCATAGCCCCCTTCATAAATGTTTGCACCAAGGAGTGCGATGCAATCGGTCTTTGAAAAATCACAGACAATGCCGATATCTGACCCTTAATTGTTCAGAAGGACAAATTCAGGCTTACTCCTAATTGTAGGAACTCTAGAATCCTCCCAATAGAATACTCGCGAGGATGCCATTTCTTGGATTCACACCAAGATATGTATGCCTTCCAAACCCTGTAGTAAATCTTTCTAGACACGGGTTTCCTGTCATTGATTAGAGAAGGCAGGGCTGAATGCGAAATGCCTCTATCTTTTAGGACTCTGGATTCAATAGCCACACCGTTAAAATTAGCGAGCGTAAAGTAGGGTGGAATATGGGTCCTTGAGACAGTAAATCCGGACGGTATGGAAGCACCCATGGATTTCCTACCGCTAACCTCACGATCTCCGCATACCATGTTCTCCTAGGCCACTAGAATCACTGGTCTCCCTTCCTCGCGTATCTTGCTGAGCAATCACGGAAGAAGCTGTATTGGAGGAAATCCATAGATTAGGGAATACTGATCCCACGGGTATGTCAATGCGCCCGTCCCGACTGCCAATGGATCCCAGGTTCAGTTTGCTGTTGAACCTGGATGCCATCATGTCTATGTCGGAGGTACCCCAAGGTTGATAGATCTGTTGAAAGATCTCGGGGTGCAAGGACCATTCCCCTGGCATCAATTGCTGATGACTTAGATAAATGTAGCATTCTTCCAGTGCATATGGCAGCCCATTGATTTTAATGGGCTGGACTACATGCAACAAATACAGCATGGGGCAATTTGCAATTTTTTTTTATCACGTTTGTTGCACTCGACAAAATACATGTTTGCTTCCACGTTTGGGGTACTATTTACAACTAATGGCAAAAGAAAGCGCAACTAGTTCATTTTAGGGTGTATAAAGATAGTCATAATATACAATCTTAATGTACAATCACCTTTAGATTTATCAAAACTATATAATAGGACGCACACCTATCTATCCAATCACTCTGTATCCAATCAAGCAGGTCCCTGCACCACTACAGATTCTACAGATAACAACTGTACCCAACAGAAAGATCTCGGGTGGCACCAGCCGCACCTACACCGCCGCCTGCAAAACCTTGCGGCCAAAAGCAGCATCCGCAGATGCTGACACATCAACTTTGTAAAACTTAACAAAAGTGTGCACCGAGGCCCAAGTAGCCGCCTTGCACACCTGAGACACCGACGCTAGCTAATCGCCCTGGTGGAATGAGCCGTGACCGGAAAAGGGGGTACTTGGCCCCGAACAGTATACGCATGGGTCACGGTCTGCCTGATTCAACATGAAACAGTGGCCGACGAAGCCGCCAACCCTTTGCGCAGCCCTTCCGCTAGCACAAACACCGCATCCAACTTCCGAAAAGGAGCCATGGCTGCCAAATACACCCGCAAAGCCCTCACCACATTCAAGGAATGCAGAGCAATCTCCTTAGGATGAGATGGGCGCGGACACAACGAAGGGACGACAATATCCTCATTAATGTGAAAAGAGGAAACCACCTTCGGTAGGAACGAAGGAGACGGACACAACACCGCCTTATCCTTGTGTAGGACCAAATAAGGCGTCCTATACGACAAAGCTGCCAATTCAGACACCTGCCTCGTGGATGTAATAGCCACCAAGAAGGTGACCTTCTGAGACAGCAATTGTAGGGAAATATCCCTGATATGCTCATATGGCGGTTTCTGCAGCACAGAAAGTACCAAGTTCAGATCCCACGGTGCCAGGGGCGACCGTACCTGAGGAGCCACATGACTTACACCCTGTACAAATGTACGGATCAAAGAATGCGTCGCCAAAGGACGCTGAAACAGAATCGCCAGAGCGGAAATCTGGCCCTTGAGGGTGCTCAAAGCCAACTTTTGGTCCAGGCCTTGTTGAAGAAAGGCCAGCACTTGAGCAACTGCAAAGGAACGGGGGTTCCAACCCCCCGCCTCGCACCAGGCAATATAGGCTTTCCAGGTGTGATGATAGATCTTGCGCGAAGTACACTTGCGCGACTTAAGCATGGTGGGGATCACTGACTCAGAGACCCTCCTGTCCCTCAGTACCTGGGACTCAATAGCCATGCTGTCAAAGCCAGTGAGGGTAAAGCAGGGTGCAAGATGGGACCCTGCCACCGTAGATCCTCGGGAAGTGGGAGTCGCCAGGGAACGTCTGTTACCATCCGCACCACGTCCGCGTACCAAGGGCGCCGAGGCCAATCTGGAGTCACCAGGATTGCTGGGATTCCCTCCACTATACTGCGCAACAACCGCGGTAGAAGCTTGAGAGGAGGAAAAACGTACAGAAGCCTGTACCGGGACCATGGGGCCACCAGGGCATCCGTGGCTGCCGCCAACGGGTCCCTTGACCTGCACACTAAGGTCTTCCTTCCCCTTGTGATTGAATCTGGACGCCAGGAGATCCACATCTGGCATGCCCCACCTTTTGCAAATCTGGCGAAACACTTCTGGATGCAGGGACCATTCTCCCTGGTCCAGCTTTTGGTGACTGAGGAAGTCCGCCTTCCAATTTTCTACGCCCGGAATGTAGATGGCGGAGATTGCACGTGAAGTTCTGCCCACCTTAGAATGTGGGCTGCCTCTGCCGCTGAGCTTCTTGTACCGCCTTGATGGTTCACGTACGCCACCGCAGTGGCGTTGTCTGACTGAACCCGAACCGACCAGCGGGAGAGACAGAGCCTGATCGCCCTGTGCTCCAACACATTGATCGGAAGACGAGACTCCTGCGCCGACCAATGGCCTTGAGCCAACAGGTGACCCAGGACTCCTCCCCAGCCCGAGAGGCTGGCATCCGTCGTGACTATTGACCAATCCAGGGGAAGAAACCACTTCCCCACGGTCATTGCTGGGGCCCGAAGCCACCAGGTCAACGACCCCCTGGTCTGATGATCCAGCCGGACCAGTCGATCCAGGGACGAGGGGGACTTGTCTCACTGCAGCAGTATCGCTCGCTGCAGGAGCCGGGTGTGACTCTGGGCGTACGGTATTGCTTTGAAAGTCGAGACCATGAGCCCCAACACCCGCATGCAGAAACGTAAGGAGGACCACCGTCGTGACAACAGAGTTCACACCACTGCTTGCAGCGTCAGCAACTTGTCCGGAGGTAGGAATACCTTCGCCTGCACCGTGTCCAAAGTCAGACCCAGATATTCCAGGCGACAGGACGGGGTCAATGTCGACTTCTGCAGATTGATTAAACAACCGAAGTCCCTCAGTGAGGACAGGATGATAGCAACATTGTCCTCCAGAGCCGGAGCTGACTCCGCTTGTAGGAGAATATCGTCCAGGTAAGCTACCACCGCAATGCCTCTCTGTCTCACCGGAGACAGTAGCTTGGTGAAGACCCGCGGACCCGAGGCTAGGCCGAAGGGGAGAGCCACAAACTGGTAATGGAGGTCCCCTACAGCAAAGCGCAGAAAGCGCTGGTGCCTGACACAAATGGGAACGTGAAGATATGCGTCCCACAGTGCGATATGCAAACTGATTTGGGGGTGTCATTTGCTTTCTATTGACACTCCCCGCAGTTCGCATATGGCAGTGTGAACTGCCGCTGGGAGACATGCGATGCAGGAATTCGCAGTGTTCCCCTCCCATCTCCTGGCACTTTTTTGTTTTTGTTTTGAGGAACAGGTACCTATTTCTGGCATTCCACCAGAAATTCACCCCCCATCCGAAAGATTTTACCCCCTTAAAGACCAGGCCATTTTTTGCTATTCTGCACTCCACTATTTTAACTGTACCAAAATTTTAATATATATATATATATATATATATATATACACACACATATATACACAGTGGGGAAAAAAGTATTTGAACAGCCACCAATTGTGCAAGTTCTCCCACTTAAAAAGATAAGAGAGGCCTGTAAGTTTCATCATGGGTTCACTTCAACCATGAGAGGCAGAATGAGAAAAAAAAAAATCCAGAAAATCACATTGTCTGATCTTTAAAGAATTTGTTTGCAAATTAAGGTGGAAAATAAGTATTTGGTCACCTACAAAAAAGCAAGATTTCTGGCTCTCACAGACCTGTAACTTCTTCTTTAAGAGGCTCCTCTGTCCTTCACTCATTACCTGTATTAATGGCACCTGTTTGAACTCGTTATTAGTATAAAAGACACCTGTCCACAACCTCAAACAGTCAGACTCCAAACTCCACTATGGCCAAGAACAAAGAGCTGTCAAAGGACACCAGAAACAAAATTGTAGACCTGCACCAGGCTGGGAAGACTGACTCTGCAATAGGTAAGCAGCTTGGTGTGAAGAAATCAACTGTGGGAGCAATTATTAGAAAATGGAAGACATACAAGACCACTGATAATCTCCCTCGATCTGGGGCTCCACGCAATATCTCACCCCGTGGGGTCAAAATGATCACAAGAACGGTGAGCAAAAATCCCAGAACCACACGGGGGGACCTAGTGAATGACCTGCAGAGCTGGGACCAAAGTAACAAAGGCTACCATCAATAACACGCCAGGGACTCAAATCCTGCAGTGCCAGATGTGTCCCCCTGCTTAAGCCAGTACATGTCCAGGCCCATCTGAAATTTGCTAGAGAGAATTTGGATGATCCAGAAGAGGACTGGGAGAATGTCATATGGTCAGATGAAACCAAAATAGAACTTTTTGGTAAAAACTCAACTTGTGTTTGGAGGAGAAAGAATGCGGAGTTGCATCCAAAGAACACCATACCTACTGTGAAGCATGGGGGAGGAAACATCATGCTTTGGGGCTGTTTTTCTGCAAAGGGACCAGGACGACTGATTCGTGTAAAGGAAAGAATGAATGGGGCCATGTATTGTGAGATTTTGAGTAAAAACCTCCTTCCATCAGCATGGGCATTGAAGATGAAACATGGCTGGGTCTTTCAGCATGACAATGATCCCAAACACACCTCCCGGGCAATGAAGGAGTGGCTTCGTAAGAAGCATTTCAAGGTCCTGGAGTGGCCTAGCCAGTCTCCAGATCTCAACCCCATAGAAAATCTTTGGAGGGAGTTGAAAATCCGTGTTGCCCAGTAACAGCCCCAAAACATCACTGCTCTAGAGGAGATCTGCATGGAGGAATGGGCCAAACTACCAGCAACAGTGTGTAAAAACTTTGTGGAGACTTCCAGAAAACGTTTGACACCTGTCATTGCCAACAAAGGGTATATAACAAAGTATTGTGATGAACTTTTATTATTGACCAAATACTTATTTTCCACCATAATTTGCAAATAAATTCTTTAACCACTTGCCGACCGCAGTCTGACGGGCTGGCTCGTAAAAAACATTTTTTTCCATCGGTTTTGGACAATTTATATTCTTCCTCATATTTTTGGTTAAAAAAAAAAAAAATCGCATTTGGCGTTTATTGATTGGTTTGCGCAAAAGTTGCCGCGTTTATGGATGATGAGAATTCATTTCTGGAGTTTTGAATTTTTTTTATTTTTTACTAGTAATGGCGGTGATCTGCGATTTTTAGCGGTACTGCGATATTGCAGCGGTCATGTCGGACCATTTTGACACTTTTTTGGGACCACTGGCATTTATACAGTGATCAGTGCTATAAAAATGCACTGATTACTGTGTAAATGCCATTGGCAGTGAAGGGGTTAACCTGGAAGGGGCGCTGTAAGGGTTAACTGTGTTCCCTGGGTGTGTTCTAACTGTATGTGGGCTGGCAGGGGGAGGGGAGTGATCACGGCTTCCATATACAGGAAGCCTGAGATCACAGCCCTTCCCCCTCTATGAGAACGCAGATCCGTGTTTACTTACACGGACCTCCGTTCCTTCACTGCGGGGAGGCCATCGCGGGTAGCCGGCGGCGATTGAGTTCACCCTACCCGCTCCCTGACCCCCCCGGAACACAGTGAGTGTCATATGATGGCGGTTTGCGATATCCAACCACTTTGTCGCCGCCAGACGCCGGTCGGCAAGTGGTTAAATCATAATGACAACGCAATACCCAAATGACCCTGATCAAAAGTTTACATACCCTGTTTATTTTGACCTGAACATGCACACAAATTGACACAAAGGGTTTGAATGGCTATTAAAAGGTAACCATCCTCACCTGTGATCTGTTTGCTTGTAATTAGTGTGTGCGTATAAAAGGTCAATGAGTTTCTGTACTCCTTTGCTTCTTTCATCCAGTGCTGCACTGACGCTTCTGGATTCTGAGTCATGGGGAAAGCAAAAGAATTGTCAAAAGGATCTGCGGGAAAAGGTAGTTGAACTGTATAAAACAGGAAAGGGATATAAAAAGATATCCAAGGAATTGAGAATGCCAATCAGCAGTGTTCAAACTCTAATCAAGAAGTGGAAAATGAGGGGTTCTAGTGAAACCAAACAACCGTCAGGTAGACCAACTAAAATTTCAGCCACAACTGCCAGGAAAATTGTTCGGGATGCAAAGAAAAACCCACAAATAACTTCAGGTGACATACAGGACATGTGGCATGGCTGTTTCAAGATGTACAATAAGGAGGCACTTGAAGAAAGATGGGCTGCATGGTTGAGTCGCCAGAAGAAAGCCATTACTACGCAAATGCAAAAATATTTTGCTTACAATACGCCAAACAGGACGGAGACAAGCCTCAAACCTTCTGCCACAAAGTCATTTGGAGTGATGAGACCAAAACTGAGCTTTTTGGCCACAACCATAACCGCTACATTTGGAAAGGCGTCAACAAGGCCTGTGAAACACGGTGGTGGATTGCTGATGTTTTGGGGATGTGTGAGCTGCAAAGGCACAGGAAATTTGGTCAAAATTGATGGCAAGATGAATGCAGTATGTTATCAAAAAATACTGGAGGAACATTTGTATTCATCAGCCAGGAAGCTGCGCATGGGACATACTTGGCCATTCCAACATGACAATGATCCAAAACACAAGGCCAAGTCGACCTGTCATTGGCTACAGCAGAATAAACTGAAGGTTCTGGAGTGGCCATCTCAGTCTCCTGACCTCAATAAAACCCAATAACTATATAGTGATTGGTTAGCGTGAAAGTTATAGCACCTAAAAACTATATACACTGAAATTCCAATTTAGTTTTTTTTTTTATACAACTAATGAGGCTGATCAGCAACTTCTAGAGGGACTGCGATAGTGTGGTGGGCAGTCTGACACCAGCGCTGGAGGGAACTGACTGTCACTGACATCACCAATGACAATATTAGTGATAATACTATACACTGTCACCGTACTAATGACACTGGCTAGGAAGGGGTTAACATCTAGGGAATCAAGGGGTTAAATGTGTGCCTAACTATGGGTAATGTGTGTAAAGTGTGCTGCTTTTACTAAGAGTTTCTCATTCCTGCTTTGCAGGGATGAGAAGCTGAGAGATCGCTTCCTCTGTACCAGAGCTTCTTTATCAACACAGCGCTCTGGGCTGTGATTGCACGTCGCTTTGCCTACCCTGGCCGCTCACCCTCAGTACATTGCAGGTGGGAAGTGGTTAAGGTCAGCAGCTACAGTATTTGTAGCTACTGACTTTTAATTTTTTGTTTCAGACTATACCTGGATAGAAAACCAGTTGCAAAAGCGCATCCAGAGTGGAGATTAATCGCATATTTTCTGAAAGGTCCAATCACTTAGCGGCCGCCCCATGAACATTTACTGCAGCAGGGCAGCCGCTCTGTGCCAGATCATGTACCTAGTATGTGATCTGATACTTCAGGGTCTGGGGCGCACTCCTCCGACCCGCTCCCACTGTGAATGGACACAATGAGAGCCAATCAGCGGGTCCGGCGGACTCTATGTCCCCTGGACCCGTCGATCGTTCGGTAAAGAAGCAGAACGGCGGTCTGCCTATGTAAACAAGGCAGATCGTCGTTCTGTCAGTAGGGAAGGTAGTGATCCTGTATTTCTGCAAAGCAGGAACACAGATCTCTGCCTTCCCATAGTACAAGCACCCCCCCCCCCCCACAGTAAGCAAGCACATTTTAGGCACACATTTAACCCTTTGATCAGCCTTGATTTTAACCCCTTCCCTGCCAGTGGCATTAATAATTAATTAAGACAAAATAGTTTCACGAAGTTTCCGATTTGTTCTTTTCATAGCCCTAGTCCTGCTATAAGTTGCTGATTACCACCATTACTAGTAAAAAAAGATAATAAATAAAAATTCCATAAATATATCCCATAGTTTGTAGACGCTATAACTTTTGCACAAACCATTGAAATATATGCTTATTGGGATTGTTAAACCACTTCATCCCCGAAAGGGTTTCCCATGTTAGGACCAGAGCACTTTTTGTGATTTGGCACTGCGTCGATTTAACTGACAATTGCACGGTCGTGCGACGTTGTACCCAAACGAAATTTGCGTCTTTTTTCCCCCCACAAATAGAGCTTTCTTTTGGGGGCATTTGATCACCTCTGCGTCATTTCTGATTACCGCTATAAACAAAAAAAGAGCGACAATTTTGCAAAAAAAAAAAAAAATCGCAATTGGCGTTTATTGATTGTTTGCACCAAAATTGCGGCGTTTACAAACCACTTCCTTTCTGGCGTTTTTACATTATTTAATTTTCTTTACTGGTAATGGCGGCGATCTGCGATTTTAATCGGGGCTTTGATATTGGGCCGGACATGTCGGATATTTTTGACACTTTTTTGGGACCAATGACATTAATACAGCGATCAGAAATTTAAATATCCACTGATTATTGTATAAATATCATTGGCAGGGGTTAACCTGCAGAGGGAGATCTAGGGGTTAACTGTGTTCCCTAGGCGTGTTCTAACTGTGAGGGGGCTGGGCTACCATGGGCATAAGAGATCTAACTGATCCCAATGACAGGTATTCATTAGTAGATCTCTTACATGCCCGCTGACAGAGCGGGAAACCGCCATGCTTACATCGGTGGTTCCACGTTCTCTCTGGCAGTTCATCGTGGCTCGCCAGCGGACACGAGGTCCACCCGAGCCGCGGGCACACTCCTACAGATTGCGGCGGGCACCAGCAAATCGCCATATATACGCCAATTTTCGGGACAACGCCACTTTGCAGCACTAAATATGCGGCACGCGGTCGGGAACTGGTTAAAAAAACATATGTAGCATTATGTACGTACATATTGGCCTAAATTTATGAAGAAATTCGATATTTTTTTAATTGAATGTGTTTTATAGCAGAAAGTAAAAAATATTTTTTTCCCCAAAATGGTCTGTATTTTTTTGTTTATAGCACAAAAAAAAAAAAATGCAGAGGTGATCCAATACAACCAAAAGAAAATTATATTTGTGCGAAAAAAAAGAATATAAATTTTATTTGTTTACAGCATAGCACGACTGCACAATTGTCAGTTAAATTAACACCCTACACTGGGACGAATTCTGTTAAAATTATGCAATTTTTTTTTTTTTTTTTTTTTTAGTTGTAGATAGGGTGGAGAGGGATTAGAACACCTGTCAGTTTTTCGTGTTGTCTGTGACCCCTTTAGGGAGATTCACCCTCTCCTTTGTCATGTTTACCAATATTATTGAACGTGAAAGTAAAAGAAAAACTGGATTTTTTTCTACTTACTGTAAAATCCCTTTCTCAGTTCATTGACGGACACAGCAGCTCCATCTTGACCTTAGGGTTATATCGCCACCTTCAGGAGTAGGACTAGGCAGAACAACAAATATTAAAAAAGCCAGCACAGCCCCTCCCAGGGGCAGTCCTCACTGGTAGCAACCCTCCACCCTGCAACAGATAGCTCAGTTCGTAACAAGCAGTACAAACAGGAGGGGCAGGTGCGGTGTCCGTCAATTAACTCAGAGAAAGGGATTTTACGGTAAGTAGGAAAAAATCCAGTTTTCTTTCGTTCATTGACGGACACAGCAGCTCCATCTTGACCTTAGGGACATCCCAAAGCAGTGTCAAAACAAGGGGCGGGTAAGACGAAAACAACAGCCTCCGCCCAACAGAACCCCTGGTGGGGAACCAGAAATACACCTCAGACAGCCGCTTGCAAAACTTTGTGGCCAAAGGCTGCACCCCAGGATGCCAAAACGTCAACTTTGTAAAACTTGGAAAAAGTGTGCACAGACGACCAAGTAGCCACCTTGCACACCTGAGAAACAGACGCTTGATGTTGTAAAGCCAGGAAGTGCTAATCGTCCTGGTAACATGAGCCGTTACTGGAAAGGGGGGCTCTAGACCCCTAACAGCATAAGCTTGTATCACAGTTTGTCTACTTCAACAAGATATAGTAGCCGAGGAGGCCGCCAGGCCCTTACGTGGACCATCCACCACGACAAACAGCGAATCCGCCCTCCTAAAGGAGGCCGTGGCCGCCAGGTATACCCTAAGGGCCCAAACATCATCCAACAAATGCAAGGCAACCTCCTTAGGATGAGATGGTCGCAGACACAAGGAAGGGAGGACAATGTCCTCATTGATATGGAAAGGCGATACCACCATCAGAAGAAAAGGGGTATCCACTACCATCCATACCACGTTGGCGTACCAAGGACGCCGTGGCCAGTCTGGAGCGATGAGAACGACTGGTATCCCCTCTGCCTCTATTCTGCGCAACAGATGCGGAAGAAGCTTGAGAGGGGGAAAGGCATAGATCAGCTGATATCGAGCCCACGGCGCCACCAGAGCATCCGCCGCGTGCCCCATCGCAGACAAATCTGTTGGAAGATTTCTGGGTGTAGAGACCACTCTCACTGATCCAGCGTCTGCCGGCTGAGGTAGTCCGCTTGCCAGTTTTCTACGCCCGGAATGTGAACTGCGGAGAGCGCTGGCACCTGAAGTTTGGCCCACCGCAGAATGTGGGACACTTCCGTCGCCGAACTTCTCATCCCCCCTTGATTTATGTACACCACGGCCGTGGCGTTGGCAGATTGAATCCTGACAGGATGCCTGTGCAACCGTCCCGTCCACTGGGAGAGACAAAGTCTGATTGCACGAAGCGCCAGGACATTGATTGGAAGACGAGATTCCTCCAATGACCAGCGGCCCTGGGCCAACAGCAGCCCTAGAACTCCCCCCCCCCCCTGCCGGACAGGCTGGCATCCGTCGTGATCACCGTCCAGTGAAGAGGAAGAAAGGACCTCCCAAGTTGAAGGGCCGGAGCCCGGAGCCACCATAGCAGCAAGGCTCTGGTCTGAAGGTCCACACGGATCGTCCGATCCAGGGATGACGGGGATTCGTCCCACTGCGAGAGGATGTCCCTCTGCAGAACACGGGTGTGACACTGGGCATACGGGACCACCTCAAAAGTGGATACCATGAGACCCAGAACCCACATGCAAAAACGGAGGGACGACCACTTCTG
Organism: Glandirana rugosa; assembly: GCA_018402905.1. Classification (NCBI taxonomy): domain Eukaryota; kingdom Metazoa; phylum Chordata; class Amphibia; order Anura; family Ranidae; genus Glandirana; species Glandirana rugosa. The sequence goes on from BLSH010182611.1 coordinate 528,845, forward strand.
GGATAGTAGTGAGCGAACCGCTGACTGAAGAGTCTGGAGCTTGGTTAGCGGAAGGAAAACCTTTGCCTGGGTAGAATCGAGAATCAACCCCAAGTATTCCAGTCGGTGAGACGGAACCAGCACACATTTTGGGAGATTCAGTACCCAGCCAAACTCCTGCAGAGTCTGCATGGTGATCGCTACATTTTCCCTCATCGTTGACGCCGAGTCCACTCGCAAGAGGAGGTCGTCCAGGTACCCCACCACCGCAATGCCCCTCTGCCTCCACAGGGGCAGAACCGGGGCCAGTAGCTTGGTAAAGACCTAAGGCGCAGAAGCCAGGCCAAAAAGTAGGGCCACAAACTGGTAGTAGGCCTTCCCGACCACAAAATACAAGAAACGTTGATGCTGGACACATATGGGGACATGTAAGTGCGCGTCCTTGATGTCGAGAGAAGCCAGGAAATTGTCCCGATGAAGCGGCGCCACCACAGAGCGGATGGACCCGTACCTGAACTTTCGTAGGTGCACGAAACAATTGAGGGCTTTGAGTTCCAGATCGGTCGTAACCCTATCCTTTTTTAGGACCACAACAGACCTCTAAACCTTTCCGATTCCGGGATGGGAACAATGACTCCCTGGGAAAGTAGGTCCTGCACTGCCCCCAGCAAGGCCTGCAGCCGGCGTGGGGTGGCGGGGAAGACGCAGATTTAATGCAAAAAAAAAAACCTGTCTGGAGGGCAGGAATGAATCTCCAATTTTGTACCCGGACAAAATCAATTTGTGTGCCCAACGGTCGGATATCCGGGAAATCCACTGGTCTGCAAACTAGCGAAGGCGCCCCCCCTCCCACCCGAAAGACAGGTGGGGGCAACCCTTCATGCCGAGGACTTGTCCTCGGGCTTGTCACGCTTGCGCTGCCAAGGACACTTGGGTCCCCCCACGGGGGCTTTTGCAAGCTGAGGGCCCTTGCCCGATGAGCGGACGAAAAAGCCTTTTATGGGCAGAAAAGGAGGGACCCTGCCTGCGGTGGGGCTCCTTGCCCCTCTTGGTCTCTGGCAGAAAAGTACTCTCCCCCCCGGTGAGATCCTTGACAATCTCATCTAGGGTAGCTCCAAAGAACCGCCCGCCCTGGAAGGGCAGGTCTGCCAGTGCCTTCTTACACGCCGGATAACCATGGACGACATGGACAGTTTGCAAAGGAGCCGTATCCAATGCCACGTCACAGACATACTTGAGCCCCTGAACGAGCTGGTCAGCCAGCCCCAAGCAGGCCAGAGAGACCTGCTCGTTGCTCAATTCGCGGTGCAGTAGCTTTGCCCATTCTGTGAGGGTCTGCAACACCAAAGCAGTGGCCAACAGTGGTCGAAGAGCCGAGCCTGCCAAAATGAACCTAGAACGGGTAACCGCCTCGGCCTATCAGCTGGGTCCTTGAAGGACGGCGTGCCCGGGGGCGGGGGGGTGACGCCCATTTTTTCAGTAGACTGTCCTTGAATGGATAGCGCACCGAAAACCGTCTGAGGTCGTTCCCATTCCCTGTAAATAAACTTATCGAAACAAGGTAGGTAAGGGAAAACCTTGGCTGCTCGGGCCGGCTTATGCGACCCGAAGGGAACAGCCACCTCTTGTGATGCACCAGCTGCAGCCTCCAGCTTCAGAGTATCGCATGCCGCGGTAATTAGGGCGCACACTAGCACCTTCTCATTCGCGGCAACCGTTGCCGAAGATTCCTCCTCGCTATCCGCGGAAACCGGGACCGCTCAAGGGGTGTCCCTGCCGTCATGGCGGAGCCCCCTTGGGGTCAGAGTCCTCAAAACCCACCCGACCGACCACACCAGGGGATACCCGCCTGCTCCACCCATACCCCAGCGGGGGGCTACTTACCCATCCACGTCAGGGATGCAGGTATCCCACCCGAGACAGATCTGCCACCCGCCCAGAGCAGGGGAGCTGTCGGCCATGGTAGCACTGTGACTCAAACCTAGAGTGCCCGCTCATATGTGTATCCGTGGGACGTTCAACCCGCCGGCCGCCCCATCCGGGCCAAGGCCTGTCGCGGCCGTCCCAGCGCGGAGCTAAGGTCTGCGCGCGTTCGATAGCTCGGCTTGGGAGACTACCAGGATCTATATTATCCAGCCTGTCACCCAGCCCAGGACTTAATAGCAGCCTTCATGTTGAAGAAAGGAAAAAAGTGAAAGAAAAAACAGAGGAACCACAGGTCCCAGCAGGGAGCCAGGTCCTTACTCCTAGACAACGCAGAAAAAACTGAGCCATCTGTTGCAGGGTGGAGGGTTACTACCAGTGAGGACTGCCCCTGGGAGGGGCTGTGCTGGCTTTTTAATATTTGTTGTTCTGCCTAGTCCTACTCCTGAAGGTGGCAATATAACCCGCAGGTCAAGATGGAGCTGCTGTGTCCGTCAATGAATGAAAGTGAAATCCCAAATTTTGAGTTGACCCCACAAAAGTAATAGTGGAAATCTTCTAATGGGGACACTAGTTGTGGTGACCTGGGAGTCCCCAAGGAATTTGCTGGGATTTCCTCTCACTTCCTGTTTGGCTTTGGACAGGAATTGAGGAGAAATCTCCCCAATGGGACACAGATGGCGAGAAAAAAAAAAAATCTGACAGGGGTTATAACTCTGCCTTACTCATTATGAAATACTTACCTCAGAACGAAGCTCCCGCAGGTCCGCCCGGTCCCAGAGGAGGGAGCTGCCATGTTCCTTCCGTGGATCCTACTGGGTTCACGGCTCCGGCGCTGTGAGTGGCGTTAGCAGTGAGCATATCACCTAAACCGTACAGGTTTAGGAGATATTCATTTTACCTACAGGTAAGTTTTATTATAGGCTTACCTGTAGGTAAAAATGAAATTTAGGTGATACAACCACTTTAACTTGTTCATAAACGATATAAAGGTTGGAAAAAAACATTCAATTTCAGTTTCTGCTGATGATACAAAGCATTGCATGATAACTCTACCATTGGTAGGAAACTAACCTAAGGGCTTTAAAGAGGACACGCGGCCAGACACAAATGCTGTATTGCATGCTGTTCATACTCACTCAGTCACTATGGGATTCATTTTCTGTATCATGCAAAAAAACCTGGTTGACTCTGCTGTTTTCTATCTCCCCCTTATGTCCATGTCCCCACTGCAGTTAGGGATCTTGAAGAGCAGTGTTGACAGCTAGTGCACATACTCAGTTTTCAGTGTCTTTCTACCCTGAGCTTTTCCTCCTCATCACATCTCAGCAGCCCATGTGACTATAGAGTCACACATGTGATGTATGTGTACGGGTCCCTCTTTGCTGCTCCTGGCCCCTCCACTCCTAGCGAGTGCCCCCACAGTCAGTACCTTGCTATGGGGGCCCCTAAGCTGAGTCACAGCTCCCTGTGTCCATTTGGATATGGAGCCCTAACCCAGCCCCGCCCCCTCTCTCCCCTGATTGGCTGACATCTACGGGAGCCAATGGTGCCACTGCTGTGTCTCAGCCAATCAGGAGAGTCCCGGATGGCCAAGACACTCGTGGACATCGCTGGGGCTCAGGTAAGTAATTAGGGGTTGCTGGGGAGGCTGCTACACATAGAAGGTTTTTTATCTTAATGCATAATGCGTGGGCAATAAGGAGGAGGAGTGGGCTGTTATTTACCACTGTATAACACAATGGGGGTGGGAGAACACATTTTGATTGATGGTGGCTTCACTTCCCTATTATTCTAAGACACAGGCTTGAGGTGCATTAACACATATGGGTTGATTATTTATTTTAAAGGAGTTGTAAAGGTAGAAGGTTTTTTTATCTTCATGCATTCCATGCATGAAGATAAAAAACCTGTGTGTAGCAGCCTCCCCAGCACCCCCTAATTACTTACCTGAGCCCCATCTCCCTCCAGCAATGTCCATAAATGTCTTGGCTGTCCGGGACTCTCCTCCTGATTGGCTGAGACACAGCAGTGGTACCATTGGCTCCTGTGGCTGTCAATGTCAGTTACCCAATCAGGGGAGAGTGGGGCTGGGTCGGGGCTCCATGTCTGAATGGACACAGGGAGCTGTGATTCAGCTTAGGGGCCCACATAGCAAGCTGACTGTGGGAGCACTCGACAGGAGGGGAGGGGCCAGGAGCAGTGAAGAGGAGGAGAATCCAGGCTGCTCTGTGCAAAACCAACTGCACAGAGGTGGTAAGTATGACATGTTTATTATTATATTTTTTTTTGCAAAAACGAGACTTTACATTCACTTTAACTCTATTCCAAAAGCTGTTTTTATTTTGAATATGTGGCCAGTTGCAAAGGACTGGAAGCTCCTGCTGGACTGGAAGCTCCAGGCTGGGAAAGAGCTGTCTCGTGACAGCTGTATATCGATTAGGAAACTGTACTTTTTTTTTTTTTCTTAATTAAAATAATTAGTGTCATATCCACAGAAAGAGAACAGTATATGTTCGTATCACTTTAAACCGTGTAAGAGGTTCTTAATTCATACATATTCTTTATGTTTAATATGAGGTCTCTAGAGTAAGGTTCATAAGGATATTCAATTTTGTTTAGTTTGAGATACAGTAATTCTTATTTAATCGATAATGACATATTCAATGTGATATTTTTAATATTTTTTTGTAATTTTAGATGTTCATATTGATTATTTTATATGGCCAGTGGATGATATGTACATCTGATTTAAATATTGTATATGTTTTAAATTATTACTACTTCATACTTTTATTGTATTATAGTAAAACACGTAGGATGGAGCAGTACATTGTAAAGTCACCACACAACCGCTGTGTCCCAAAGTGGGGTTTTAATACAGCACTGATACTACATGTTGTTTGTGAGTATTTTTAACTATATATATTGTCATCGCTGATGATTTTTGTTGTTCTCAACATTGTTCACTCTCTCTTGATGGATTTTATCACATGGACTTTTGATATATGCTATATGATAATGATATGATGATACTTTGTGTATAAAAAACAATTTGGGTCATTTATACCCATAGACGCAGAGGCTATGTTGGTGTTTATGTTTGGTCACTTGTAATTACCTCAGTAGTTTTGGATTAGTGCTGCACATTTTTAGTTATTCCACTTTCGTATTGTGTATCCACCATTTTGTGTGCTGTTTTTCCTCAGTGTTCGCTCTTTCACTATTTTTCAAGAATGTGGAACTCTCTTCCACAGTTTGTGGTATCAGCAGGGAGTGTAGATAAAGTCAAAAACCTTCTGCACGTATTTCTTAGCGAGGACAATAGAAAATGGTAGTGATGCACACAAATACACTCAGGTTGAACTGGATGCACTGGTTATTCAACCTTACAATGTACCAATGTAGTCACTGACACATCCCCACCCAGCCCATTCAGCTGCCACACAGACATTCCCAACTGAAAGCTGAATGTAAACAAATGGGTGGGGTGATTGCAGGCAAGGTGGCAGTGTTTATGACAGAAGAGACTTGCATAGTCTCTTCTGTCATAAAAAAGCCTGCCTGTCAGCACGTTTTGCAAATGAGACTTTACTTCCGCTTTAAAGAAGAATTATCACTATTTTGTAACATTATTGAATTCCCAATGGGACAAAGTACAGGTGGTACTTTGTCCCATCTCCCTAGGTGCCCTGTAACACTGGCTACGATGTCAGACCGAGAATTCCCACTCGGTGTGCGTCCATCCAGCAATGCAGTTAGCAAGGAAACAGCTGCTTTGCTTTGTAGGACCTGCCCCTGGCTCCCAGCACTTGCCCAAGGCAAGCACCATCAAAAGAAATGCAGAGGGAGGGGAGCTGGGTTAGTCTCCCAACCCTCAGCATTCCTCGTGATGATGCTTGTCTTGGGCAAGTGCTGGAAGCCAGAGACAGGTGCTACAATTCAAAGCAGTCATCTCCAAGCTAAGAGGGTTGCCCTGTCCGACATTGCAGCTAGTGTTACCCGGGGTCTGGAAGGGAGGACTTAAGGTATCCCCCTAAATAAGGGTTCCTTCTGGAAGATAGGTCAGCACTTTCTATGATATTTTTAAAGATGTGATCTTGGTTAAGGCTGTACAATTGAAAATCTCCAAAAGAGGTAGGTGAGGTGAGAGAATCCCTGCAGAAAATATGACCGAGTCCCCAATTGCTAGCGAATGAGACAAAAAAAGGGATTTTATTAAAACTTACCGTAAAATCCTTTTCTCCGAGTTCACTGACAGACGCAGCTTCTCCATTACGTGTGGGGTTTTATGCTGGTCTCACTAGGAGTTAACTAGGCAGGGAAAAGAAACAGCTGGCCCCTCCCATGGGGGCCGTCCTCTCTTCCCACATAAAACCCCCTCATAGCATAGCTCTTCAGTTCGTACACAAGCCGTACAAAAACAGAGCACAGAGGGGTGAGTGCTGCGTCTGTCAGTGAACTCGGAGAAAAGGATTTTACGGTAAGTTTTAATAAAATCCCTTTTTCTCCTATCGTTCACTGACAGACGCAGCTTCTCCATTACGTGTGGGGACGTCCCCAAGCTGTGTCAAAAAGAGGGGTGGGTAAACACTAACAGTACCCAACTGAACCTCTAAGAAGGCGCCAGACGGGCCTACACTGCCGCCTGCAAAACTTTGCGGCCCAAAGCAGCATCCGAAGATGCAAACACATCAACTTAGTGAAAGTGTGAACTGATACCCAAGTGGCCGCCTTGCACACCTGTGACATCGAAGCCTGGTGTCTGAAAGCCCAGGAAGGGCTAACAGCCCCGGTGGAATGAGCCGTGACCGGAAAAGGGGGAACCTTGCCCCGAACAGAATACGCATGGGTCACGGTTTTTCTAATCCAACGAGAAATCGTAGCCGACGAGGCCGCCAACCCTTTGCGCGGACCCTCTGGCAGCACAAAGCATCAGCTTTTCAAAAAAAAAGCTGTAGCAGCCATGTACCCTCTTAAGGCCCTCACTACGTCCAAAGCATGCAACTCAAACTCCTTTGGGTGCGATGGACGAGGGCACAATGAAGGAAGAACAATATCTTCATTAATGTCAAAGGAAGAGAACACCTTCGGAGGAAGGAAGGAGAGGGTCGCAAGACCGCATTATCCTTATGCATGACTAAGTAGGGAGACTTGCACGATAGTGCTGCTAATTCAGACACCCGTCTGGCGGAAGTGATGGCAACTAAAAAGGCCACCTTCTGCGACGGCAATTGTAAGGAAATCTCCCTGATATTCTCATAAGATGGTTTCTGAAAAACAGAAAGCACCAAATTCAGATACCACGGAGCCATCACCCGAGGCGTCACGTGTCGCACAACCTGTACAAAGGTACGAATCAAAGAGTGCGAAGCCAAAGGTCTCCGAAAGAGAATTGCCAGAGCCGATATCTGGTCCTTGAGGGTACTCAAAGCCAGTGTTTTGCTCAGGCCCTGCTGCAAAAAAGTCAGGACCCTGGACACGACATAAGAGCGAGGGTTATGGCCCTCCGCCTCGCACCAAGCTATATAAGCCTTCCAGGTGCGGTAATAAATCTTGCGAGAAGTACACTTGCGAGCTTTTAACAAAGTAGGGATCACGGAGTCGGCGACTCCCCTGTCTCTTAGCACCTGGGACTCAATAGCCAAGCCGGCAAAGCCGGCGAGGCTAAGGCAGGGTGCAAGATGGGTCCCTGAGACAGAAAATCGGCTCACATCGGGAGCCGCCAAGGGGCGTCTGCCACTATTTGCACCACGTCGGCGTATCAAGTGCGCCAAGGCCAATCTGGAGCCACCAGGATTATTGGTATCCCCTCCGCCACTATCCTGGGTATCAATCGTGGAAGCAGTTTTATCGGAGGGAAAGCGTACAGAAGGCGGTAACGGTCCCAGCGGGCCACCAGAGCGTCCGTGGCCACTGCCAACGGATCCTTCGTTCTGGACCCAAAGGTTTCCACCTTGTGATTGAACCGGGACTCCATGAGATCCATGTTGGCTTCCCCATCTGTGGCAAATTTGATTGAACAACTCCGGGTGCAAAGACCACTCTCCCTGGTCCAGCGTCTGGCGACCGAGAAAGTCCGCCTGCCAGTTCTCCACACCTGGAATGTAAACGGCGGAGATTGCCGGAACGTGACGTTCCGCCCAACGCAGTACCATTGCTGCCTCCGCCGTAGCTGCTGGACTCCTTGTGCCGCCCTGATGGTTCACATATGCCACTGCTGTGGTATTGTCCGACTGAATTTGAATCGGACGACTCTGCAATCTCATCCAGAGAAAAAAAAGCACAATCTGAGCTCTCAGCTACAGTACATTGATGGGGAGGCGAGCCTCCTGTGCCGACCAATGGCCCTGGGCAAACAGCTGTCCCAGGACCCCGCCCCAGTCCAAAGGACTGTCATCCGTGGTAATGATCACCCACTGAAGGGGCAGGAACGACTTCCCCTGAATCAACGCTGAGTCCCAGAACCATAGGTCAGAGACGCCCTGGTCTGGGAACTCAGACGGATCAGAAGGTCCAAGGATCGAGGGGACCTGTCCCACTGAGCCAAACTTGCTCGTTGAAGGAGACGAGTGTGACTCTGGGCAGATGGTATCGCCTCGAAAGTCGAGACCATGAGCCCCAGCCCCCCACGTAAGGAAGACCGTTGGTGCGACAGGAACGTTTTCACTGCCGACTGCAGTGACCGCAACTTGGCTGGAGGAAGGAAAAACCTTTGCATGCTCTGAGTCCAGAAACAGGCCCAGATACTCCAGACGACGGGATAGAGACACCGTCGACTTCTGCAGGTTGAGCAACCAGCCGAAGTCCTGCAGCGAGGTCATTGTGATCCTCACCTTCTCTTCCCGAGCCGAATTCCGCTCGCAGGAGCAGGTCGTCCAGGTAGGCTACTACCGCAATGCCTCTCTGTCGCAGTAACGCCATACCGGAGCTACCAGTTTTGTGAAATAAAACTCGAGGTCTGAGACTAGACCGAAAGGGAGTGCCACGAATGGAAAATGGAGGTCTCCCACTGCAAAGCGAAAGAAACGCTGAAGCTGTGGACAAATAGGTACATGGAGGTACACATCCCTGATGTCTAGAGACGCCTGATGGAGGGCGGCTACAACCGAGTGGATAGATTCCATCTGGAATTTCCGCGCCCTAACATACCGCCTTACGGCCTTCAGGTCCAGTACTGGCCGGACCCCCTCCTTTTTTGGGAACCACGAACAGATGTGAGTAAAAAACCTCGAAGCCTCTCGCTGGTGGCACTGGCACGATCACCCCTTGGTTCGAGTGCTTGTACAGCCCCAAGGAGGGCTTCCCGGCGTGCCTGCGGGAGCCCTAAGTCAAAGGGAAGAACCTGACTGGTGGCAGAGTGTTGAACTCAGAAACGTCCCCCACCCGAAGCCCGGGCGGAGACAACCCATCAGGCTGAGGTTTGTCCTCCGCCTTGTTGGTTATACGCTGCCACTGCCGGCACCCGGCCCCTGCAGCGACCTTACCAGAGCGGGCCCCTTTACCCGCTACACCCGGGGTGCGAAAAAACCTCTTCTGACCTGAGGTAGGGGGCCCCTGTCTACGGCGAAAACTCACACCTCCGGGGCTTGGGGGGAAGGCACTTACCTCCTGTGAAATCTTTTATGATCTCACCCAGCCGTGGACCGAATAGACGTCCAGCCTGAAAGGGAAGGTCTGCGAGACCTTTTCTGGAAGCATGGTCACCGGACCAAAAACGCAACCAGAGTACCCGTCTGAGGATACAGCAACACCGCTACCATGGATCACATAGGCAGTAAATCAATGGCCGCATCACCAAGGTACTTGAGAACTCGGAGCAAAAAGTCAGCCCTCTGCGGCGTAGCCAACAGGCAGCCGCAGTCCAGAAGATTCTGGAGCTCCGTCATAAGCTCAGACAGATATTGCACCGCCATGGCAAACGTCAGGGCTGGCCTCAGAGCAGAGCCTGCCACCAGGAATAGTGACCTTAACAACGCCTCTGTCTTTACCAGCGGGGCCCTTGAATGCAGGAACCCCTTCCAGGAGGACTGGTCGTTGTCTTATTAAAGCGACCATAGGCGGGACACCAAGGCGTCTCCCATTTCTTTTTTTTTAAAAAAAAAAGCTTTCCTCAAAGGATAGTGAGCAGCGAACCGTTTGGACCCAAATCCCTTGGAGTGTGGGAGGAAACCGGAGCACCGGGAGGAAACCCACGCATGCACAGGGAGGACATGCAAACCTCAGGCAGGTCATGACTAGGATCTGAGCCAGCAAGCATCATGCTGCCAGGCACAAGTTCCACTGCGTTAAAAGGAATGCTGCGGACGCTGCCATTTACAACAAACAAGGCGATCAGGAAAAAGATCAAATGGGTAAGCCTTGGGCGCCCTAGGGGGCCTGGAGGACTACACCACATGCGCAGAAATCAGCGATTCGCCATCCTGGCTCAATCGCATCGCAGTGCGATACCAATTAGAATCGCAGCTGCCGTCCCCTGATCCTCTTCTCCGTCCAAGTGACCATCCGGATCAAAAAATCCTCCCTTGAAAAGCAAGGAGGAGGGGGGACGCTTCTTGGGGGGCCTGTTGGTGACACCCGCCCTGGGGAAAATCATTAAAAACTGCCACAGCTGGTCCAGAAAAAGGGATTTTATTAAAACTTACCGTAAAATCCTTTTCTCCGAGTTCACTGACAGACGCAGCTCTTCATTGACTTTGTGGGGTTTTATGTTCGTCCAACTAGGAGTTAACTAGGCAGGGAAAAGAATCAGCTGGCCCCTCCCCTGGGGGCCGTCCTCTCTTCCCACATCAAACCCCCTCACAGTATAGCTCTTCAGTTCGTACACAAGCCGTATAGAATCAGAGCCCAGAGGGGTGGGTGCTGCGTCTGTCAGTGAACTCGGAGAAAAGGATTTTACGGTAAGTTTTAATAAAATCCCTTTTTCTCCTTACGTTCACTGACAGACGCAGCTCTTCATTGACTTTGTGGGGACGTCCCCAAGCTGTGTCAAAAAAGAGGGGTGGGTAAACACAAACAACAGTACCCAACTGAACCTCCGAGGAGGCGCCAGTCGCGCCTACACTGCCGCCTGCAGAACTTTGCGGCCAAAAGCAGCATCCGAAGATGCCAACACATCAACTTTGTAAAACTTAGTGAAAGTGTGAACCGAGGCCCAAGTGGCCGCCTTGCACACCTGTGACACCGAGGCCTGGTGTCTGAAGGCCCAGGAAGTACTAACTGCCCGGGTAGAATGAGCCGTGACCGCAAAAGGGGGAACCTTGCCCCGAACAGAATGCGCATGGGTCACGGTTTTTCTAATCCACTGAGAAATCGTAGCCGAAGAGGCCGCCAATCCTTTGCGCGGGCCCTCTGGCAGAACAAACAAGGTGTCAGCTTTTCGAAAGGGAGCTGTAGCAGCCAAGTACACCCGTAAGGCCCTAACTACGTCCAAGGCATGCAACTCGAATACCTTCGGGTGCGATGGACGAGGGCACAATGAAGGCAGAACAATATCTTCATTGATATGAAAAGAAGAGACTACCTTCGGGAGAAAGGAAGGAAGGGGTCGCAAGACCGCCTTGTCCTTATGCATCACCAAATACGGAGACTTGCACGAGAGGGCAGCCAATTCCGACACCCGTCTGGCAGAAGTGATGGCAACTAAGAAAGCCACCTTCTGCGACAGAAGCTGCAAGGGAATCTCCCTGATCTTTTCATAAGGTGGTTTTTGAAGAACAGAAAGCACCAGATTCAGATCCCACGGAGCCATCGGGGGTCTCACCCGAGGCGCCACATGTCGCACACCTTGTACAAAGGTACGAATCAGAGAGTGCGAAGCCAAGGGTCTCTGAAAGAGTATGGCTAAGGCTGAGATCTGGCCCTTGAGAGTACTCAAAGCCAAATGCTTATTCAGGCCCTGCTGTAAAAAGGTCAGGACCCTGGAGACGACAAACGAGCGAGGGTTATAGCCCTCCGCCTCACACCAAGCAATGTAAGCCTTCCAGGTGCGGTGATAAATCTTGCGAGAAGTGCACTTGCGAGCTTTTAACAAAGTTGGGATCACGGAGTCGGCCACTCCCCTATCCCTCAGCACCTGGGACTCAATAGCCAAGCCGTCAAAGCCAGCGAGGGTAAAGCAGGGTGCAATATGGGTCTTTGAGACAGGAGATCGTCTCGCATCAGAAGCCGCCAAGGGGCGTCTGCCACCATTTGCACCACGTCAGCGTACCAGGTGCGCCGAGGCCAATCTGGGGCCACCAGAATGGTCGGTATGCCCTCCATCATTATTCTGCGCACCAATCTCGGAAGCAGACGTACCGGAGGGAAGGCGTACAGGAGACGATAATGGCTCCAGGGGGCCACTAGAGCATCCGTGGCCACTGCCAACGGATCCTTCGTTCTGGACACAAAAGTTCTCACTTTGTGATTGAACCGGGATGCCGTGAGATCCACATTCGGTGTCCCCCATCTGTGACAAATCTGATTGAGCACCTCCGGGTGGAGGGACCACTCTCCCCCTGGTCCAGCTTCTGGCGACTGAGAAAGTCCGCCTGCCAGTTCTCCACACCTGGGATGTAAATCGCTGAGATCGCCGGAACGTGAAGTTCCGCCCAACGCAGAATCAGAGCAGCCTCCGCAGCCGCCGCTGGGCTCCGTGTGCCGCCCTGATGATTCACATACGCCACCACCGTGGCATTGTCCGATTGAATTCGGATCGGACGGCCCTGCAATCTCTTTGTCCAATGAAAAAGACACAGCCTGATTGCTCTCAGCTCCAACACGTTGATGGGCAGGCGGGCCTCCTGTGCCGACCAACGACCCTGGGCTGATAGCTGCTCCAGGACTCTACCCCAGCCCTTCAGGCTGGCGTCCGTGGTGATCACCGTCCACTGAAGGGGCAGGAACGACTTTCCCTGAGTGAGGGCCGAGTCCCGAAGCCACCAGGTCAGAGACGCCCTGGTCTGAGGGCCCAACCGGATCGGAAGATCCAACGACCAGTGGGACTTGTCCCACTGAGCCAGAATTGCTCATTGAAGCAAACGAGTGTGACTCTGGGCAAAAGGTACCGCCTCGAAGGACAAGACCATGAGCCCCAGCACCCTCATACAGAACCGCAAGGAAGACCGACAGTACGATAGAAGGGTGCGCACAGCCGACTGTAAGCCCTGTAGTTTTGTCGGAGGGAGAAACACCTTAGCCTGTTCTGTGTCCAGAATGAGACCCAGATACTCCAGACGGCAGGAAGGAGACACTGACGACTTCTTCAGGTTGAGTAACCAGGCAAAGCAGTGAGGCTATTGTGATGTTCACATTCTCCTCCAGGGCAGAGACAGAGTCCGCTCGCAGGAGCAGATCGTCCAGATATGCCACTATGGCAATGCCCCTCTGACGCAGCAACGCCAACACCGGGGCTATCAACTTTGTGAAAACCCAGGGCGCGGAGGTCAGGCCGAAAGGGAGAGCTACAAATTGAAAATGGCGATCTCCAATAGCGAACCGTAGGAAGCGCTGATGTCGCGGATGGATGGGTACATGGAGGTACGCATCCTTTATGTCCAACGATGCCAAGAATTCCCCCTGGTGAAGGGCGGCCACAACCGACCGAACAGACTCCATCCTGAACTTTCGCGCCCTGACAAACTTGTTCAGGGCCTTCTGGTCCAGAATGGGCCCGAAATCCGTCCCCTTTCTTGGGTACCACAAAAAGATTTGAGTAAAAACCTTGAAATCTCTCTCCTGGGGGAACCGGTACAGTCACTCCCTGGTCTGAGAGGGCCTGTACCGCCCTGGAAAGGGCCTGTCTGCGCTCCAGCGGGAGGTTTAAATTTGATGGGAAGAACCTGTCTGGGGGTAGAGTGATGAACTCTATCCTGTACCCGGTGGACACCACCTCCCGGACCCAGCGGTTGGAAATGAGAGCCAGCCACCGATCTGCGAACCCCAGAAGACGTCCCCCCACCCGACAGGCAACCCATCAGGCTGAGGAAGACTTGTCTTCCGCCTTTTCTGGTTTGCGCTGCCACTGCCGACGTCCGGCCCCTGCAGCGACCTTACTGGAACGGGTCCCCTTGCTTGTCGTGCCAGAGGGACGAAAAGGCTTCTTCTGACCTGACGTAGAAGGCTCCTGCCGACGGCGAAATTCACGCCTGCGGGGTTCCGGAAGGAAGGTACTCTTATCACCCGTGAAATCCTTGATGATTTCATCAAGACGCGAGCCAAATAGATGCCCAGCCTGAAAGGGGAGGTCAGCCAAACCTCTTTTGAACGTGTGGTCACCCGACCAGGAACGCAGGATATAGATATTCTGGACAGCAAAGGCAGAACATCCACGGCCGCATCACAGAGGTAATTAATCCCCTGGAGCAAATACTCAACCTTATGCGGCGCCTCCATCAGGCGACCGCCTACCAAGTCCTTCCTAAGTTCCTCCATGCATTCAGAGAAATGCTGTGCTGCCATGGCCGCAGCCAAAGCAGGTCGCACAGCAGAGCCCGCATTCAAGAACATGGACTTCAAAAGTGCCTCTGTCTTTCTATCAGAGGGATCCTTGAAGGAAGGGGTCCCTTCCTAGGAATGGTAGTCGCCTTGGTAAGGCGTGCAATGGGTGGGTCCACCACAGGTGATTCCCATTTCTTCAGGAAGCTCTCCTCAAAGGGATAACGCACAGCAAAACGTGCAGTCAGTGAGGAGGAACGCTGAGGGTGTTGCCATTCACGATATAGGAAATGGTCAAAGAATTCATTGTAAGGATAGGCCTTGGGGGGCCTAGAAGACCCGCACACATAAACAGATTGCGATTCGACATCTTGGTCCAGCTGCAACTTAGTGCGAATGCCAGCGATAATAGTGGCAACCAGCACTTTTATTTGGTCAGCAGCTGGCTCCTGGTCCCCCTCAGTTAACACACTGTCACCACCCGTCTCCACTTCAGACAGGTCCCCCGGGGTCCCTGAGACCCTGGAGGCAACCTCCAGCTCAGAATCTTCCCCTGAGGATAAAGGAGGGGGACGCTTCCTGGGGACCCGCAGAGCGGCGTCCCCCGTGGAAAAAACTCAGAGAACACAGCTGGGTGAGAAAAGCCCCTTGGTCAGACTGTGTGGCTGCTGATGCCACCTCAGCAGGTTCAGCAGGGAGATCAGTCATTGCCAGGAATGACACAGGGATGTAAGGGTCGCCCCGCACACAGCCACACACCCACAGGGAGTCAGAGGACAGCACCCCACCACCACCACCCGGAGGGAGCCCAGCTATACTTGCAGTTCCAGCTGCCTTCTAGCGCAGATCGTCTGTAAGAGCTGCCCCCGTCACCGCCGTTTCTGTGAGGAGAGAGAGAGGCTGCAGCCACGTGTAGAAATGAAGAACATGCAGTGAAAATGGCTGCCAGGAAACACTAGAGGCCGAATACTCCTCACAGGCAACGTGCAGTACCGAAAATGGCTGCTCCGAACGCTACAGGGAAAGCCCCATAGAGTGACAATGTCCGCGGCTACGGCAAAATGGCGGCGGGCCGCCGCATGGCGATCCGGATGAGAAGGCCGAACGATCGCACGGTGCTGGGGGGGGGGGGGGTGGGGGCGAGGTGTGGCAGGGGGCAAGATGGAGGGCTGATCCCACCGGTGGCTACCCCGGACACGCCGCCGTTACCGTGAATGCACAAGTTTTGCGGACGTCGGGCCCTCTTCACACCCTGTGACGGGGGAAGGCAGGGCGCTCACTTACCGGTCCGACGCCACGGTAGTTACCAGAAAGCAGACTTCGCGCCCTTGACGGCGGTATGCTGCAGGCCCAAAGTCACCCTGCCGAACGCATCGGTAAAGGGGACCAACAGGGGGATTTCATCCCGGGCCTCCCGCACGGAACGGGTAAGATGCGGCGGGTCCCCCCTAGCGGGACTGGCTTCGCATCATGTTGGCCAGGTCGGGGAAAGTACAGAGCTCCAGGACTCTCTATACCCCGACCGGCTTCTTGATAGCAGATCATCTTGATTGCAGTAAAAAATAAAATAAAAAAGAAAAATGGTCATAATCAGGACCGCAGTTCCCTATAGGGAAGCCAGGTCAACTCCTTGCGAACTAGGCATTGAAACTGAAGAGCTATACTGTGAGGGGGTTTGATGTAGGAAGAGAGGACGGCCCCCAGGGGAGGGGCCAGCTGATTCTTTTCCCTGCCTAGTTAACTCCTAGTTGGACGAACATAAAACCCCACAAAGTCAATGAAGAGCTGCGTCTGTCAGTGAACGTAAGGAGAAAAGCCCCTTGCGCAGATCGCGCTCCTAGCATGTTCAGCTCCCTTAGGAACACATAGATGCATAGAAAAGGTTAAAGGCACCCCCACACCACTACCCCACAGTGCACCAGGGGACCCAGGAGGACTGCACCTGCTGCCACCAGCACCCACAGGATAGCCCAGCTATACTTGCTGTTTGCTGCCATAACCCTGAGGATCGTCAGAGAGCCGCGCCGTCAGGAGCACACACCGTTTCAAAGTGAAAGTAAAAACTGTAGACACATTTTTTGCATGAGCAGGGAATCCAATATGGCCACCGTTGAACACTAGAGGCCGAAAAACACCTGCAGGGAACGTACAGTACCGCAAATGGCCGTTCTGAGCGCTAGAGGGAAAACTCCATAGGCCCAATATGTCTGTGGCTACAGCAAAATGGTGGCCGATCCCCTACCGGTGGCTACCCAGCAAAATTTTTTTTTTTTTTTTTTTTAGGGTCGTCGGTCCCCCTTTCCACCCCTAAAAGGGGGGGAAGGAAGGAGCTCTCACTCACCACTCCGGACGACGCCATGGGTAGCCACTCAGTCGCAGACCTTCCGCCCCTGCTTGGGCGGTATGCTGTAGGCCAGAAGTCGCCCTTCCCGAATCGCATCCAGGGCTGGGCGTAAGGAGGGGATCACCCCAGGCCGCCCGCACGGAATGGGCACGATGCGGCGAGTCCACATACGGCGGGACTGGCTCGCATTGGTCGGCCAGGTCGGGGAAAGTACAGAGCCCATGGACTCTCTATGCCCCGACCGGTTTCTTGATAGCAGATCAATTGCTTGATAGAAGACAAATAAAAATAAAAGTAAAAGAAAATTGAGTAAAAAACGGTCACAAACAGGACCGCAATTCCCCTGAAGGGAAGCCAGGTCAACTCCTTGCAAACTAGCCATTGAAACTGAAGAGCTATGCTATGAGGGGGTTTTATGTGGGAAGAGAGGACGGCCCCCATGGGAGGGGCCAGCTGTTTCTTTTCCCTGCCTAGTTAACTCCTAGTGAGACCAGCATAAAACCCCACATGTAATGGAGAAGCTGCGTCTGTCAGTGAATGATAGGAGAAATGGGGTTTACAGGCTTAGGACAAAGTTGAGCGGGCAGTCATGAAAGTGACCATAATGGAATAGGATCCACATCCACTAGATCAATATATGTCCACAAAGGAGAGGACTCTCCAGCATATAGCTGTATCAAAGGTGTAATTTGCGCTGCTTTATAATAGCGCATCAAATTTGGAACTCCCAGACTGCCTGCTCGCTTCTGTTTGTATAGCACCGCCTGGCTCAATTTTGGTCTGGTTGAACCCCAGACAAATTTGAGAACTCGACTTTGCAAAGAACACAAGATCCCAATGTGGGGGGACTGAAACCGTCAGGACTCGAAAAGCCTATAGGAGTTTAGGGAAAAGGTCGTCTTGATCACATGGATGCGAACCAACCAAGAAATCATAGACTTGTCCCATGATTCCATTAAATGTGTAAGTGATCTGATAAGGGAGGGATAGTTGGCCATATACAGTGTACGGTAAGTTGAGGTTAGATTGATCCCCAAATAGGGGAGAGTGCTTCCAATGTTCTATGGAACCATGTCCCAAAGGGGCCCCTGCCACAGGAGACGGCTCCACAAAATCCCATGGGAATCTACTGCACAGACGTGGCCAGCACACTGAAGATCGGCCAGTATTCAAACAGTTCACTAAAGCTGGTCAAAAAATACCAGATTAATACTTTTTTACTTGCTTTTACAGCATAGGTTTGCTTAAAGTGGATGTAAACCCTCACATATACCAAGTGAAGTGAACAGCCTCAGATGATACACAGGGATGAAACAAACATCCCTACACAAGTTTTACATGTATATCTGCTGTCTTCAGCCTTATATACTGTTTACAACGTGCCCTTCCTGTTTGCAATGCTAACCAGGAAAATAAAATCTGAGAAGCCTGGGCACACAGCCAAGACAGCTGTTTGGAGGAAAGGCACACAACCCCCTCTCCTCATAGGTAGAGACTTTCAGCTCTGTTTGTTGTATAGCTCAGGGCTCTGCTAATCTATTTATCGCTCCCTCCCAATTACAAAACGCTGGCTGCTTTTATCATATGTGACGGGGAACTGCGCTGCGTCGCTTTAACTGACAATTGCGCGGTCGTGCGACGTTGTACCCAAACAAAATTTGCGTCCTTTTTTTCCCACAAATAGAGCTTTCTTTTGGTGGTATTTGATCCCCTCTGCGTCATTTCTGATCGCCGCTATAAACAAAAGAAGAGCGACAATTTTGCAAAAAAACCCAAATTTCTTACTTTTTGCTAAAATACAAATTCGAAAAAAAATATAAAAAAACATTTTTTTTCACCGTTTTTGGCCGATTTATATTCTTCCTCATATTTGCGATAAAAAAAAAAATCGCAATCGGCGTTTATTGATTGGTTTGCGCAAAAGTGGTCACGTTTACGGATGATGAGAATTAATTTTGGGGTTTTTATTTATTTTTTATTTTTTACTAGTAATGGCGGCGATCTGCGATTTTTAGCGGTACTGCGATATTTCAGCGGACATGTCGGAGCATTTTGACACTTTTTTGGGACCATTGGCATTTATACAGCGATCAGTGCTATAAAAATGCACTGATTACTGTGTAAATGCCATTGGCAGTGAAGGGGTTAACCTGCAGGGGGCGCTCTAAGGGTTAACTATGTTCCCTGGGCGTGTTCTAACTGTGGGGGGACTGCCCTAGCTGGGGAAGGGAAGTGGTCACAGCCTCCGTATACAGGAAGGCTGTGATCACAGCCCTTCCCCCTTCACAGAACAGAGGTCCGTGTTTACATACACGGACCTCCGTTCCTTCACTCCGGGGGGGCCACCGCGGGTAGCCGGCGGCAATCGAAGCCGCCGCACCCGCTCCCTGGCCCTCCCCGAACACAGTGAGTGCGCCTCCGGCGGCGCGCGCTCACTAGGCGCGATCTCGCGGCCGCCGCCATATGACGGCGATCCGCGTTACAGAGCCACTTTGCCGCCGTCAATTGCCGATCGGCGGTCGGCAAGTGGTTAATGTGGGCTACGTGAGCTTCAGGGGGGGTAATCAAAAAGGATAAATGCACTTTGTTGGAAAGCTCACCTATCCTTTAAGAAAAAAAAAAACACTCCAAAAGGAGACTTGGACAAAATGCTACTTAGATAATCATGCCCCTGTCACAAGTAGTTGGTGTGCATTTAAAAAGCCGTGCAGCTTTCTGAGGGGTTTAGGCCTTAGAATACACATAAAAATACTTTACTTTAAAAATTCTTAATGGAATCTATTACACTTTTAATCATCTGGTTAGTCAATCAATTGTAGACTTACATATACAACAAAATCCTTTGGAGCGCTTGAAATTGTGGACTTTGGAGACAAGGAACGAGGGATGTGATCTAAAGTGACAGCTGTTGGTCGAATGCGACTAGACAGGCGAACTACAGCATACCCTTGGGATCCTCTAAAAGCCCAGCAGTTACCTGGGTTTGAATCTGGCTGGAAATATTAAAACAGAACAAGTTAGAGACATGTCAGTAAATGTTTTGACTAAAATTTAAATATTTAAGGAAGAACACCATACAAATGTAAAATGCTGAAAAATTAAAAAGTCTTATTTATGTGGCTTTTCTTGAATCAAGCAACCCATTTCTACATGGCTGTTTATTCAGTGCTATTTCCGACTGCTCACAGTAGTCACATTCAATTTGTGAGAATTTTTTTCCATTTCTGTGAGATTCAAAAGGCCAGAACATGACTCCTGGAGCGTTTGATGCACAATTTGAGCAACACAGGTAAATAAATCTTAGGATGCAAGTAATTCATTGGTCTTTAATAATGCATATATTTTGATGGATTTAAGATGAATAATTATTATTCAGTGTGTTATAGCACTACACTTTTACCTGAAGTATGACTCGTGGGGACTGTGATTGATACCATAGTGGAACCCCAAACAGACTGAGAAGGGCAGTTTTGGTTTCATAGGTCTCAGAGCACCTAGTGTTTAGAACACTGGCTCCTACAAGAAAATATATAAGATGAAAAAACAAAAACAAAAAATCAATAAACACACATTTCAGTTTTTGCGGGCTCATCTTTATGTCCGGCAAATGAAGATAAACCAACCTGAAGATTCCAGGGCATAATCCACCAAACCAATTCGGTCTTCACTATATCTCTGGAGGGCACGATTTACAATTTCATACACCTCCTAAAAACAATGAAAATGCTACAGGTTATGGAAGGAGTACATAGAAAGTGTTGTACCTTTAATCAAAGAAAGGAAATGGAAGCAAATTGAACAAGCTATATTAATTTTCTCATGCTGATCATGTCCTCCTGCAGGAGGGAACAAGAATCTACTTGTACATATCAGAATTGTGACTCATAATTTAGTTTTAACCCATCACAGTATCCAATTTCTTTAGTGTGGCCTGGGAATCATTAACAAATACAGTAAGCCTCTCCCCTACCTTCAGGCTGGACTGCGTTGAGGTAAAGTGCATGTTCTACAACGTGTTATCATAACAAATGAAATGGACTGTGGTATGTTGCTGCACTATTCACTGAAAGTGCACATGCATTAAATGTGCATTGAAGTGCAGGTCATTCAAAGTAAATGGGCTGCCTTAAAGTGTTTGTGAACCCAATTATGTAAAGCACTGCCAGCCCCTCTATTATAGTTAGACATAGCACACCATAGAAGTCTTTTATAATAACGAGGCCCATAAATACAGATTTAGAGTGTTCTTCAGGCCGGTCACGAGACTCGTGGCCGCTGTACAGCTCTGATACATGGATACTGCAGGAGGGGCCGAGATCTCCCTCTGACGTCAGCCGGTGAGTTCACATGGCCGCTCAGCCCCTCCTGCAGTAGCCCTGGAGACCGGCTAAAAGTCACGTGACTGGCCTGAAGATCGCGCTAAATTGGTATTTACAAGCCTCGTTTTTATAAAAAAAACTTGTACAGTGTGCTGGGGGGGAGACAGACACAAAACACAGAGCTGACAGGCAAGGAGGAGGGGGTAAGGGGGATAGAGGAGAGCTGAGAGCAGGGCTGCGGATGGTCAGGGCTCAGCAGACCTGATTTTCGTGGTCAGCGCAGAGAGGTGGACACAGGAAGTGGCAAGATTAGTTAGGTTTTTTTTACAGTTTAGAGAGGAGCAGATTACACAGCGCAAGTGTTGTGCTGTTTAATCTGCTTTAAGGGAAAAGGATCTGCATTTTTTTTTTGGGGGTTAAAGACTTTAACACAATAAATTTTAACATGCTTGTGGAAACACACAACATCAGTGTAAATCCAGCCTAACGTTTTTAGATCATCCTTTTTTTAATCATCATTAAACTACAACTGCCACAAAATCAGCAGATCTGGCTGTTTTACACCTTTGTTTCCAGGCACCAGGTGACCTGATGTGCAAAAAATTGTGGCTGTACATGGCGCACTCTGTCTACCTGGAAATTATTCAGCCTACAAAGTGGAGGTAGCTCATGTGTGGGCTTACAATGCCTTGAAACTTTCCACATTTTGTCATGTCACAACCAAAAACATAAATATATTTTATTGGGATTTTATGTGATAGACCAACACAAAGTGGCACATAATTGTGGAATGGAAGGAAAATGATACATGGTTTTCAAAAGTTTTTACAAATAAATATCTGAAAACTGTGGCATGCATTTGTATTCAGCCCCCCTGAGTCAAAACTTTGTAGAACCACCTTTCGCTGCAATTACAGCTGCAAGTCTTTTTGGATGTCTTTACACATCTAGAGAGTGACATTTTTGCCCATTCTTCTTTGCAAAATAGCTCAAGCTCTGTCAGATTGGATGGAGAGCATCTGAACAGCACTTTTCAAGTCTTGCCACAGATTCTCAATTGGAATTTGGTCTGGACTTTGACTGGGCCATTCTAACACATGAATATGCTTTAATCTAAACCATTCCATTGTAGCTCTGGCTGTATGTTTAGGGTCACTGTCCTGCTGGAAGGAGAACCTCCACCCTAGTCTTAAGTCTTTTGTAAGGGTACCCCGCACCAATACACTTGAAAAAAAAAATGACACGTATAATAATTTACAAATTAAAAGCTGCTCCCCAATAGTGTTTGTGTTCCTATACTGTGAATAGTGAATATATATATGTGAAAGGGCGATAATAATGTGTAAATACTTCAATGGAAAATAACTATAACAATAAAGTGCAAAGGCGCACAAGTAAACAATTGCAAGTGCATATAGTGGGGAAAAAAGGGATTTTATTAAAACTTACCGTAAAATCCTTTTCTTCGAGTTCACTGACAGACGCAGCTCTTCGTTGACAAGTGGGGTTATATGCACATCCTACCAGGAGTAGACTAGGCAAATAGAAAGAAAGCATGCTGACCTCTCCCAGGGGGCCGTCCTCACTCTCACATATAAACCCCCTGCTCTGCATAACATATCAGTTCGTAACAAGCCGTACAAATGCAACACAGAGGGTGCTGCATCTGTCAGTGATCTCAGAGAAAAGGATTTTACGGTAAGTTTTAATACAATCCCTTTTTCTCTTACGTTCACTGACAGACGCAGCTCTTCATGGACAAGTGGGGATGTCCCAAAGCTGTGACAGTCAAGAGGGGTAGGTAAACAACAACAACTGTACCCAACAGCGTCCTCTCAGGAGGCGCCAGCTGCGCCTATACCGCCGCCTGTAAAACTTTACGGCCAAAAGCAGCATCCGCGGATGCTGAAACATCAACTTTGTGAAACTTAGTAAACGTGTGCACCGAGGCCCAAGTAGCCGCCTTGCACACCTGAGGCACCGAAGTCTGGTGTCTGAAAGCCCAGGAAGTGCTAACTGTGACCGGAAAAAGGAGGTACTTTGCCCCAAACAGTTTACGCATGGGTCATGGTCTGTTTGATCCAACGGGAAACAGTGGCCGACGAGGCCGCCAATCCTTTGTGCGGACCATCCGTCAGCACAAACAACGCATCAGACTTCCAAAAGGAAGCTGTAGCCGCCAAGTACACCCGCAAAGCCCTGACGACATCCAAAGAATGTAACTCGAATTCCTTGGGATGCGAAGGGTGTGGACATAATGAAGGAAGAACAATATATTCGGTAGAAAAGAAGGAGAAGGGCGCAAGACTGCCTTGTCCTTATGAAGGACTAGGTATGGAGACTTGCATGACAGCGCTGTCAGACACCCGCCTAGCAGATGTAATGGCCACCTAAAATGCCACCTTCTGCGACAGCAATTGCAAGGGAATATCCCTGATCTTCTTATATGGCTGTTTCTGCAGTACAGAAAACACCAAATTCAAATCCCACGGCGCCAAAAGCAACCGTATCAGAGGAGCCACATGGCATACACCCTGTACAAATGCACAAAACAATGAATGTGACGCCAAAGGCCGTTGAAAGAGAATAGCCAGAGCCGAAATCTGACCCTTGAGAATACTCAATGCCAATTTTTTATGCAGGCCCTGCTGCAAAAAAGCCAGGACCCAGGACACAACGTAAGAGTGAGGGTTCCAACCCCCCGCCTCACACCAGGCAATATAGGCCTTCCAGGTGCGATGATAAATCTTGCGCGAAGTACACTAGCACACTTTAAGCATGGTAGGGATCACGGAGTCAGCAACACCCCAATCCCTCAACACCTGGGACTCAATAGCCAAGCCATCAAAGCTAGCGAGGGTAAAGCAGGGTGCAAGATGGGTCCCTGAGCAGATCTTCTCGCAGCGGAAGACGCCACCATTTGCACCACGTCGGCGTACTAAGGGTGCCGAGGTCAATCCGGAGCTACCAGGAATGTCTGAATCCCCTCCGCTTCTACCCTGCGCAGTAGTCGCGGTAGAAGCTTGATGGGAGGGAAGGCGTACAGGAGCCGATACTGTCCGTGGTGGCCGCCAGCGGGTCTCTCGTCCTGCACACGAAGGTCTTCTGGCGTGCCCCACTTGTGGCAAATCTGGCGGGACACTTCCGGATGTAGGGACCATTCCCCCTGATCCAGTGTCCTGCGACTGAGAAAGTCCCCCTGCCAATTCTCAACGCCCGGTCACCGTGACAGAATCGCACGCTGCAGGAGCCGGGTGTAACTCTGGGCGAAAGGAACCGCCTCGAAGGCCGAGACCATGAGCCCCAAACCCGCATACAGAACTGTAAGGAGGACCACCGGCGTGACAGCAGGGTGAGCACCACTGCTTGCAGCGTCAGCAACTTGGCCGGAGGTAAGAACACCTTCTCCTACTCCGTGTCCAGAATCAGACCCAGGTATTACAGGTGACAGGACGAGGTCAATGTCGACTTCTGCAAGTTGATCAGCCAGCCGGAGTCTTTCAACGAGGTCAGGGTGATAGCCACGTTCTCCTCCAGAGCCGAGGCAGACTCCGCTCTCGGGAGTAAGACGTCGAGGTAAGCCACCACCGCGATGCCTCTCTGCCTTAACGCCAGCACCGAAGCCACCAGCTTGGTGAACACCTGAGGAGCCCAGGCCAGACCGAAGGGAAGTGCCACGAATTGGTAATATAGATCTCCCACCGCAAAGCGCAGGAAGCGCTTGTGCCCGAGACAAATGGGAACGTGGAGGTACGCGTCCCTGATATTGCACCACAAATAGGTTTGAATAGAACACGCGGAACCTTTCCAGCGGGGGTACCGACACAATCACCCCTTGTTCGGAAAGCATCTGAACAGCCCCTAGGAGAGCCTCTCGACGCCCCTGAGGGAGTCTCAAGATCGATGGGAAGAACCTGTCTGGGGGTAGAGTGCTGAACTCTATCCTGTACCTGGAGGACACCACTTCCTACACCCACCGGTCGGAAATGCTGGCATTCCAGCTGTCCGCGAACCCCAGAAGTCGGCCCCCCACCCGAGAATCGGGCGGGGGCAACCCATCATGTGGAGGACTCATCCTCTGCCTTTTCGCTATTGCGCTGCCAGGGTCATTTACCTGACCCTGAGGCAGACTTGCCGGGCCTTGAGCCCTTGCCCGCTGCCCCGGGCGTACGAAAAAACCTCTTCTGACCCGAAGGAGCAGGACCCTGCTTACGGCTGAACTCCCACCGCCTGGGTTCCGGGAGAAAAGTGCTCTTCCCCCCCAGTGAAATCCTTAATGATTTCATCCAACTGCGCCCCAAAAAGCCGACCACCCTGAAAGGGGAGATCCGTGAGACCCCTCTTAGACGCGTGGTCACCCGACCAAGAGCGCAACCAAAGCACCCATCTGATAATGACTGCGAAAACAGACATTTTAGACAACATGGGAAGCAGGTCCAGAGCTGCGTCACACAGGTACCGGAGACCCTGTATCAGATGGTCTGCTCGCTGCAACGCCTCAAGCGACCTCCCGCAGCTCAACTCATTTTGCAACTCAGTCGCACACCCGGGAAGAGATTGCGCCGCCATAGCTGACGCCAGAGCCGGTCTCATGGCTGATCCTGCCAACAAGAAAAGTGCTTTGGACACCGCCTCCGTCCGCCTATTGGCCGGATCCTCCAAAGGAATGGTCGTTGTCTTGTTCAGGCGAGCCACCGGAGGGTCCACATTTCTGCACAAAACTATCCTCAAAAGGGTAGCGTACAGCGAAACGCTCGGGCAGGGCAGAGGAATTCTGTGGATGCTGCCATTCCTTATAGACCAGATGGTCAAAGAATTGATCATAAGGATAAGCCCTAGGGGACCTGGGTGGCCTAGCAGACCCACAAACGTATGCAGTCTCCCGCACGAATATCAGCGATCAGTGCGGCCACCAGTGCCTTCTCGCGCACAACCAAGGCCCCCTGGTCTTCCTCGCCGTTCGAGAGCCCCAGCTCACCTTCTGATGACCCCATGACCACCGAGGCCACTTCCAGCACAGACTCTTCCCCCAATGAGGGTGGAGGGGGTGGACAATTCTTAGGGGCCCCCTTAGCACGGCCCGGCACCTCCCAGGGAAAAAATTCCCCAAACACCGATCATAACTGGTCCAGGGACACCAGAGTCCCTGGTGCAGGATGCGCTTCCGCTGGCTCCTCCTTGGCAGGACCCACAGGCTCAGCCGCCATTGCGCCCACCGAACACTGACAGGCAGAAAAACACCCTGACACCCCCACAATGCAACCCCACAGATCAACCAGGGAGGACTCCAGGATGACTGCACCCACCGCTACCAGCACCCCAGGGAGAGCCCAGCTGTACTTGCTGTTTGTTGCCTCTCAAGCGCTGCGTCCCAGTAGGAGTGCTAGTGACCGCCAGTCATAGAGCCTGCGCCGCCTGTGCCATCCACGCTGTCCCAGAGTAAAAGAGGAAGCATCGGCTAAAACGCATGTTTGTCTTCCCAGGCACATCCAACATGGCCGCCGAACGTTCGCAAGGGGCCAAAAGCCTGTATACAGGCCGCGACTACGGCAAAATGGCCACCGCTCGACACTAGAGGCCAAAACACCAACAAAATGGCCGTGATCTGCTGCAAAATGGCGGCGGATCACCGCATGGCAATCCTAAGGCGCGGGGTGGGGGGAGGGAGTGTAGGAGGGGGACGAGAACACCCAGGGGAGGCCTGAGCCCTAGAGAAAAACCCCCCACCGACCAGGCCCAGACCGCTAACATTCGCCCAGCCCCCCCTGAACGCCCCTAGGGGGGAAGAGAGGGGGTCACTCACCAGTCCGACGGGCGTAGCGGGTAGCCACCCGGTTGCAGACCTTCCTCCCACTGCCGGAGAGGGATGCTGCAGGCTACAGGCCCCGGGACAGGAACAAGGTTCGGTCACTGGGCGCAAGAGGGTCTCACCTACTGGCCACCCGCACGGAACGGGCACGATGCGTCAGACCCAGCCAAGGCTAAGGGTAGCTCGCATCGGTCGGCCATGCTGGGGAGAGTTCAGGATTCCTCTATGCCCCAGCCGGCTTCTTGATAGCAGTCTTCATCAGATAGCTTGAGAAAAACAAATAGCCGTAGAAAAAGGGGAACCGCAGATCCCATAAGGGAACCAGGTCTAACTCCTTGCACTAGGCATAATAAAACTGATATGCTATGCAGAGCAGGGGGTTTATATGTGAGAGTGAGGACGGCCCCCTGGGAGGGGTCAGCTTGCTTTCTTTCCATTTGCCTAGTCTACTCCTGGTAGGATGTGCATATAACCCCACTTGTCAATGAAGAGCTGCGTCTGTCAGTGAACATAAGAGAAATAATTATGTGATTTTGTAAGTTTGCCCACTTACAATCAAGGATCTATAATTTTTATCATAGATGTATTTTAAATGATAGAGACAGAATATCAATCAAAAAACCAGAGAAGACACATAAAACAAATGCTATAAATGAAGTTGAAGTTCAGGGAGTAAAATTATTATTTGATCCACAAGCAAAACATGACTTACTTGGTGGAGAAACCCTTATTGGCAAGCACAGAGATAAGACATTTTTTGTATTTGGTGACTAGGTTTGCACACATCTCGGGAGGGATTTTGGTCCACTCTTCTTTACAGATCTTCTCTAAATCCTTTTTTTTTTTCCCACTCAGTTAACTTTTATTCTCCCTTTCTTTGTGAGAGATCAATTTCAGGATTTTCTCTTAACAGAAGATCCTTCTTTTTAGTCACATCATCGTGGTGTTTCTAGCATGTTATATTATGTTTACCACTTTATTTAAATTTTTGTATTTATTTATTTATATTTCTTTTTCCTTTTTTTCTTTTTTCCTCCTCTTTTTCCTTTCTCTTTTACATAGTTATACGATATACACACAAACCATAGATAACAAAGGAAACAGTCTAAGAAAAAAAAGAATTTCAGGGGGATCCTCACATAACCCTATGTAACCTTTCTTTTTATTTATTAACCCAGTCTCCCACCCTTCTTCACCCCCCCCACGCTGGCCCCCCACTCTCACACCAGCACACTCACACTTCTGTAGTAGGGGGCTGATTCTACCCTCTTACTCTCATTCTTCCTTTATCTGGATCTGATCTCTTTCCATAGCTATTGGAGCCATCTCTCAGTCTGTATCTTAACTCATGGGGGGCACCCTCTGTTAGCTAACCAGGGACCCCATTTTTTTTTAAATTTGCCGAGGTTGCCTCTCTTTATATACATTCCCCTTTCTTTCCATAGTATTTCATCCATGGCCTTCTTCCATTCTTCAAGTAAAGGTGGGGCCCTCACCTGCCATTTTAGGGCTATCAATCTCCTTGCCTGGAAGAGGCAGCTCTGTATTATAGGCGGCGCAGGTCCCCCTGCGCCTGTTAGTATACACTGTCTAGCCCCCAGTTCCATATTGGTTCCGAAGGTTAAATTAATAACATTTACTATCCCCTCCCAGTATATGTGCAGTTTTGGACATTTCCACATCATATGCAGTAGGTCCCCCGTATCTCTACACCTGGGGCACTTGTCGTCTTGTCTTTTCCCAAAGTTGTAGAGTCTTAAGGGAGTATAATACACCCTATGCAATAGGAATAGTTGTGAGGCCCTCTGGGATGGAGCCATCGATGCTTGCAGACACGACCCCACAGCATCCCTCCACTGCTCTTCGGTCATAGAACCTATGTCTCTCTCCCATCTTACTTTCAGGGCCGCGATTTCCCTATTCTCTCCCATTCCCTTTCCTAGGTGTGCATAGATCTTAGATATTAGCCCCTTGCTTCTGATAATATTTGTAGAATGGGCATATCGCCCATTTCCACTGTGTTTGCAAACTGTTTGGCCATGGCATGTCTTATTTGCAAGTACCTGTAGTATGAGTGCTTTGATATCTTAAATTCCTCCCTCAGCTGCCCGAATGTTTTCATATGACCCTCTATATATAGTTGAACAACATAAGTAATTCCCCGGTTTTTCCATTCCTTTATCGTACCAATTTCTCTCATCTCCTGTAGCTGATTGTTATCCCAGAGCGGAGTACTGTCCAAGAGACCTTTATATCCCATTTGTTTCTTAACCTGGGACCAGGCTTTTATGGCTAGTTTTAAGGTTGGAATTCCAGGGTCAAAAGACTGTGCCTCCAATGCCTCCACAATCCTCTCGTGTGGCGTACATTCCAGCATCAGTCGGCTATTCCCCTCTAGCTCTCCGTTCCTCCCACATCCCGTCAGGTGCTGTAATTGAGCCGCCAGAAAATAATTCCCGGGATGTGGGAGGGCCAATCCACCCTCTTTTAGCTGTAGTTGAAGGGTACTCAAACGCAGTCTGGGTATTCGTCCCTTCCAAATCA
>BLSH010182611.1:580954-606828 GCA_018402905.1 Glandirana rugosa
AGACACGCGATAGGAAAACTCCTATCGAACAACGTCTTCACCCACAGAGGACACCATCTGGGGCGGCCACCGGGCAGACTTATTCCGATGGTGATAGGGCTACCCCCCAAGAGGTAGTAAATTTTTAGGTCGGCTATCCGCCCGTCTAATGATGATCGCAAAAACTGCCAGTTCGGACAGCATGGGAGGTATGTCCAAGGCCGCGTCGCAGAGGTATCTGAGACCCTGCGCCAGCTGGTCAGTCAGCTGCACCGACTCAGAAGGAACCACAAGGTCCCCCAAATCCTTGTGCAACACTGTCGCCCACTCCGTGAGCGACTGCGCCACCATCGCTGATGCCAGTACCGGCCGCATGGCCGCCCCCGCCACCAGGAACATAGTCTTGGACACTGCCTCCATCCGCCTATCGGCTGGATTTTTAAATGATGGAGAACCCCCCATCGGGATAGTGGTAGCCTTATTCAGACGGGCCACCGGCGGGGTCTACCACAGGAGACACCCACTTCTGCAACAAGCTATCCTCAAAAGGATAGCGCACAGAAAAGCGTTTTGGTAATGCGAACAAATTCTGAGGGCGCTGCCACTCCTTGTAGACAAACTGATCAAAATATGGCACATAAGGAAAAACCTTAGGAGCCCGAGCCGAGAAGGGTCCAATCCCCCATTTGACAGATCCACGGGGGTCCCTGTGACCACATAACCCCCCTTCCGGTGAATCCTCCTCAGAGGATGGGGGAGGGGGTGGACACTTCTTCGCCACCCCCCTACCACAGACCGGTTCCATCCGGGCGAGAAATTCCTCCAAAATTGAAGTCAGCTTGTCTAGTGGGACTATAGGTCCCAGTGCCGCCGAAGCCTCTGCGGAGACTTCCGGGACAGACACTCCCGGTTCAGCTGCCATTGCGGCACCCCCCGGAACACCTGTGAGGCCTACAGGCCGCATGCCCACCACAAGGCCACCCCTGCACAGCGGCCCGGAAATGCACAGGAGGACCCACACTGCGCCGCTACCAGCACCCCAGGGAGAAGCCAGCTATACTTGCTGAAAAGCCTGCCATATTTGCCTCACTGCTGCTGCTGGGAGCTCCCCCACACGTGCCGACCGCGCCGTCCAGACTGAGGAAATGGAGCCAAAGCACATGCTATTTGCCCATCAGGAGTCTAACCAAAAATGGGCGCCGAGTGATCACTAGAGGCCAAAACCACCAGAAAATGGCCACAACTCTGGCAAAATGGCGGCCGGCCCGAATAAATGGCGGTGATCGCCACATGGCCAGGGGACCCAGGGCAGCAGCAACGGAGGCGGGTTGCGGCGGGGGAGGAAGGTGAGAGGGAAGACCAGAACCACCTACACCCAGATGGGGGGGGCACCCACCAGCCCCCCCTCTGCACCCCCGAGGGGGGGAGGGGGAAGGGTACTCACCCTTCCAGATGGGCGCAGCAGGTAGCCACCCGAGATAGACCTGCTGCCCCTACAGATGAGGGAGCTGCCGGCCATGCGACACCTCGACGCGAGCCGCAGCCCGGTCACTCAGTGCGCTGGCGGGACGTTTAACCCGCCGGCCGCCCCACACGGAATGGGGCCCGATGCGGCCGACCCCGCAAGCAGCTAAGGGATGGTTCGCATCCGTTGGCCGCGCTGGGGAGACTACCTGGACCTAAAGATCTCCAGCCTGTCAGCCAGCCAACTGCTTGGTTGCATTCTTCATCAGATAGCTTGATCAAAACAAAAAATTCGGGAACCTCAGATCCCAGCAGGGAGCCAAGGTCAGATAAGGCAGATAAAACTGAAGCGCTAACAGGGCGGAGGGGGTTATGCAGAGTGAGGACTGCCTCCTGGGAGGGGCTAGCTTGCTTTTTTGTCTGAACTATCTTCTGCCTAGTCTACTCCTGGTAACAGGTGCATACCCCACATGTCAAGAATAAGAGTCTGCGTCTGTCAATGAACGAAAGAGAAAAGGCCACCTCCTGAAACCGAGTAAGCAGGGGAACCTCTTTAATATTTATTAAAAAGAGGCCTCTGTAGAACCAAAGGCATCAAGTTCAGATCCCACAGCGGTAGAAGGAACCGCACCAGTGGAAACAGACTTCGAACCCCAAACAAAAGATACACCCCATGTAGTGCGAGACCAAGGAACGCAGCAGAAGAAGGTACTCAAGGCCCATTTCTGTCCCCCCCCAGGACGGAAGGTCAGAATCGGAGCCAGTGCGAAGGAACGAGGGCGAATGCCCAACACAATTTGTTTCGCCCTAGCGAGCGACCTAGGCCACCGCCGTTGCAACATCCGACTGGATCCGCACCGGGAGCCCCCGGAGTCGATACGTCCATGATCCAGACTGATCACTGGAACTTCCAGGATATCGACCGCTAGTCTGAAATTCTCCAGCGTCCAACGAACCTGATCAGAGCACAGTCCCAGGACACCTCCCCAATCGGACAGATAGGCATTTGCGGGAACCACCGCCCAATACAAGGGGAGAAAGAATTTGCCCTGTCGAAGACGGGGAGAGCGCAGCCACCAGACCAGGGAGCCCCTGGCTTTTTTGGCTCAGCCAAATCTGATTGCTCAGAGACCTCGGGCACTCGTCCCATTACGACAGGATCTCCCAGAAGGGAGCTCGTATGGAACTGTGTAAGCAGAATCGCCTAGAAGGTAGATACCATCATGCCCAACACCCGCCTGCAGGCCCACATGAAGGCCTGGCAGCCGCACACCGCAGATGAAAAAGTAGCATATAAATTTCTGGAGACAGTCCAGAGGAAAAAACACTCCGGCCAGCGCTAGAGCCAAGGCGAGGCCCAGATATTTCAATGTTCTAGAAGGAGCCAAAGCAGACTTCAGGTAGTATAGAAGCCAACCGGTTTGTTAAAGACTGCATAGAGGCTACGTCACCCTACGGGGTATCGGTGGACCGCAGAAGGTCATTCAGGTAGCCAAGTCTCGCATCCCCCTTTGATGTAACCACGTCTGATCCAGGGCTAACACCTTGGGGAAAAAAAACGAGGAGTGGTGTCGAGACCAAAGGGCAGCACCCTGAACTGATCCTGCCCTTCACCCACAGCAAAAGAGGGAGTACTGGGATCAGGCATAGTGTAAAGTCTAAGTAAGCATTAGTGATGGCGAGAGAGCCAGGAAAAAAAAACCCATGATGAGGGACGCTCACTGCATGTGTGAAGTTCTATACCCGCACAAGCAGGTCAGGGCCTCGAGGTCCAGTATTGGATGTAACACACCCATCATCCAGAAGCCTGGGCCTCACCCGGGAAGGGAGAGGAAGGGGGGGTGGAGGAAAACCCCGGAGGGACCGACCACCCCAGGGAGTACCCGCGGCCCCACATTCCATCCAGGGAAGGAGAGATTGGGGCCCACGTTACTCACCGATCCAGCGAAACGTGTGGGTAACGCTCCCAGACAGATCCTCCTCACCACCAAAGTGGGGGGGGGGGGCAGTCGGCCATGAGGAACGCTGCAACTCAGGCCTTGACCCGGTCGTACGCGACCTCGCGAGATGTTTAACTCGCAGGGCCAGCCCCCGTCCAGTGGGGCTAAGTCGCAGGCGACCTAGCTCATAGCTGCGGTCTACCCGAGTTCGCTGGCCAGACTGGGGAGACCCTCTGGCCCTTAGTACCAGTCTGTCACCCAGCCCAGCCGTTGATTGTATATCTCACCAGAAAAAATCCAGGAAAAAAGAAAATAAACAACAAAATCGGCAAGACTAGAAATCCCAGTCCTTACTCCTGACTAGGCAGGAAAAAACTGAAGGCCTATAGCAGAGAGGGGGGTGTATATCACCAAGGACTGCCCATAGGCATAGGCAAGTCTTTTTTTCTGCCTAGTCCTACTCCTGAAGGGGGGCGATATAACCCTATCGTACTGGAACGCTGTGTCTGTCAATGAATGAAAGAAAAAAAGGGATTTTTTGTATAACTTACCGTAAAATCCTTTTCTCTGAGTTCACTGACAGACGCAGCCTTCTTATGACACATGGGGTTATGCTCATCCTACTAGGAGTAGCCTAGGCAAAACAAACAAAATTGTAGGTTGGCCCCTCCCAGGGGACCGTCCTCACCTTAGCATATAATCCCCCTGCTCTGTACAGCACATCAGTTCGTAACAAGCCGTACAAACTCAACGCAGAGGGGTGGGTGTTGCGTCTGTCAGTGAACTCAGAGAAAAGGATTTTACGGTAAGTTATACAAAAAATCCCTTTTTCTCTTCCGTTCACTGACAGACGCAGCCTTCTTATGACACATGGGGACGTCCCAAAGCTGTGCCAATCAAGAGGGGTGGGCAAAATCATAACAACTGTACCCAACAGAAAAACGCCCTCTCAGGCGGCGCTAACTGCGCCTATACTGCCGCTTGTAATACTTTGCGGCCAAAAGCAGCATCCGAGGATGCCGCAACATCAATTTTGTAAAACTTAGTAAACGTGTGCACTGAGGCCCAAGTAGCTGCCTTGCACACCTGAGACACCGAGGCTTGGTGTCTAAACGCCCAGGTAGAACTGCCCTGGTGAAATGAGCCGTGACTGGAAACGGGGAAACGTTGCCCCGAATCTCATATGCATGAGTCACGGTTTTCCGTATCCAACGAGACACGGTAGCTGACGAGGCCGCCATACATTTGCGCGACCCTTCCGTCAGCAAAAACAAAGAATCAGACTTCCGAAAGGAAGCTGTAGAACTTAAATACACATGCAAGGCCCTCACCACATCCAAAGAATGCAGCTCAACTTCTTTGGGATGTGACGGGTGCGGGCACAATGAGGGGAGAACAATATCCTCATTTAAATGAAAGGAAGAAACCACCTTCGGAAGAAACGAAGGGGAAGGCCGCAGAACTGCCTTGTCCTTATGGAGGACCAAGTAAGGTGACCAGCAGGATAATGCTGCTAACTCCGACACCCGCCTGGCGGATGTGATAGCTACCAAAAAGGCCACCTTCTGCGACAACAACTGTAAGGAAATGTCCCTAATCCTTTCATATGGTGGCTTCTGCAACACAGAAAGCACCAGATTCAAATCCCACGGTGCCAAAGGCGACCGTATTCAAGGAGCCACATGACGTACTCCCTGTACAAATGTACGGCTCAATGAATGAGACGCCAAGGGCCATTGAAAAAGAACCGCCAGGGCCGAAATCTGCCCCTTAAGTGTACTTAACGCTAGGTTCTTGTCCAGTCCTTGCTGCAGGAATGACAGTACTCTGGACACTCTATAAGAGCGGGGGTTCCAACCCCCTGCCTCGCACCAGGTAATATAGGCCTTCCAGGCCCTATGATAAATCTTACGTGAGGAACTCTTCCGTGCTTTAATCATAGTAGGGATTATGGAGTCAGCGACACCCCTATCCCTCAATACCTGGGACTCAATAGCCAAGCCGTCAAAGCCAGCGAGGGTAAAGCATGGTGCCAGATGGGCCCCTGAGACAGTAGGTCTTCGCAAAGTGGGAGATGCCACGGAACCTCTGCCACCATCAGCGCTACGTCGGCGTACCAAGGATGCAGGGGCCAATCGGGAGCTACCAGGATTGTCGGGATTCCCCCCGCCTCTACCCCGCGTACAACCCGCGGTAGAGCCTTTAGAGGAGGAAAAATGTACAGCAGCCGATACTGACCCCGAGGCCTGTGAAGCACTGCCCCCCGAAAGACCGGAGCCGCCTCCGCGGCTGTTGCTGTGCTTCTTGTTCCGCCCTGATGGCTTACCTACGCCACCTCCGTGGCATTGACCAACTGAACCAGAACCGGGCGGTGCAGCTTTACTGTCCAACGAGACAGGCAAAGCCTGATCGCTCTCAGTTCCGGTACCTACATCGACCAATTGAGGGGAGGAAAACTTCTCCCCCCTTTAGGGCCGGAACCTGAATCCCCCAAACCAAGGCCCGTCCAGGGATAGAGGTGATTCCCGTATGCAGAACCGTAAGGAGAACCACTGGAGAACCACCCAGGTACTCCAGCCGGCAAGCCAGCGTTAATGATGACTTCTGTCTTCTGAGCGCCTGACTGGCGCCTAGAAGCGCCTCCCGACGCTCCTGCGGGAGCCTCAAGTTTGAGGGGAAGGACTTTTCTGGGGGTAGAGAGCTGCTTGCAACCCCCAGAAACCGGCAACCCATCATGCGGAGGCAGACTTGTCCTCCGTTTTTTCGGGCTTACGCTGCCAGGGCCTCTTGCTGTGGCCCGTGAACGCCTTTCCGGCCTTGCTTGCTGGACCAGGCGCCCAAAAAAACTTTTTCTGACCAGAAGAGACAGGACCCCGCCTACGACCTCGTCGCTTCGGGTCTGGAAGGAAAGTACTCTTCCCTCCCGTGAAATCCTTAATCATTTTATCCAACTGTGGGCCAAACAGACGCCCTCCCTAAAAGGGCAGGTCTGCCAGAGCTTTCTTTGAAGCCTGGCCGCCCGACCAAGAGCAGAGCCACAGCACCCACCTGATAACAATTGAAAAAACAGACATTTTTGACAATATGGGGAGAAGATCCAAAGCAGCATGGCATATGTAGCAGAGACCTTCTTCCAAATGTTGCCCCCGCTGTACTTCAGGCTGTGCACATTCACTAGACAAACTAGTGCGCAGTGCGGCAGCGTGCTCACGAAGAGACTGTGCCGCCATAGCCGTTGCTAGCGCTGGTCGCATGGCTGACCCAGCCAACAAAAATAGTGCTTTAGACACTGTCTCTGTGCGGCGATTGGCCGCCTCCTTAGAGGATGGCGACCCCTCCAAGGGGATGGTGGTTGCCTTATTCACACGAGCCACGGCAGGGTCCACTACCGGGGAAGCCCATCTCTTAGTAAAGCCTTCCTCAAAAGGGTAGCGAACAGCAAAGCTTTTAGGCAAAGCCAAGGAACTTGATGGCCTACGCCATTCCTTGAACACTGCCTGTTCAAACACCTGATCATAAGGGTAAGCCCTAGGTGACCTAGGGGGTCTAAGCGGTCCACAAACATATGCGGACTCATGCGACTCCCCTGTTTGGTCCAGTCGCATAGAGTCGCGAATATCAGTGCTTCCACTATCGCTTTATCCCGCGAACTAGGAGCCTCCTGATCCTCTTCGCCCTCTGAGGGCGGCTCACCCTCTGAAAGATCCACAGGTGTGACCACTGAGGCGCTTTCTAGATCTGAATCCTCCCCTGAGGAAAGGGGGGGGGGTGGGCGCTTCTGGGGGCCCCTCGGAACGGGCCCCCCTGCCCGGGGAAAGAACTCCCCAAACACCGCCCTCAGCTGTTCCAAGGACACAAATGTTCCTGGGGTGGACTGTAGATCTGCAGGTACCCCTGCTATAGTATTGCCGGTCTCTGACATCTCAGCCCGGCACCCCCGCTGTGTAACCACCACCTCTACCCCACAAATCAGCCAGGGAGACCCGGGCGGATTACACCCACCGCTACCGGCACCCAGGAAGCGCCAGCTATACTTGCGGTTTGATGCCTCAGCACTCCAACCGAAAGAGAAATGGCCACGAACTACTGCACGCCAGGAGCTTGTTACTGTGTGTCAGCCACGCTGTCCAAGCGCAAACCGGAAGCCCACTTCCGTTTTTAAGCACTTCCTGCACAAGGACTGCAATTCTCCCAGACGACCACTGGGGGCCGCCAGAGAGCAGGCTGGAAACCACATGGCTCTCAAACAATGGACGCTGCCATTACACACGTGCGGTCGGCCATGAACGAGCGGTGCTCCAAAATCCAATGGCGACGACCCGCCTGACACAGTGCTCCGGACGGTCGGTGCAGATTCGAACGGTTAGTGCAAAGGTGCCTGCAGGGGATGGAGGGAGGAGGGGGAGTGGGGGGAAGGCCTCTAACGGACCCCCACCGGCTGGCCACCACAGAGCTGCCCAGGTGCCCACTCTCCATGCCTCTAGGGCGGAAGAGGGGTCCACTCACCAATCCGACGGGCGCAGCGGGTAGCCACCCGGAGCAGACCTACCTCCCCGCAAGGAGGCATGCTGCTGGCCAGGCCACTGGACAGGCGAACCAGTCACTGGGCTCTAGTGGGTTTTAGCCACTGGCCACCCGCACGGAACGGGCGCTATGCGATGGGCCCCCCTAAGGGTGCTCGCATAGTGTCGGCCGGACTGGGGAGAGATTAGGATTCAAGATATCCTCTATACCACAAGCCAGCTTCTTGATAGCAGTCTTCCCTAGATGAATCTTCAGGAGACCGCAGATCCCATAGGGAACCAGGTCTACTCCTTGCACTAGGCAAATAAAAACTGATGTGCTGTACAGAACAGGGGGATTATATGCTAAGGTGAGGATGGCCCCGTGGGAGGGGCCAACCTAAACTTTTGTTTGTTTTGTCTAGGCTACTCCTAGTAGGATGAGCATAACCCCATGTGTCACAAGAAGGCTGCGTCTGTCAGTGAACGGAAGAGAAAATACATTTTCACAAAGCCAGGCCAGCCTCCAAAAGTCTTCTCGCTGTGCGTGCAGATGCACACACCTGCCTGCTGCCATTCCTGAGCAAGGTCTGCACTGGTAGTACCCCAATCCTGCAGCTGAATCAACTGTAGGAGACGGTCCTGGCACTTGCTGGACTTTCTTGGGTGCTCTGAAGCCTTCTTTACAAATGCAGTGGAAGAGTTTTTTATGGGATTAAGTTCATTTTCATGGCAAAGAGGGACTTTGCAATTAATTGCAATGCATCTGATCATTCTTCATAACATTCTGGAGTATATGCAAATTACAATAATAAAAACTGAGGCAGCAGACTTTGTGAAAATTAATATTTGTGTCATTCTTAAAACTATTGGCCATGGCTGTATAAAAATTACTATTGATATAAAATCTACAATTACTAATAATAATCATTGCAATGTCTACATGCAGGTGATCTTATTAATTTATCCAGATGGTGTGAATTACAACTTTTAGTTCAATAATTTTTATTGAAAAAGGATCAAAATACAAGCGGCAAACAGATATATGATGCAGTCAAGAATAACACAAGTAAGTTAAGGCAAAAGGAAAAAGCCAGGAACTTGTTAGGGTTACAGACAACTTAAGGAAATTGGTTGCAATAGGTAACTTATGGCGATAGCCGCCCCCAAAGCCTCCACACCCCGTATGGGCCAAGAGGGGGCCCAGAGGCGGACCACATCGCTCAGACATAACATCATTTCAGAATTACAACTTTTAAAAAAATTGCCAAAGAAAAAAAATGCCAAAGTCATCACCTCATCCCTGACTCCTTTTATCTGGCCAGGAATGGCTGCCATTTGCTGAGAAACATCACCCTGGGACTTTCTAACAGCTTCCAACTCTTGCTGGAGATTTAGGAGTTTTGTCTCCAGTTTTCCCAAGTCTTGCAAGAAAATCTCCCTTAAACTTTCCTGAGGTGGGCTGCAAAGAAAACAATTAAGTTGCATCTTAATACCAAAACTAGCAAAAGTGTGCTTTTTTTTAACAGGATGAACACTGACATGCATGTTGGTGCTTTCAAGTGAAAAAGTGTGCATTGTTGCAGTGTCAATGGGGAGGATTTACTAAAGACAAACAGACTATGCACTCATATCACGTAAGGAAAAAAAAAAAAACACACAGCATTTTTGCTTGCACATGATTGGATGATGGAAGTCAGTAGAGCTTCCCACCATTTACTAAGCTCTGGAGCAACTGCATTTGCAGACTGCACAGTCTATTTGCCTTTAGTAAATCCACCCCAATAAGTGCCAAAATGCACAGCGTTAGCAAATAAAATAGTGCACATCACTGTGGTACTGGTGAATGCAAAAGAACATGTCATTCTGGTGTCATCAATTGCAAAATTGTGCATTGCATTATAAGTCCAAAATGGTGTACCATAGCAGTGTTGTCTAGTGCAGAAGTACATGCTGGTGTGGTATTGGCAACTGCAAACATGCTTGTCAGTGTTGGCAAGTGCAAAAGGTCATGCTTCGTGCGATGTCAGCAAGTGTAAGTACATATTAAAAGCATGTATACCGCGCTATAAGACTAAAGATGATGGGCGCAGCTGCAACAATAATAGTGCGATAATCCACCATGTAACAATACAAATAAAAAAAAAGTCGCGCTAAACACCCATGTAGGACCAAAGGTAGGAATATCTACACACTCATATCCAAGTGCGTTCAAGGTGCTGTTATCTCAAACAACAACATAATAAAGTGCAAAAATAATTTCAGTGCAGTAAATAAACATATGTATATATATATAGTACCAGTGCTAAATTAATTAAATAAAATTGAATAAAAATTCAAACTCTGCAGCCACAGTGAATCCAATAATAGTCTCTCAAAGTCTCTTTAACGGAAACAGATATTAATTCCACACCCGCTAAGGGTTATACAGGAGAACGTGGATCAGTATTAGTTCACACAGGGAGAGTGCAAGTACGGACACCCAAAGTCACAAATCTTCACTTTCTGCTCCACCACCACTAAGATTAAACACCTCCAGTGACAAGGGGGGTAAAGCTGGACTCTTACCAGGTATGCGACCCACTATCGTTAGTAGGGTCAAACACACCAGCAGAAATAACCCTCTGCGGGGTATGAAACAGCCGTGGGGCGGCTCTCCCGATGTCAGCGGGGCTCCGTGTGGTACAAACGAGGCGGCTCTCCTTGGATCAGCTGGGTATCGTATCCAATAGGGGCCAGATCGTGGACTCTCACCAGCGGATCATATAAGAAATAAAGGCCACATAGTGTAACACCATAGGATATTTATTAAAAGCAACTTAAAAACAGGGTATTTACAAGGGCGGAGCTTAACGTGCTGACGTCAGCACGCCTCATGTGATCCCGTACGGACGGGCTTCGTTTGTTTCGTATTGCCGGCTTGTTTGATGTACCTCTATGCGAAGTTGCACATCTCTATTGTGAGTACCCTGTTTTTAAGTTGCTTTTAATAAATATCCTACGGTGTTACACTATGTGGCCTTGATTTATTATATGATCCGCTGGTGAGAGTCCATGATCTGGCCCCTATTGGGAACAATACCCAGCTGATCCAAGGAGAGCCGCCTCGTTTGTTCCACACGGAGCCCCGCTGACATCGGGAGAGCCGCCGCACGGCTGTTTCATACCCCGAAGAGGGGTATAATCTTAGTGGTGGCGGAGCGAAGAAGTGAAGATTTGTGACTTTGGGTGTCCCTACTTGCACTCTCCCTGTGTGAACTAATACTGATCCACGTTCTCCTGTATAACCCTTAGCGGGTGTGGAATTAATATCTGTTTCCGTTAAAGAGACTTTGAGAGACTATTATTGGATTCACTGTGGCTGCAGAGTTCATGAGTTTTTATTCAATTGTATTTAATTAATTTAACACTGGCACTATATATATATATATATACATACGTTTATTTACTGCACTGAAATTATTTTTGCACTTTATTATGTTGTTGTTTGAGATAACAGCACCTTGAACGCACTTGGATAGGAGTGTGTAGATATTCCTACCTTTGGTCCTACATGGGTGTTTAGCACGACTTTTTTTTTATTTGAAGTGTAAGTACATATTGGTGCCGTACCTTTAAGTGCAAATTTGCACGTAGCTGCATTGTCAGCTAGTGCAGAAATCCATGGATGTGTGATGTTGGTGAATGCAAAAGTGCATGTTGCAATGATGGCAAGAGCAGAAAAGCGCCTCACTGCATGCAGAAGGCACCTAGTTGCAATGCTGCTGAGTGCAGAAGAGCACATTTTGCGCACTTGACGTTAAGTGAAATGTGCAGCAATGTAGAAAGCAATAAGGTGTAGTGGTGGTAAGCGGGCTCTTGCTTGTCAAGTGCGGTGGCGGTGAGTAGGATCTTGCAGCGGTGGTCAATGGAGTCTTGTATGACAGCAGTGGGAAACGGGGTCTTACCAATATGTGAATTAGGTCAGATGGCTCAATTCACAAATATTTATCAGAGCATTTATCTCTAGAATATATATGAATGCTTTGCTATAGGTTAATGTGCATAGAGGCAGCTGGCTAGGTGCACAGTGTAAATTCTCTGAAGCCAGGAGGAGTGCCGACCCATTCTCCTATACATTGAAGAGAAGGCTGTCACTCCCTCTCTGGCAAGGAAAATTGTGAGACAAATAGCTGGAAGAACGGGCTGTGGTCACAGTATGTAGGCAAAGACTGGTGTCAGGCTGTGGGAAAGCCTAATATCAGGCTGCAGGCAGAGTCTTGTGCCAGGCAATGTGAAGAGACCTGGTGGCTTCAGTTCACTGCACTGTACAGGAAGTGAGGGCTAATTACTCCACCGCACACTTCCAATGGACATACACAAGTGAAAGTGCTCCCTGATTATTGTAACAGAAACCTACAGAACTCTGTCACTTAAACATGCTTCTGAACACTTTTGACTCTGGCTTCTATAGGGCTGCCGAGAGTTCTAAACCCTGCTGTGCGCTCTGCTATGGCCCAGGAGGTGAGAGAGAGGGTAAAGCTTGCTGTCCCTCTCACTTCCTGGGTTTTCATTTTATCTATAGGGATTTTTGTCTACTTTCACATCGGCCATGGTTTATATTTTATTAGAGTTGCACCGATACCATTATCGGTGCAAATGCTCAGATACCTAAAACCGATACCTTTGTGGTACAATTTGAGCCCATACAAAATGAATCGGCTCAAGTCGTACTGCAAAGAATCGCATGTGATTTGAACAGAAATGCAGAGTGATTCCTGCCCGAATCGCATATGGTTTCCCCCACCGCTCCTGTGTGAACTCAGGCTTGTTATAGTGACTTCAGCCTGGGTTCACACAAGAGCGGTGCGGGAATCCCCATGCGATTCGTTTTGTATGGGCTCAAATTGCACCACAAAGGTATCAGTACTTCGTATCAGCGAGTACTTGACCGAAAGTACTGGCACTCATACTCGCTGGTAAAAAAACGCTATCGGTTCAACCGTATATTTTATACATTCTGACGCAGATAAAAACATTTCAAGGCATGTGAAACTTATTGGATAGACAATGGGAAAAGCTAAAAAAAAAAATAGGATTTTATTAAGAACTTACCGTAAAATCCTTTTCTCTGAGTTCATTGACAGACGCATCCTCTATTCATGACACGTGGGTTTATGCACATCCTACTAGGAGTAGACTAGGCAAAAAGAAAAAAGCAAGCTGCCCCCCCCCCCCCCCCAGGGGGCCGTCCTCACTCAGCATATAACCCCCCAGCTCTGCATAGCATATCAGTTCGTAACAAGCCATACAAACGCAACACAGAGGAGTGGGTGCTGCGTCTGTCAATGAACTCAGAGAAAAGGATTTTACGGTAAGTTCTTCATAAAATCCTATTTTCTCTTATGTTCACTGACAGACGCAGCCTCTATTTATGACACGTGGGGACGCCCCAAAGCAGTGCCAAACAAGAGTGGTGGGTCAACAACAACAACAACTGTCGCCAACAGAATCCTCTCAGGAGGCGCCAGCCGCGCCTATACCGCCGCCTGCAAAACTTTGCGGCCAGAAGCAGCATCCGCGGATGCTGACACATCAACTTTGTAAAATTTAACAAGAGTGTGCACCGAGGCCCATGTAGCCGCCTTGCACACTCGAGACACCAAGGCTTGGTGTCTGAAAGCCCAGGAAGTGCCAATCGCCCTGGTGGAATGAGCCGTGACCGGAAAAGGGGGTTCTTGGCCCCGAACAGTATACGCAAGGGTCACCGTCTGTCTGATCCAACGGGATATAGTAGCTGACAAGGCCGCCAAACCTTTGCGCGGTCCATCCGTCAGTACAAACAAAGCATCAGACTTCCGAAAAGAAGCTGTAGCCAACAAATACACCCACAGAGCCCTTACCACATCCAAAGAGTGTAAAGCAATCTCCTTGGGATGAGATGGGTGTGGACACAATGAAAGGAGAAAAATGTCCTCATTAATGTGAAAAGAGGAAACCACCTTCGGTAGGAACGAAGGAGAAGGGCGCAGCACCGCAATATGAAGGACCTACATGACAAAGCCGCCAACTCAGACACCCGCCTAGTGGATGTAATGGCCACCAAAAAAGCCACCTTTTGTGATGGCAATTGTAAAGGGAATATCCCTGATTTTCTCATATGGCGGTTTCTGCAGTACAGAAAGTAATAAAT
Source organism: Glandirana rugosa (assembly GCA_018402905.1). NCBI lineage: Eukaryota > Metazoa > Chordata > Amphibia > Anura > Ranidae > Glandirana > Glandirana rugosa. The sequence continues at coordinate 595,012 of BLSH010182611.1, forward strand.
TTAAAACCCACTGTGCCAACGGCGACCGTACCTGAGGAGCTACACGACGCACACCCTGTACAATTGTACGTATCAAAGAATGCGTAGTTAAAGGACATTGAAAAAGATTCGCCAGAGCCGAAATCTGACCCTTGAGTGCACTCAAAGCCAAGTTGTTATCCAGGCCTTGCTGCAAGAAGGCCTGCACCCGGGAAATAGAGAAAGAGCGGGGGTTCGAACCCCCCGCCTCACACCAGGCAATATAAGCCTTCCAGGTGTGATGATATATCTTGCGCGACGTACACTTACGCGTCTTAAGCATGGTAGGGAACACGGAGTCAGAAACGCCCCTATCCCTCAGCACCTGGGACTATACGGCCAAGCCGTCAAAGCCAGCGAGGGTAAGCAGGGTGCAGGATGGGTCCCTGTGACAGCAGATCTTCGCGAAGAGGGAGCCAGCAGGGAACATCTGTTACCATCCGCACCACGTCGGCGTACCAAGGGGCGCCGAGGCCAATCTGGAGCCACCAGGATTGTCGGGATTCCCTCGCTTCTATCCTGCGCAGGAGCCGCGGTAGAAGCATGAGAGGAGGAAAGGCGTACAGAAGCCTGTACCAGGACCAAGGTGCGACTAGTGCGTCCGTGGCGGCCGCCAACAGATCCCTTGTCCTGCACACAAAGGTCTGCACCTTGTGATTGAACCTGGACGCCATTAAGTTCACGTCTGACGTGCCCCACCGTTTGCAAATCTGGAGGAACACTTCTGGGTGCAGAGACCATTCCCCCTGATCCAGAGTCTGGCGACTGAGAAAGTCTGCTTGCCAGTTTTCTACACCCGGGATGTAGATTGCGGAGATTGCTGGCACGTGAAGTTCTTCCCACCTCAGAATGTGGGCCGCCTCCACAGCTGCTGCCGAGCTCCTTGTTCCACCGTGATGGTTCACGTACGCCACGGCCGAGGCGCTGTCCGACTAAACCCGAACCGGGAGGCCTTGCAGCCTTGCCGACCAGTGGGAGAGACAGAGCCTGATTGCCTTCAGCTCCAGCACATTTATTTGAAGGCGCGGTTCCTGCGTCGACCAACGGCCCTGAGCAGACAACTGCCCCAGGATCCCTCCCCAGCCCGATAGGCTGGCGTCCGTTGTGACTATCGACCAATTCAGGGGAAGGAACAACTTTCCCAAAGTCAATGCCGGGGCCCGGAGCCACCAGGTCAATGAACCCCTGGTTTGATGATCCAAATTGATCAGCTGGTCCAGGGACAATGGAGACTTGTCCCACCGTAACAGGATCGCTCGCTGCAGGAGCCGAGTGTGACTCTGGGTGTACGGTATCGCCTCGAAGGCCGAGACCATGAGCCCCAACACCCGCATACAGATCCGTAAGTAGGACCACCGACGTAACGGCAGGGATCGCACCGCTGCTTGTAGCGTCAGCAACTTGGCCGGAGGTAGGAATACCTTCGCCTGCTCCGTGTCCAATATTAGACCCAGATATTCCAGACGACAGGACAGGGTAAATATCGACTTCTGCAGGTTGATCAGCCAGCCAAAGTCTCTCATCGAGGCCATGGTGCTAGCAACATTGTCCTCCAGAGCTGAAGCTGACTCTGCTCGCAGGAGGAGATCGTTGAGGTATGCTACCACAGCAATGCCTCTCTGCCTCAATAGAGCCAGCACGGGAGCCAACAGCTTGGTGAAGACCCGAGGAGACGAGGCCAGACCGAAGGGGAGTGCCACAAATTGGTAATGTAGGTCTCCTACCGCAAAGCGCAGGAAGCGCTGCTGCCGGAGCCAAATGGGAACATGCAGAATAGCATCCCTGATATCCAGAGATGCCATGAAGTCCCCTTGGTGAAGGGCGGCCATGAACGAGCGGACAGATTCCATCCTGAATTTTCGCACTTTCACAAAGTGATTTAGCGCTATTAGATCCAGAACTCTATCCTGTACCCGGAGGACACCACTTCCCATACCCACCGGTCGGAAATGCAGGCAGTCCACCTGTCTGAACCCCAGAAGTTGGCCCCCCACCCGAGAGTCGGACGGGGCAACCCCTCATGCGGAGGAGGACTTTTCTCCGTCCTTTCGGGCTTGCACTGCCAGGGCCGCTTACCGGACCCCGAGGCAGACTTGCCGGGCCTTGAGCCCTTGCCCACTGAACCGGGCACACGAAAAAAAAAAACGTTTCCGGCCCGATGATGAAGGACCCTGCTTACGGCGGTATTCCCGCCGCTTGGGTTCTGGGAGAAAGGTACTCTTCCCCCCGGTGAAATCCTTAATGATTTCATCCAATTGCGCCCTGAAAAGCCAACCACCCTGAAAAGGAAGGTCCGTGAGGCCCTTTTTTTTTTTTTTTTCAAGAGACTTTATTGAGTAAGATGTACATACAAAAAAGATAGAATACTGCGAGGCTCTGAGTCGTGATAACGACTCGGAAAGATATGGCATATTTTCAATATTAAGAATTGAACAGATAATATCAGTAAAAGGCATAACACAACGGTATGGTACTGAAAAGCAAAGACAGTCAATTACATGAACAGCCTGATGGATCGCACAAGATTGGAGGGGAAGGAAGCTATGCCGACAGATCAAGGTGCTTAAAATTGTGGATAGAATCTGACAGAAAAAATTGTTTCTCAAGAAGTCCGAGTGCAGGAGACCTGGGGGGGGGGGGGGGTCGAATCAGATCTAGAGGGAGACAGCTTTGGTTCCATTAGGAACGACGTGGATAGGCTGGTGAGAATTGTCCAGAAAAAAGTTAAAGGAGGTCGTTTGGCACATGGCCATCTTTGTTGATGGCATATGCGTCACGAAATGCTTCCATTTTCGGTGAAAAGAATCAGCAGCTTTAGGGAGATTAAAATCAGTTAGGACTATTTCCTTGGTGTACAGTGCCATCAGTTCTTTTTTGACCTGGTTAACCAAGGGGGCAGTGGGAGAGATTTTTTAGTATGGCTCTTCTGGCTATCAGGAGGGTGGTGAGAAGCCAGGTTATGATCTCCGAGTGGAGAGAGAGTTGTGCCGAGTCCCAGTAGCCAAACAGGAGAAGCAAGGGGTCCTTCGGTAGGGAGGTGCCCATAACAGAGTGTAGAAACTTCAGAATGCGCTCCCAGAGAGTGACGATATGGGTACACTTCCAGAGGCGATGTGCGAGAGATGGTCTATGTTGCTGACAGAGAGGGCAACATGTAGCTTGAGGGCTTGATTTGTTAGCAAGGAAAGGGATGTGAGCCCTGTGCATGATCTTCATTTGGGTCTCACGCCATATCTCATTCGGGGTGAGCTTTAAGGTGAAGAGGTACCCTTTCAGAATTTTTCCAACCAGGTCAGGGTCCGGGAAGTCTCTGTTCCAGTTTGCCACAGATGAGGCTTCGAGGGTGGAGGTCGATATTAGCAAAGGTTTGTAGATATCTGAAATCTTGTAGGATTTACTGTGGATGAGGGTATCTATAATGCTGTCTCGGAATCTCTTAGTTTTTTCCATGCAGGTGGATTGTACATAGCTGGTGCACTGCCAAAGATGAAAGATTTGATTTTTCCGTAGGAAATATTGTTCAGTGATGCTGGAGAAGTCCCGAGGAGAGCCAGAGGTCTCATCATATAGAGAGGAAAAATTTGTCAGGCCTTTGGCTTCCCAGTGGCTGAAGGCTTCGTAAGCTTCTCCTGATGGAAAGCTTGGGTTACCTCTGATTGGGAGAAATTTGGACATGTGGGAGGGGAGTTTGAGAAGTTACCTATGCTCCCTCCAGGCGATTGCAGTGTCCCTGATCAAGAGGTTGTGTTGGATGTCTGGTGGTACAGTTTTCCACTTGGAGTGGATTAGAGCTGCAAAGGAGTGGGGGTAGACCATGTTCGATTCTATTTGAAAGTTTGAGTGACATGAGGATTTGGTTATCCAGTCCAAACTAAATCTTAGCAGGCAAGCTATATTGTACAGTCTGATATTGGGGAGGTTTGCACCCCCTTCACGCCTGGGGAGATTCAATTTTGGAGAGAGATACGGGGGCGTTTCCCTGCCAAATGAAGCGTGAGATGCTTTTGTTTAATGATTGAACATCCTTGTGCTTAAGTAGCAAAGGGATTGTCTGGATGGGGTATAGGATGCGGGCGAAGGTAACCATTTTTACTAGGTAGCATCTCCCCATGAATGAAAGGGGCAGATCCATCCAGCTGTCCATTTCCCGGCACTCCTTAGTAAAGAGAGGGGGATAGTTGAGATGATAGAGGGACGATGGTAGTTTGCCTATGTTTATACCTAGGTATGTTATGTGGGAGCGTGCTAATGCAAAGGGAGAGGCTCATGAGGGGGTGGAGGATGATCCCAAAGAAAGTATCTCGCTCTTATGGTAGTTGATGCGGAGGCCTGAGCATAACCTAAAGGAGTCAAATGTTTTTGATGATGTGTATGTCAGTGGCTGGTTTGGAGGTGAAAATAAGTACATCGTCTGCGAACAAGGAAGTGCGCAGTTCGACGTCTCGTATTTTAACGCCGTATAAGGGGGCTACATAATTAAGATACCTAGAGAGCGGTTCCAGGGCTAGATTGAACAGCAAGGGGGAAAGGGGGCATCCCTGCCTGGTGCCCTTGTGAAGCCTGAATTCGGGGGTGAGGAGGCCCGTCACCACCAGCCCGGCCGCCGGAGCAGAGTACATGGTTTTGATAAGGTGCACAAAGGCACCCTCGAAGCCCAGTTGGTTAAGTACTAAGTATAGCCAATCAAAGCTCACATTGTCAAAGGCTTTCTCCACGTCCAGGGTGATGATGGCGTGCTCCCCCCCCCCCCTGGATCTTTTTGCAGTCTCAAGCACCGCAAGGACCTTTCTGATGTTTAGCGTGGCAGTTCTGCCATGGACGAAACCGGATTGAGCGGGATCTACAAGGTCAGGGATAAGTGAGGCCTAGATGCTATAATTTTTGATAAAAGTTTTACATCCATGTTTAGTAAGGATATGGGTCTATATGAACCGGGTTGGGTGGGGTCCTTGCCCTTCTTTTCCAAAAGTTTTATGATGGCTTGGCTTCCAGTGGGAGGGTAAGCGCCACCTTTCCAAAGAGAGGAGTAGATCTCTTGTAGGGTTGGAGAGATGTCGTCGATCAGCATTTTGTAAAATTCCCCAGTGAAGCCATCGGGACCAGGGGCTTTGGAAGGGGCCAAATGACGGATGGCTGTGTTTATTTCTGCAATTGAAACCTCTGCGTTTAGCATCTCTAGTTGCAACGGGGTAATTTTTGGGAGATTGACCTGGGCTAGAAAATGAAGGGCTTTTTCTTTGTCTATGGGGTCAGGGGCATAAAGATTGGAATAGAAGTCCAGCATAGTTTGGCTGATTTCCTCGGGTTTGGATTTAGCATTACCTGCGGGATCTATTAGGGTAGATGTATGGGCCTTTAGTTAATTTAGCTAATAGCCTTCCAGATTTGTTTACAAACTTGTGCAGGTGGGCTTCTAGGCGATCTCTATGAATCATCTCAGTCCTATCGGCCCAAGCGTCAAAAGATTTTTTTGCTGTTAACCAGTTATCTCTATTTTCGGTTGTGTTATGAGTGTTTAGGGAATTCTAAGAGGATCTAAGGTTGTCAGAGGCTAGCTTATATTGATGGCGCGTATGCCTTTTGTATGATGTTGCGTAGGAGATTATGTGTCCTCTTAAACAGGCCTTGCCTGCCTCCCAAAGCAAGTTCGGATTGTCTGTGTGGGGTTGGTTATTAGACAAATAGTCTCGCCATATGTCAGTTAAAAAGGAGCGGAAATTCTCGTTATTTTGGAGGACAGAGGGGAACCTCCATAGGTTGGGTGATTGCTGTTGAGTGTTGAGTTCCAGGGATACAGAGATCAGGGCGTGATCAGAGATTGCAATGTTGTGGATCTCAGCCTCCGATATTCTCGGGATTGAGGCCCTTTTTGGACGCATGGTCACCCGACCAACACCGCAACCACAGCAATCGTCTGATAATGACTGCAAAAACAGACATATTTGACAACATGGGGAGCAGGTCCAAGGCTGCGTCCCACAGGTACCGGAGACCTTGTATCAGGTGGTCAGCCCGCTGCAAAGCCCCAGGTGAACACCTGCAGCACAAATCATTGTGCAATTCTGTCACACATTCCGTAAGTGACTGTACCACCATGGCCGACGCCAGAGCTGGCCTCATGGCTGCCCCCAAGAACAATGCCTTGGATACCGCCTCCGTCCGCCTATCGGTCAGATCCTTAAAAGATGGAGACCCTTCCAAGGGAATAGTCGTCACCCTATTCAGGCGAGCCACCAGAGGGTCCACTGCGGGGGATGCCCACTCCTGCAAAAGACTATCCTCAAAGGGATAGCACGCAGAAAAACGTTTGTGTATAAGGAATGGCAGCGTCCGCAGAATTCCTTTTCACTGCCCAAACTGGTCAAAAAATTGGACATAAGGATATGCCTTAGGGGTCCATGATGGCTTAAAGGACCCACAAACGTAGGCAGTTTCCTGCGACTCCCTGGCTTGGTCCAGCGGCAATGACTCACGGATATCAGTGATCAGGGCGGCCACCAGCGCCCTTTCGCGAGCGCCCCTGAGGCCCCCTGGTCTTCCTCACCGTCCGAGTGCTCCAGTTCACCATCTGAGAGCTCCACGGGGGTCCCTGTGACCACAGAGGCCCCTACCGGTTCAGATTCCTCCCCAGAAGAAGGGGGGGTGGACGCTTCTTAGACGCCCCCTTAGCACGGCTCGGTATCCCCCGGGAGAAAAACTCTCCCAAAATGGAAGTTAATTGATCTAGGGGAACCAGAAGTCCCAGCGCAGCTTGCGCTTCCACGGATCCCTCCGGAGAAGAACCCACAGGTTCAGCCGCCATTGTGCCACCTGAACACTTGCTAGGCCTATAGGCCATGACACCCCCACTATGCAGCCCCACCAACTGCCCCACAGAGCAACCGGGTAAATGCCCAGGAGGACAATGCCCAGGAGGACTGTGCCCACTGCCACCGCCACCCCAGGGAGAGTCAGCTATACTTGCTGTTAGTGCCCTTCTAGCGCTGTGTCCCAGTAGGCGTGCTGTCCGCCCCTGCCTTGTGCGGTTACTGCCGCTGTGCTTGCACCGCTGTCCAGAAGAGGAGAGGGAGAGAAACGGCACAGACACGCACGTTTTCTTTGGGCAGGCATACCAAAAATGGCCGCCAAGAGGTCATAAGAGGCCAAAACACATGCTAAAACAGGCCGCGACTACGGCAAAATGGCCACCGAGCGGTCACACGAGGCCAAAACAGCCATTAAAATGGCTGCGGCTACAGCAAAATGGCTGGCGAACGCGGCTCAGGCAAAATGGTGGCGGATCGCCGCATGGCGGTACTATTAGCGCGGGGGGGAGAGGAGGAAGAATAGGAAAACGAAAGGGACCTGTAGCCTTGAGCCCTCCACCGGACAGAAAAGGTACCTCTAGTCGCCCCCCCTCCGCACCCCTGAAGGGGGGGGGGGAGAGGGGGGTCACTCACCAATCCGACGGGCGTAGCGGGTAGCCACCCGGTAGCAGACCTTCCTCCCCTCAGGTGGGGAGGGATGCTGCAGGCCAAATGCCCCTGGACGCGAGCGCAGCCCGGTCACTCGGACGCAAGTGAAGTTCACCCACTAGCCCCCTGCACAGAACAGGTACGATGTGGCGGACCCCGCCAAAGCTAAGGGTAGCTCGCATCGGTCGGCCATGCTGGGGAAATTCCAGGATTCGAGGTATCCTCTATGCCCCAGCCGGCTACTTGATAGCAGTCTTCATCAGATAGCTTGAGAAAAGCAAAAGAAAGAAAAATGGGGAACCGCAGATCCCAGCAGGGAACCAGGTCTAACTCCTTGCACTAGGCATAAAGAAACTGATATGCTATGGGGGGTTATATGCTGAGTGAGGACGGCCCCCTGGGAGGGGCCATCTTGCTTTTTTTCTTTTTGCCTAGTCTGCTCCTAGTAGGATGTGCATAAACCCACGTGTCATGAATAGAGGCTGCGTCTGTCAATGAACGTAAGAGAAATTGGATTTTTTTTATACATACTTAAAATCCATTTCTTTCGAAGGACATCACGGGACACAGAGCAAGCTATATATTCTATACATACTGGGTTATATGCCACCTATAGGTGAATGGACACTGTCAATTGATAAAAAAACAAACCGGAAGTTCCCCCTCCTATATAACCACTCCCTCACTGGGAGCACTTCAGTTTTGTAGCAAGCAATGAACTCCACAAAGACAGAGAGGGGAGGGACCTCTGTGTCCCGTGATGTCCTTAGAAAGAAATGGATTTTACAGGTAAGTATGTATAAAAAATCCAATTTTCTTTCTCGGACATCACAGGACACAGAGCAAGCCATATATTCTTTACATACTGGGATGTCCTAGAGCAATGCCTGAGGGGAATGAGACACAATTCCAATTAAACCGCAGCCCTTAATATGCTGTGGCCAAAAAGTGGAATCCTCCGCTGTTCTAACATCCACCTGATAGAATCTTGTGAATGTATGGGGGCCTCATAATCTGTGTCAATGTCTGGTGGCAGAAGCCCAGGAGGTCCCTATCTCCTGGTAGAAAGAGCTCACACCCAGAATGGGGGAGCTCTCCCCCTTTAACCATATATTTGAGTAATCAGCTGGCTAATCCACAGTGAAAACAGCTGCCTTGGATGCCGCCTGACCCTTCCTAGGGCCTTCAGGCAACAAAAAAGGCATCAGTCCTACTGATGTCTGCAGATCTCTTCCGATACTGTAGATCTTAACAGCACATACCACATGTAGAGAGTGCAACGGTCTCTCCTCCGGTGAAGAGGGTGGAGAATAAAAAAGAAGGTAACATAATATCTTCATTGAGATGAAAGGCTGACACTACCTTGGTAGGAAGGATGGAGGAGGCTGCAACACCACCTTATCCTGGTGCAATCTCAAGTCTGGCTCTTTACAAGAAAGAGCTGCCAACTCCGAAACCCCTCTGGCTGGGGTGATGGCAAAGAGAAAAAGACTAGTTTCCTAGTCAAAAAGACCAATGGAACCTCCCTAATAGGTTCAAAAGGTTGCTTCTGTAGCACTGACAAAACCAAATTTAAATCCCCTGGACAGGGAGGCAATCTAACTGGAAGTAACAGCTGAGTTACCCCTTGTAGACAAGTCCTGAACAAGGAATGAGAAGCCAAGGCTTCTGAAACTATATGGAGAAGGCAGAAACTTGTGCTTTGACAAAATCAGATTTAATCCCATGGACAGGGAGGAAATCTAACTGGTGGTAACAGATGAGTTAACCCTTGAAGAAAGATCCTGCTCAAGGAGCCAGAAGTCAAAGGCTTCTGAAACATATGGACAACGTACAAACCTGTCTTTTGATTGTAGTTGAAACCAGCTTCAAGTCTACTCCTGCTTGAAGAAAGGCTAGCATATTACCAATCACATACTTAAGGGGATGCATTTTCCTGGCCTAACACCACGCAATGTGAGCCTTCCACACCCTGTGATAATCTTCCTGGTGACTAGCTTTTTAGCGTTTACCATTGTAGATAACACAGGGCCCAAAAACCCCAGAATCTCTCAATACTGTGGCTTCAATCGCCATGCCGTCAGCTTAGCGCACGTAAATTCGGGTGGAATATAGGACCCTGAGAGAGTAGATCAGATCGGACCGGAAGCTGCCAAGGCCCGTCCACCGTTAACCTCATCATCTCTGGGTAACAAGGCATCTTGGCCCAATCTGGCACCACCAGAATGACTGTCGCCGCCTCCTCCCAAATTTTGCGCAAGGGATGCAGTAGCAAAGAGATTAGGGGAAAGGCATACATCTTTGAGAGCTGGGCTTATGGAATCACCAGGGCCCCTACTCCTATAGCCCAAGGATCCCCTGCTCGGGACACAAACAGCTGGACTTTGTTATTGAATTGGGATGCCAGTAGATCAACCTCTGGCGTCCCCTAGCACAGGCAAATTTCCCTAAACACTTCGGGCTGCAGTGACCACCTTCCAATTTTCCCACGCCTGGGATGTGAACGGCAGAGAGTCTTGCAAACTTGCCACTGCCGTGGTCTTGTCGGCCTGTACCCTTACCAGGTAGCCCTGCAACCTGGATGTCCAATCCCTCAGAGCTAGCTGAATAGCTCGTAGCTCTAGGAGGTTTATGGGCAATCTCTGCTCCTCCAAGGACCATCTCCCCTGGACCGTGAAGTCCCCCATGACCACTCCCCAGCCTACAAGACTGGCATCTGTGGTCACAATCTTCCAAGATACTGGAAGAAAAGATCTGCCCTGAGACAGATTCTGGTTTACTAACCACCAGGCGAGATTCCATCAAGCCCTGGGAGAGAAGGATATTCAGGAATCCGAAGTCTGCAATTGTCTGTTCCACTCCGCCAGGATATTGAGCTGAAGCGCCCTGGAGAGACACTGTGCATAGGGAACTGCCTCGAGAGAGGCTACCATTTTCCCTAGCAGCATCACACAGAGGAGAATTGAAGAGTGTCTCATCGCCCCCACCTGGCTTACCAGAGCCTTGAGGTCGCTGATCCTCTCAGCGGTGAGAGTATCCTTGCTTGGACTGTATCTAGCTATAGACCTAGATATTCCAGAGACTGAACTGGGTCTAGTAAGGAATATCCTACATACATGACCAAACCCCTGTTTCCCAGGATTGTTAGGGTCACATTCTGCCTGAGTCTGCACCATGACTGATCTCTGAGCAAGAGGTTGTCCAGGCATCCAATTATTAAGACCCCTCGTGACCCTAGAAGGTTCATCACTGGAGCCAGAATCTTTATGAATATTCAGGGTGTTATTGCGATCCTGAATGGCAGAGCCAGAACTGGTAGCGTTCGTCTTCTATCGCATAACGCAAAAAAACCTCTGATGAGGTAGCAAAATTGGCACAGGCAAATATGCATCCTCAATGTCTATTGATGCCAAAAAATCTCCTTCCTGGAGCGAGGCAATCATTGAGCGAATTGACTCAATGCGGAACGGCCGTACCTCAAGAAATTGGTTTAGGACCTTGTGATCTAGAATAGGCATTACCTCCCCGTTTTGCCTCGGGACCGTAATAGGTTCGGGTAGTAAGCAAGCAGGCATGTGTTTATGCAAAACGTGCCTATGTAAGTAAGCGGGCATCTGGCTATGCATAACATGCATTCAAAGGCATCATGTGTGCTATACATTATGCGACCTATGCAGACACAAGTCTCAATGCGACACAGGCCCACGTGATCCCCGCGTCCATGCGACCCGCACCTATGCGACACAAGCCTGTATGCGACATGTGTTGCTTTGCACCCTGTGTTTTAGCCCACATGTGTTTTAACCATGTATAACAAACCTATTTTAACAAACGTTCATTTAGGCAGACATGCTTTTTTAACAACCATGCGTTTAAGCCAGTTTGCAAAGCATGCCCCTGTTCAACTGCAACCGGGCTCAAGCAGGATGAGCAAAGCACATATGCATCCAATGCGGCCTCTATGCTGCTTCAGAAAAGTAAAAAAATAAGCTCTGATGCCCAGCCAAGGAAAAAAAGGGATTTTATTATAACTTACCGTAAAATCCTTTTCTCCGAGTTCACTGACAGACGCAGCTCTTCATGACTTTGTGGGTTTTATGTTCGTCCTACTAGGAGTTAACTAGGCAGGGAAAAGAATCAGCTGGCCCCTCCCTTGGGGGCCGTCCTCTCTTCCTACATCAAAACCCCCTCACAGAATAGCTCTTCAGTTCGTACACAAGCCGTACCAAAACAGAGCCCAGAGGGGTGGGTGCTGCGTCTGTCAGTGAACTCGGAGAAAAGGATTTTACGGTAAGTTATAATAAAATCCCTTTTTCTCCTACGTTCACTGACAGACGCAGCTCTT
>BLSH010182611.1:622707-653404 GCA_018402905.1 Glandirana rugosa
ATGAGCGACACCTTGAATTCCCCAATTAAGAGACGTAACACATTTTTACGACAAAATAGGACATACGGTATCTAGGAAGGGAGGACGTGACATAGACACTTTCGCGTCGATTGTGTCCGTCTCAACAGCAGGACGTGTACGAGTCAACACAGAAAATACGACCTCTCTTGTACATGAACAAGAGTCTCTATCGGTCCAGTGTACTATAACTGTAGTATGTACGCCCGTACATATGTCCGATATCACCTATAGAGGATGGACTTGAGAGTCGTACTTCATTGACACGTCAGATAGCACATTTACACCATATGTCTAGGAGGTTTTTCCATATATCACAGTCCTAAAATTACATTTTTCTAAATATTCGACACCCGTGTGCCCCCCCCCCCCCACAGTGCCCACAGCTTATAAATCTTTTTACATTAAAATCCTGACACTATATACCTTTTTGGAGGATCTGTATACCACATTTACACGATAGACTGCACAGTTACTTCATGCTGAGAGTTCAGGTAGGAGATATCCACTATAGCCTGTATACATGCCCGCATGTATGATGTCAATATCATGTGACCTGGCTATCTCTGAGAACAAGTACATGTTCTCTCCAGCATAAAAGACACAACTGAGCATGTGCAGGACGACAACTCTGCCTGTGTTAGCTGCGCTTTCACAGATACAGTGCAGGAGGGAAGGATCTATGGCATACAGGATAAAACAGCATTTTTACACAATGCAGAGAATTAACCCCTTAAGTTCCACAGCGAGTATAACAAGCATGCTATTCTGCATATACAGACTGATTTTACTGTTGTGGGTTTATGAAGTAATGCACTCACCAGATATTCACCGATCAATGGGGTATTACACATTCAAAGTATTTGCCACTGCAGGTGGTTGGACACACTCTTTTTGATTCTGACGGAGGGGACAATCTTAAAGAAGCTAAGAGAGGAGAGGCTTTGAAAGGCGTGGTTCTGGGATCTGCTGCACAGTGGCAAATACTGTGAATGTGTAATACCCCTTTGAGGGGTGAATATCTCTGGTGAGTGCATTACTTAAGGAGGAGCACTTATAAGAAGCGCCAGCACTAATTAATTTTCATACCAAAGAAGAGCACCTGACACTTTTTTCAAGAGATTTTTTAAAAAAGCCTTTTTTGCGGTTTTGTTTTTGATGTTTTTTTTTTTTTTTTTTTTGTAGTGTAGTCTACTACGTATATATGAAGTTTTATCAAGGCAATAGTCACTTTAGCATAAAAAGGTCACTTATACTTTATTGCACTTAAGCACCAGTCACTTTATTTACTGTTGCGCAGTCACTATATGCTATATGGATTGCAAAGTGCATTATCAAATATTTATTTATTTAAAGCACTAGTGACTTCAGGTATTGCAAATACTTTGAGTAAGGTGTATTTACACATCCAAACTGGTGAAAAGGGGGCTTTGGAAATGTTGTAAACCCGTAGAGAACAGCTCCATACCTACCACTCTTTATCAGCTTCATACAGCATCAAGGTGGTTGTATTAGTAGGGGCAGCAGTTCCACATATTAAATCGCAGCCATTTGCATGGGACCACCTATAAAATTCCTTTTTAACCAGAATCTAGTTATCTACTGTTGCTATGTAGATGTTGACAGAAATTTCAAAATGTAAGACACATCTTTGGTCTCTTTTACATAATATAATCACCAACTATGCAAGGTTGCATTGAGGCAATCACAAACAAAATGATGTATGGAGGACATTGTGATACAATTGTCACTTCTGCTTGGAGCAGAATATTTTTTATGTAGGTTGAAAAACACACAAGTCTTACGTGTTACTATATGACTCATATAACTCATATAAATAAGAAATCCAATTAATTAGGAAACCAGAAATTTAAATGTGTGTGCAATGTATTAGACAAAACAACAGATATCACTATCCTGCAGCACCACAAATGCAAAGAATCCAACCATCCACTGACATATGTGTAACTTTCTTTATTTACCTTTTGACCTCTCCCCTGAGCTGCAAAATCTGGTCTTCTACATCCTGTGGAAAGAAATGACAATCTGTTTTCTCTGACAATACATGCAAATGTATATATCAGCACAACTGTCCATCTCAAATGGATTCAGTCCAGGCCTGACCTGAAAGTCTTGCATACTGTGCAGATTTTAGTACTGCCATACCTGTTAGACCTTATCTCCGTGTGTTTTTCCTCATCAATACATTATCATGCTAAAACAGACACAGCTTTTTTTATTTTTATTTTCCAGTGTTCACCTCACATATTTTTCTCACCTTAGACATCTGAAGCATTTTTTGAAGAATGTCCTTGAGATGATCTTGTTGCTCCTGTCTCAGTCCGATCAATGCAGTCTAGAACAATGAAACCCATGGGTACAGTGAAAAGGCATTATTTAGTCACCATTCTATGCATGTACAGTACTGTGCAAATGTTTTAGGCAGGTGTATAAAAAATGCTGTAAAGTAAGAATGCTTTCAAAAGTATATTTTTTGTTTATTTTTTTATCAAATTTACAAAATGCAAAGTGAGCGAACAGAAGAAAAATCTAAATCAAATCAATATTTGGTGTGACTATCCTTTGGCTTCAAACCAGCATCAATTTCTACACAAGCATACTTTGTACACATGCACAACGTCAGGGTTTTGTAGGATTGGTATAATCGGTTCATCATACACCTAATTCTAAACAGGTGCGAATGACTTCAATTTCATATGTGGGTTGAAGCACAGTCAATAACTGAAACTTTTATATCTTACAACACCAAAAATGTTGTGTATCTGTTAATCTGTCCATGTGGTTTGTACTATGTTGGGCGCACCATACGTACCTTTCAAGTGAGGGTTAATGAGCATATAGCCAATATTCTAAAGGGTTTCCCCAATCATAGTGTTTCAAAACACTACGATATGTATCATGGGAGAAACCCTTCGGATACTAGGATATTGGCTATAGATCACTATGTATCATCATGGAGGGGCAATAATATTAGGAGGGAGATATCCAAGTTGGAAACATTTTAGATATATACCTTACGCTCCTATGCACCCAATGGTCTTAACATTGAATGGGACGTCAACGCTTTTATTAATAATGCTTAGTATTTGTTTCCCCCTTTCTTCCTTTTTTTTTATTTTTTTGTTATCTGGACTTCAACAATGGTTTTTATCCAATTTTTTATCTACTATTTTTATATAATATTTTCTACTCCCTATTATATGAGATTTGTATTTTTGTATTTGAATTTATTTCTGTATGTCTGGTCTCCATTCACTAGATGGTGCTGCTTCTCACTTCCTGGTCTAGGTTGCTATGTATATTACAATATGTTTATATACCATCCGTATTAAGCTCTATTGATAAGGGTAGATTATGAATTTTGGGCTTTGATAAGCCCCGTACCGCCGGTCCGGTGACGGCCAGGGTTGCTATATAATTCTTTCTGGACCCTCTGGTTTTTGCCAATATGTAATATCCGGTGTAGCTGATTTGATAGCTGGCCGCGCTGGAACGCATATCATTTCCGCCTTGTTCCGGTCATATAAGGCTGACGTTGCTTGGTGGCCACAACCCTGACTACGTCATGTTGATTACGAAATGCGTTGGGTGGAGCCAAGCGACGCTTAGCACATGTGACCGGGAAGTTGAGTAGCGGGCGCCATCTTTGTTGCTGGACGCTGGAACTGTTTTATACTGTTTGTGCCGGCTTTTATTTCTGCAAATGTGAGTGTAATCTTTTTTATTACAATTAAACTGGTGTTATGGCTATCTGCACTATCGATATTTTATGCTTGCTTTTATGAATGAATATACCACCACATGTGACCTGCTCACAAGCTGTGACGCTCTGAATTACTACATGTGTCTCTGACTGGAAACGAGTGCCTTCTACTGGTTGCCATAGTTGGATTGTTTGCTGGGAAGTGCATACTGACCCTCCGTAACAGGGGGTCGGTGGGATCTGGTAAGGAGCGGTGTGTGGCGGTGTCACGGGTGATGGGCTGCATGTTTGCTGTCATTACAATGGCTTGTCGTTGGGGATATTAATCTCTTTCAATCAATTGGACTGTGCACTGCAGTTTATAGATAAATAACAAACAGAAACAGTTGAGTAGGAGGCTTAAAACTGGATGGGGAACAGCCAAACTCTGCTATTGTCAGCAGCGCGTAAACACTCCTGTTCCATGATTTGCTGACTCCTTGGTTTCCTAGAATATTATTGTCGTTAAACGCACCTCATCCCTTAATAAGTAGTACTCTAATAGCAGGTAGGGTTCCCAGTGGGATTATACGGTGCGGGAGGATAAATTCATAGTTCAGACAAATTCATAAAACATCAAAGCTTTATTGTATACAGTAAAAAAGAGGCACATTTGGTATATACAGTTTATACATCATAATAACAGTGGTCCGAGTGTATTGCAGGGGTTACCCAAACAAGAATATAAGTGGTTGAGGTTGTAGTGCTGTTTATCCCGACATGTTTCGCCTTATACAGGCTTCCTCAGGGGATTTAGTTAGCTACCACCATACATGCGAATGGGGCATAGACCCATCCACAAATGTCCAAGGAGGCACCCGACCCAGAACCACGGAGAAACTTGGCACTCTGCGACTGCAGGAGGTGCATACAGTCCAGGTTGGACTGCAAATTAGAAAGGATTTAGCTGGGGGTGCTGATGAATGGAGCCAAGACAAGACATGTGTAGGTATACACGTCTATATACAGCATAGGCTTGCAGTATGTCGGCATGGAAAAACGCCCCCAGTCTCCAGCCCCCAGTGGGTCGGGTGCTCCCTTGGACATTTGTGGATGGGTCTATGCCCTATTCGCATGTATGGTGGTTGCTAACTAAATCCCCTGAGGAAGCATGTGTAAGGCGAAACATATCGGGATAAACAGCACTACAACCTCATTCTTATATTCTTGTTTGGGTAACCCCTGAAATACACTCGGATCACTGTTTTTATGATGTACAAACTGTATATACCAAATTTGCCTCTCTTTTTTAAACCGTATACAATGAAGCTTTGAAGTTTTATGAATTTGTCTGAACTATGACTTCATCCTCCTGCACCGTATAATCCCACTGGGAACCCTACCTGCTATTAGAGTACTCCTGCTCCATGACAGCTGCTGGTCGCATTCCAGCATCCTTGTTTTGGCTGTGATGCATTCTCCCTATCTGCCTACCCACCTGCAATGTGATTGATGTAGCCAGTCTCTGGGTGGAGACCAAGCCTGATTTAAGCCAGCCAAGCCTGCGGTCTCATACCTGTGATAATGTGTTTAACACGTGCTTCAAGCTCCCTGTTTGTCTGTCCTGCTCTGCTGTTTGGATTACCCTGTTTATGGCCTCGCATTGGAACTTGTACTACTCTGCCTTTTGACTACGGATTGGACCCTCATTCTGAACCTTGCCTGCCTTGTACCTGGAATGTCTTTAAACCACTCTACCAGTCTGCCAACCACAAGTACCTGTTCGCTGTACTCAGTTAATGCCTGCCCTGGCATGGTAGCCAGGCCCTATAGCATTGGGGTCTGCTATAGGCGAATAACACAGAAGCCAACTATAGTGCCTGACCACCTACATTAGGGGTCGGCGTGACACAAAGGTTAGGTTGTGGAAGACCGTTTTATGCCACAGGTCATACAACATGGCAAGATTGAGCACAGCAAAAAGACACAAGGTAGTTATACTGCATCAGCAAGGTCTCTCCCAGGCAAAGTTTTCAAAGCAGACTGGGGTTTCAAGATGTGCTGTTTAAGCTCTTTTGAAGAAGCACAAATAAACAGGCAATATTGAGGACCGTAGACGCAGTGGTTGGCCAAGAAAACTTAATGCAGCAGAAGAAAGACACATTATGCTTACTTCTACTTCCCTTTGACATCGGAAGATGTCCAGCAGTGTTGTTCGCACAGAACTGGTGGAAACCATTGGGACCCAGGTACACCCATCTACTATCCAGAGGAGTCTGGCCAGAAGTGGTTTTCATGATAGAATTGCAGCCAAAAAGCCATACCCCCGACGTGGAAACAAGGCTAAGCGACTCAACTGTTCACAAAAACATAGAAACTGGGGAGCAGAAAAATGGCAGCAAGTGCTCAGCACTGATGAGCCAAATTCTTATATATAGATACTTATCCATCATGCCATACCATCAAGGGAAGTGTGTGAATGGCCCCAAATTGATTCTGCAGCAGGACAACGACCCCAAACAGCCAGCCAATGTCATTAAGGAATATCTTAAGTGTAAAGAACAACAAAAAGACCTGGAAGTGATGGTTTGGCTCCCACTGAGCCCTTGTCTCAACACCATCCAGTCTGTCTGGGTTTACATGAAGAGATAGAAGGATTTGAGGCAGCCTATATCACAGAAGAACTGTGGTTAGTTTGGAACAACCTACCCTGCCTACCGAGTTCCTTCAAAAACTGTGCAAGTGTACCTAGAATGGTTTTGTTGTTTTGAAGAAAAATGGTGGCCACACCAAATATTGATTTGATTTGGATATCTCTTCTGTTCATTTACTTTCCATTTTGTCAACTGAGAATAACAAAATTGTTAACACTTTTAATTCTGAATTTGCAGCATTAAACTTGCATAAAACCTTTGCACAGTAGTGTAAATTAAAAAAAAAAAAAAATTATCATATACCTTTGTTTTCTCTGTGCCTTCTTGCAGAATCTCTTCTCTTAAAGCTGAATCCCTGGAGCTGGAAAGGCCTTTGAAAATCTGAATAACCTCTTCTCGATTTATTCCAGTGTCCGTGCTGGGGGCCAATTCCATAGTTCTTAACAATTTTCGTTCATTGTCTAGGCCCTGAAACCTTTTTTCTAGAGACTCCATGCGGGACAATAATTCAGCCTTTTAAAGAAAAGAATAAGAAAATGTTTAAACATAATATAGTTGTTGGAAATTAGAAAAAAATTATCACTCATTACCCATTAATTACCATAAAAAAATGTTTTTTTTTGGCCAGTCGGTAAGAGTGATGGGGTCATCTACTGCCAGTAGTTGACTTAGTAGGTTATAAAACACTTTCTAAAATAGTGACATGTGTGCACATGCAAATTTATGAACTCAAATGCATTCTAGTGCCTTTTTTAATCTCTATTGTCACTCTGGATAGCCGAAGGCAATGAGGTGGACCTGACCTTCCATATTGACATGTAGACAGCCCCTGGGATGGGGTGGTAATATACTTGCTTAACAACATGAAACTAAAAAGTATAAACTGATTCAAGTGTCACATGAGAATGAGTGTGCATGAAAAAACAAGGGTGGCAAAATAGTTCAAAAGATTCACAAAAGTAAAAAGTACACTTTATCAGACATTATGCAAACACAAGAGATTCCCTGAAAGGTGCATTAAGTCAGTACGATAATGGAGAACGATGGAATTTTGTAAAAAAAAAAAAAAAAAAAAACCTTGCTACTCTTACCTCCATGCTGCAGCATCAGTTTTAAGATGCAGCTGCCTCACACCAGTTCTATAACTGAGAACTGAATGATCACATGGCCACAGCATGGCGTGGCTCTGCCCCATCAACTGATAGCAAGCAAAGCCCACGATCAGCTGACTCTGGGTCCCAGAAGAACTGTGTACTCCTGTGAACCAAAAGAGAAATATGGACCAAAAATCTTTGGCCACACTTCTCTTTTAAAGTGGTTCTAAAGGCTAAAGGTTTGTTACCTTAATGCATTCTGTGCAGCTCACCCCCAACCAACCCCCCTCCACTCTTCTACTTACCTGAGCCTGATCTCCATCCAGCGCTGTGCACGAGAGCAGCAGCTCTCTCCATTCTCATAGGCTCAGACATAGCAGTGGAAGCCATTGGCTCTTGCTGCTTTCAATCACAGCCAGTGAGGAGGGAGAACGAGGCGGGACCGAGCCACGCTCTGTGTGTAAATGGACACACAGTGACAGCTCAGGAGCTCGCTTGCACGAGTGCCCACATAGCATACGGCATGCTATGGGGGCAAGCAGTGGGTGGCAGGATCGCCAACGTAGGGCCTGAGAAAAGGAGGATTGGGCTGATCCATGCAAAACTATTGCACACAGCAGGTAAATATAACATGTTTTTTTTTTTTTTTTTTTAATTAGAGGTTGGACTAACATTTTATGACAAATGACAAGAATATATCAATGGCTGGTTGTGGTGTGTCATGTCTCATGATTCAAGCATTTCAATAAAGGATTTTCCGTGGAGACAGTGTGCAGCCATATTTACCTGGTTGGGTACAAACCTGGAATTTTAGCGGCTCTATTTGGGGTCCTGGACTGTCTCCTCTCAAGGCACTGTCTTCCACAATTTTTTGTGAGCCAGAAAATGCAGCCATTGGAACAGATAACAAACCACGGAGTCCAAACGGGTAGAAATGCCATAATCCTGATAAGAGAATACATTAAATTAAAAAGATCCTCCCTACATTAAATTAAAGACACCCCAAAGGGCACAGTGAAACAGATAAGCCCTATATTTTAAACTTGGATCCCTTATCTGAGCATAGCAAACTTACTTTTTTGGGGTAGGCATACTTGTACAATGTTTGTACTGGCATACTTGAGTCAACATTTTCAAAATTTGAATACTTATTTATTATGGTTATTATATTAATAGTTATTAATTAAAGTGTTAGTAAACCCACAACAGTAAAATCAGAATGTATATGCAGAATAGCATCCTTGTTATACTCATTGTGGAACTTAAGGGGGTTAATCCTCTGCATTGTGTAAAAAGGCTCTTTGATTCTGTATGCGCAGATCCTCCCCCCTCCTGCACTGTCACTCTGGAAACGTCCAGATAAGACATAGTCCGAGTAGTAAAGCTGCACATGCTCAGTTTGGTCTCTATTGCTGGAGAGAACATTTCTGAGCTGAGCTAGCCAGGTCACATGAAATGGACATCACACATGTGGGCATGTATACAAATCCTAAATGACAGCCAAGTCCCTCCCTCCTTCTCCATACACAGTAACTAAAAAAGAACACAGTGGGTGGGATATCACATCTTGATTGATGAAAGATCTGCATCCAAAAACAGCATGAGGACACAGGCTATAGTGGAACTCTCCTGCTAACTGAACACTCAGCACTGGACAGACCCTGCAGTTTATCATGTGACCGTGGTATACAGATCAGCCACAAAGGTATATATAGTGGCAGGATTTTAATTTAAAAAGAAGATTTATAAGCTGTGGGCACTGTGGGCAGGGGGGTGAACTATTTTCATATTACTGAGTTTAGAAACACTTTAAGTTGCATAGTTATGTAGTGGATATAGCTGAAAAAGACACAGGCAAATCAAGTGCAGCCTCTGTGAGTGTGAGTTTTAGGCAAAAGGAACCCCACAAGCATAAGCTAATTTGATGAAAGAGGGTAAAAACATCTTTCCTAACCCCACGCTGGTGATAAGATAATCTCCTTAGGTATTTAAAGTGGAACAAAAGTAAACAAATACAAAATTGTGAACTGTGAAATTGCCATGCAATAAGTTCCAGTTATCACAAGCCTTTGTTCCATAAGCAATTCCATTATTTCAATCAATATCAGGGTATTTTGAATCCCCATAATAAGAACACCATTTTCCAGCGGTTTCAATATATGAAATGACTCAAATTACTTTAGCATTTGATGCACTCATATGAATCTCCAGCCATAATAACTCTGCAGCATCACAACTCTATATTCATTCTTCATCTCTTATTTTTAGATCACTCATGTGCAGGCATACCCCAAGACTATTAATTCTTCCCTCTGAAACAGAGTGTAACCCTGAATATTAACTGCCCAGTTATATGAGTTGTCTAATAAGAACACTCCCACCAAGTCTTCAAGTCCCTGAAGTTTTAGTTCTGCTATTCAGTTTGCCAGACTTCTTGTATTTGTGAACAGTTTGTTTTGTGTTAGTATTGTAGGCACTTCCAAAAATAGTATCCCCTACCACAGGTATCTGTCTCTCCTTGTCTATATTACTGCTCCCACCCTTACATGAGCAGTCATTTGTCTGGTAGGAGGAGGTATTCTGCTCTATCAATGCTACTCCTAAATCTCAAATATTCATATTTATAGAAACATGACAGAAGAAAAAAAAGACCAAGTAGTCCATAGAGTCTGTCCCATTTTTCTTTTTTTAACCCCTTGGGCCTCAACGCCGAGTGGTCGCGTATATGCGGCCCATTGTAAACAACTTACTCTGCTGACAGCACGCTCCCTGCATGGTAGATGGTGGGGATCAGTAAGCTCCCGATGCATACTTGACAGCCAAATCACAGCGGTCACATGACCTGAATGTCTGCCTCCCCGCTTTTAGAACCCTTAAAAGGGCCAGGAGGCAATCACCAAGAAGAAGTTAAAGTGATTGTAAAGGTAGAAGGTTTTTCATCTTAATGCAATCTATGCATTAAGATAAAAAGCCTACTGTGCGCAGCAGCCCCACTAATACTTACCTGAGGTTGCTCTAGATCCAGCGATGTTGCCAGTGTCCCGGCTGCCCGGTACTCCCCTCCTCAGTGGCTATGAAAGCAGCGGGGCACCATTGGCTCCCGCTGCTGTCAAACTCAGTCAGCTGAGGAGAGAAAGGGGGCGGGTGGGCACTCAACAGGAGGGAGGGGCCAGGAGCACCAAAGAGGGACCCAAGAAGAGGAGGATCTGGGCTGCTCTGTGCAAAACCATTACACAGAGCAGGTAAGTATGACATGTCTGTTATTTTTTGGTTAGTTTTGTTTTTTTGTTTTTTTTTAAAAAAAAGGGCTTAACAATCACTTTAATCAATATTTTTTTGGTTAACTTTTATAGATCTCAAGCATGTTTGAATCCACTTATTGTTGACTGAACCTTTGCTGCAAGTCAACTACCCTTTCAGAAAAATACTTTCTAAAATTACTTTTCTAGTTTTAAGCCCTGTCCATGTCTTCCCGATCTTGTATTCATATTGAAAATAGTGCCCTCCTGAACCTTATTCACCCACCTGATGTTGTTTAAAGATTTCAATCGTGTCTGCCCTTAATCAGGTTTCCCCTATCCCTTTTTTCCTCCAGAATGTATATCAAGTTCCTGAGTTATTGGGGTGTATCGGTTCAGGGCTAACTGTAACCCAGCTACCAATCTCTGGATCCTGCACCTCATCTCATCACCTTCCTCTACATAGGCCTCATCCAGCAACTGAGAGGTGAGGTCTAAACTCCTCAGCATTGCTAGTTGATTTAGATTCAGAATCTGGGCTTCCAAACAAGCAACTCACATCCAGCAGAACAATATTTACCCTCAAACAATTGTTCAAGAAGTGCATACATAGATAGAGCAGGATGTGCACTGAATTGCATTATTACTCTGGAAGGACACAATCAACATTACCTATTGGGGATAATAAAAAATATGAATACGGTTACAAAAAACAGTAATGCTAAATATTTGTTTCAAAGCTTTATCTTGCTCTGCTGCTCCTTGTTGTGTTATGTCCGTGTGTTAAACTATGCACTTAGCTGCACATCAGCTGTGGGTGAAGGTATGTTCAAGTCCTTTATTTTCTCCCCCTTGCAAAACCTTAAAGTGGAACTTTAGTCAGGTAAAATAAAACAACACTTACCTGCAGCCATCAGAGCCAAAATCAGAAGTAGTAGTAGAATCAACAGTGCTTTCTTTAGAAAATGATAGGGCCTGCAACATTAAAAACATGCTAAAATGTCATACTGTGTATATATAAATGTATAAAAATAAAAGTTTCAGGGCTCATGCACGTGTACACCAGACCCCAAACCAAGTCAAATGCAGCACAATTACAAGGTGCTCCTGAGTTGTTTTGACTTACATCTAATATTCTTTTATTTGCTCACTGCTCAATTAGTTAAAGTGATACTGAACTCTGTAGTGAGGAAAAAAAAAAAGGTTGGACAGCTGCACTTTCTCATTTATTGAGAAAAGAATGCACACACATAGCACATCAGGCAAACTATTGGCCCCGGCTGACGCGTTTCACAACCGTTACAGGTGCCTACTCATAGCTTGACCAGAACACAAAAATCAAGTACATATATACCTACATATACATTAGAGCTGCACGATTAATCGTATTAAAATCGCGATCTCGATCTACCCCCCCCTGCGATCTCCATCAGGCATTACGCGATTTTCAGTGCAGTTAATGGGGTCCGACTTGCGGGGCGAATCAGCGCGACTTGACAGTAATAAAAGTGAATGCAAGTTGCCTGAAGGCTTTTCAAGTCGGAGCAACTTGAGTCTCAGGGGAAGTCAGGGGAAGTCTGGGCAGAGAGCCAAGTCCTGAGTCATCATTGATAAAAGACACAAAGTAATTTTACTTCAAAAGCTGTGTGAACTCCCCTTCTATAGTTGTTTGGTTTAACCATTTAAAGACTAAATCTTTCCTGACATTTGCTCTTTACAAATAAAAATCCATTATTTTGTCCTAGAAAACAACTTAGAACCCCCAAACATTATATATTTTTTTTTAGCAGAGACCCTAGAGAATAAGATGGTGGTTGTTGCAATATTTTATGTCACACGCTGTTTGCACAGCGGACTTTTAAACGCAATTTTTTTGGAAAATTTACCCTTTCAAAAACCTAAACAGTGCTGTTAGCCCAATTAGCAATTTTTTTGTATATTTAATATATTACGCCGCGAGAATCGTGATCTTTATTCTAAGCAAAAAAATTGTGATTCTCATTTTGGCCAGAATCGTGCAGCTCTAATATACATTGACCAATAGATTACTTGATTGATTGAGGGGGTGTGGATATGACTCAATTGGTAAGTAAGACACATTCATGAACACATGAAACCATTCAAATAGCACTAATTAGTTAAGAGAACGGATGTGCTCATCTAAAAGTTGTACTGCTGAAAACATAGATACACTTAACCACTTGCCGACCGCCCGCCGCAGCGTGACGGCGACAAGGTGGTTCGTTATCGCGAACCGCCGTCACAGGACGGCGGCCGCGATAACTAGCATTGTGAGCGCGTGCGCGCTGCCCAAGGCGCGCCCACTGTGTTCGGGGGGAGCCAGGGAGCGGGTGCGGCAGACTCGATCGCCGCCGGCTACCCGCGATGGCCCCCCGCACTGAAAGAACGGAGGTCCGTGTAAGTAAACATGGACCTCCGTTCTGTGAGAGGGGGAAGGGCTGTGATCACAGCCTTCCTCTACATGGAAGCTGTGATCACTTCCCTTCCCCTGCTAGGGCAGCCAACACACAGTTAGAACACGCCCAGGGAACACAGTTAACCCTTAGAGCGCCCCCTGCAGGTTGACCCCTTCACTGCCAATGGCATTTACACAGTAATCAGTGCATTTTTATAGCACTGATCGCTGTATAAAATGCCAATGGTCCCAAAAAAGTGTCAAAATGGTCCGACATGTCTGCTGAAATATCGCAGTACCGCTAAAAATCGCAGATCGCCGCCATTACTAGTAAAAAAAAATAAATAAATAAAAACCCCAGAAATGAATTCTCATCATCCGTAAACGCGGCAACTTTTGCGCAAACCAATCAATAATCGCCAATTGCGATTTTTTTTTTACCAAAAATATGAGGATGAATATAAATCGGCCAAAACTGATGAAAAAAATGTTTTTTTTTATATATTTTTTTTGGATTTGTATTTTATCAAAAAGTAATAAATTTGGGTCTTTTTGTAAAATTGTCGCTCTTCTTTTGTTTATAGCGGCGATCAGAAATGACGCAGAGGTGATCAAATACCACCAAAAGAAAGCTCTATTTGTGGGAAAAAAAGGACGCAAATTTTGTTTGGGTACAACGTCGCACGACCGCGCAATTCTCAGTTAAAGCGACGCAGTGCCGAATCACAAAAAGTGATCTGGTCCTAAAGTGTGAAATCCTTCCGGGGCTGAAGTGGTTAAACCTTACGGAGTACAAGTCCACCATCCATTGGTATACTTAAACCATATATAAATAAAAATACATATGAAACAATTTTTTCTTCCTTTCAAACAAAGCAAAATGAAATAGTTCCATAAACCGATTCTTGTAACGTATGTTGGCATATGAATAAAATCCAAGCCAGCATACGAGACAACACAAACCCATAGCTACAATATATGCCTTAAAAGGAGCATGGTTATATGTTTAAATGTGGCAGCAAATCGCTGGATAAGTTGGAGAAGGAGGTCATCTCAGGGAAAAATGATAAAACGGAGAGAGATTACGAGAATGGACCTATTTATGTCTGGAAAAACCTGGGTTCCATGGAAGTTCCCGGAGACCATCAGAAAAACTGGTCAGCTTCTTCGATATTGAGGCTCAAGCACTCAACGACACTCTTGTGGCAACAGCTTCAGACTCTTCACCTGAGTCGTTTAATAGACAACCTGGGGCGATCACTGCCAATACCACTCAAGATTTAAACAGGGGTGTTCAGGGACCCCACAAGAAGCGAAGAAGAAAATGTACCAAAAAAACTAGGAGAGGGGGGAGGAAACACAGATGTGGAAACCACGATCGTTATCCTCCCTGGGATGGAGTTCGAAAGTAATTTACAATGTTCTGAACATTTCAGGAAGATCTCTGGATACAGCGGAACCATCGTTAAGGGACTAAACTTTTGCCCTGATCATCATTTTGATCTTTTTGGGAATATCCTGGACATAAATAAGTTTGTACGCTCACTTACACTTAAAAAACACTTTAATGAATCTACATCACAGGAATCCCAGGCCGATAGTTCCAGATCTCTGGTGAGCGTGGGTGAATCCTGTCCTGTTCCACTGAATCTTGTTGATTTATGTGCTGAATGTGATTTACATGATCTTGCCGTAGAGTCCGGTCCTCCTCCCGTTGAGCTGTCGGGTGGACATTCGGGCATCCCATTTCGGTTAAGGTCTGACTTCTACCCGATAAGCTCCCGGGGGAAGGACATGGACTTGTTCCAGCAGCTAGTGAAGCGCGACTTGACTCGCCGTAACCAGAACCCCTCCAATATTGGTAACCTTACGGTTTCAGAGAGGGAAGCTTTGGATAAAAACTTCGTAATGACCACAGCATAGTCAAAGAATTCTGACAAGGGTGGCTCTGTTGTGGTCATGGATGCTGTATATTATAAAAACCGAAGCGGCTCAACAGCTATCAGATTCCAATACATATCTGAGATTAAGAGGGAATTGTGTACATTATTGGACAGGGTGGTTTCTACAGGGTTTTTTTACCGTTTAAGAAAGGGACATGTTAGTACCTGATTACCCGGTTATACCCATTTTTCACCACCTATACAAGGATCTTGACCCTTTGACCAGTAGACTGATTGTAGCCGGTATAGGCTCATTAAATGAGCGTCTGGGTCACTGGGTGGACCACCAACTTCAGCCTCTTGTCAAGTGTTTGCCCGGTTACCTTAGGGATACCAAGCAACTATTGACAGGGGTTCAACATCTTGAGTGGGATCCTGACCTTGTTTGGATCACTTGTGATGTTGCTAGCTTGCATTCTTCGATTCCACATTCACTAGGATTGCAGGTGGTAACATATTTTTTAAAACACCACAGTGATTACTCCCTGATTCATCAGGAAACCATCCTTCTCAGTTTACAGTATCTTTTGACACATAACCATTTCATGTTCGATGGGGTCTTTTACCTCCAGAAGTGCGGGACCTCTATGGGGCTAAGTTTTCCCCTTCTCTTGCTAACCTTTTTATGGGTTGGTGGGAGAGGTCCTGCATTTTTAGGGCTAGTTGTCCCCATCGCACCAATATCAGGTTTTTTCGTCGCTATATTGACGACCTGTTATTCGTTTGTCATAAAGACATTGGCGGTCTGGATCAGTGGCTGCTATACCTCAATGATAACCACCTTAATCTAAGATTCACGGGCGCCCTTGATCCACACCGCGTTGAAATTTTGGATGCGATTTTGGAGGGAGTGGATAATAAAGCGTTCTCTAAACTTTATAGAAAACCGTCCGCAGGAAATTCCATCTGGAGAGCCGACTCAGGTCATCATACACATCTGGGGAATTCCTGTGGGACAATTCCTCAGGTTGAGATGCATTTGCAGTGAGGAAGCAGATTACATTAGGGTGTCCTCTGATATGAAAAAACATTTTCTTGACAAGGGATATCCCGAGGTCACTGTTAACAGAGCGATACGTATTGCTAATAACACTACTAGGGCCAACCTCTTATGGGATAAATGCACACACGCAGATAATGATCTGATGACAGGGACCTTTGGTATCCCTATGTTCTCAACTCCCATTAGTTTGGAATACAATCGGATTAAAAACATTGTCCTTAAGTATTTACCAGTCCTACATAATGATCCCATTTATTCACGTATTCTATCCAAAGGTGTTAGATCCATTTCTCGGAGGGCCCCCACTTTAGGATGAACTCTGTCCCCCCAGTCTGTTTCTCAGCAAACACCCTCAATCTCACTGGCTCCACTTTAAGGGAACATTTCAATGTGGGGGGGTGGGGGGGTAATTGTCCATGTTCCCCCATGATAAAAGAGGGGACTTCCTACATTCTATTATGTCAAATAGAGACTTCAAATCTACTTCCTTCATTAACTGCAACACTAAATATATTGTACACATGGTTGCCTGCGAGCAGTGTTCCATCCAATATGTAGAACGCACTACACGCAGAATGAGGGACAGATTACATGATCACTTATATGATATCGCTGTTAACAAGTCTACGAACATCGCAAGACACAGGAACACACATCATGACAAAGATGTGACAGGTCTTTGCATCCAGGAGGTCGAGAAAATAGAGTTACCTAGAAGGGGGGGGGGGGGGGGCAATATATTTAGATTACTGTGCAACAGGGAGGTGTATTGGATTTTTAAAACAAACACTAGGCAGCCTTTAGGGCTCAACTTCGAGCGGGACGTATCCTATTTTTATGAATAGATACACCTCCCATCATGTGTTGTATATAGTGCCCTCCCACCGACATTGGTTTGGTATGGGCATGTATTTTTCTTGCTGTCACACTATCGCCTTCTTTCGAAACACCTCGCCCCTTCTGTTTTTCTGTGTACTGTTCTCTGACTCACCTTTATTCATGAGTGTTTACTGGCCCTATTTTCATTTTCTTTTTTGCTTTACTGATTTCTGTCATATCATCTTTTAAATTCATTTCCACATCCTGTCTTGATGGTAGTCCTATTTTAGGGATCCCCCCCCCCCCCCCTTGTTGTCCGTCATCAATTTGAAACAGGGTCCAACATTTAGTTTCCATCCCGCATGTGGTTATAAGAAATAATTCTCATCAGTTTCTGACACATTACACCATAGCCTAAGTTTTGTTCGTTTTTTGGCACATTTAAACATATATCCATGCTCCTTTTAAGGCATGTATCGTAGCTATGGGTTTGCTTTGTCTCCTATGCTGGCTTGGATCTTATTCATATGCCAACATACGTTACAAGGATCGGTTTATGGAATTATTTCATTTTGCTTTGTTTGAAAGGAAGAAAAAAATTGTTTCATATGTTTTCATTTATATATGGTTTTAGTATACCAATGGATGGTGGACTCAGTATGGTTTAAGTGTATCTAGATGTTTTCAACAGTACAACTTTTAGATGAACACATCCATTCTCTTGACTAATTAGTGCTATTTGAATGGTTTCATGTGTTCATGAATGAGTCTTACTAACCAGTGAGTCATGCCCACACCCCCTCAATCAATCAAGTAATCTTTTGGTCAATGTACAGTACAGACCAAAAGTTTGGACAGACCAAAAGTTTGGACACACCTTCTCATTCAAAGAGTTTTCTTTATTTTCATGACTATGAAAATTGTAGATTCACACTGACGGCATCAAAACTATGAATTAACACATGTGGAATTGTATACATAACAAAAAAGTGTGAAACAACTGAAAATATGTCATATTCTAGGTTCTTCAAAGTAGCCACCTTTTGCTTTGATTACTGCTTTGCACACTCTTGGCATTCTCTTGATGAGCTTCAAGAGGTAGTCACCTGAAATGGTTTTCACTTCACAGGTGTGCCCTGTCAGGTTTAATAAGTGTGATTTCTTGCCTTATAAATGTTGGGGATTTATTCAAAATTGAAGGCATGCTGAACCAGCATGGCTACCACAGCATCTTGCAGCGGCATGCTATTCCATCCGGTTTGCGTTTAGTTGGACCATCATTTATTTTTCAACAGGACAATGACCCCAAACACACCTCCAGGCTGTGTAAGGGCTATTTGACCAAGAAGGAGAGTGATGGGGTGCTGTGCCAGATGACCTGGCCTCCACAGTAACCGGACCTTAACCCAATCGAGATGGTTTGGGGTGAGCTGGACCGCAGAGTGAAGGCAAAAGAGCCAACAAGTGCTAAGCATCTCTGGGAACTCCTTCAAGACTGTTGGAAGACCATTTCAGGTGACTACCTCTTAAAGCTCATCAAGAGAATGCCAAGAGTGTGCAAAGCAGTAATCAAAGCAAAAGGTGGCTACTTTGAAGAACCTAGAATATGACATATTTTCAGTTGTTTCACACTTTTTTATGTAGATAATTCCACATGTGTTAATTCATAGTTTTGACGCCTTCAGTGGGAATCTACAATTTTCATAGTCATGAAAATAAAGAAAAATCTTTGAATGAGAAGGTGTGTCCAAACTTTTGGTCTGTACTGTATATGTAGGTATATATGTATTTGATTTTTGTATTCTGGTCAAGCAATGAGTAAGCACCTGTAAGGGTTGCGAAAAGCATCAGCTGGGACCAGTAGTTCACCTGATGTGCTATATTTTTGCATTATTTTCTCAGCAAATGAGATTGGATCTTGGAAAGTGTGGCTGTCCAACTTTTTTTCTTTCTCACTACAAGTTCCATTGCAAAGCAAGCCTGCACTCCTTCATCCAGCAGACACAGCTGATCCACTTGAAGGGTAATTGTCCTTAGCGCGGTGATCTTTTGCCTTATACTGAACTCTGGTTTAAAAAGAAGAAATAATTCTATTCAAGTATGTATTTCTAGCTCAAAAAAGCACCTTTTACCGCTCTCAGCCTCCTCCAATTATTCAAATTTCATTGTTTTTCCTGCTGTGATCTGACTTCCTGTTAAAAGCGTGGATACATTCGTTCTCCATGGTTCCACTGTATATAGGAATGTAACCCCCCCCCTCTCTTGCTTGCTCCCAAGATGGATTGCAACATGCTCTGCTCCTTCCAAACAAATGAAAGTGAGAAGGAAAAGAAGAAGGTTGGGAGCTTACGAAGGATATTACAAGGAGGTGAAAAACAGCAAAATAATTTAAAATAGAATACAGGACTATTAAGTAGTGGGGGTGTATGGATTTTGTTTGGAAAATAAGGATCTCATTTAGTGTTCATTTAATTCAATCTGCTGCTCAGTTGTTTTTATATCTCATATGTACTATGACTACAGGACTATAATTAACCACTTAACCACTGGGCATTTAAACCCCCTTCCTAACCAGACCAATTTTCAGCTTTCAGTGCGCTCACATTTTGAATGACAATTTCTCAGTCAGTCATACTACACTGTACCCATATGAAATGTTTGTCCTTTTTCTCACACAAATAGACCTTTCTTTTGGTGGTATTTAAATCACCATTGGGGTTATTTTGTGCGCTATAAATGGAAAAAGACCGAACATTTTGTAAAAAAATTTAATTTTTCTTTGTTATAAAATTTTGCAAATTAGTAATTTTTCTTCATAAATTTTGGCCAAAATGTATACTGCTACATATCTTTGGTAAAAAATAACCTAAATAAGTGTATATTATTTGGTCTTTGTGAAAGTTATAGAGTCTACAAGTCTACACATTATGGGTGTCAGGTCCGAGCATTCCTAGATGAACAGTTTCCTGGAAAGTGGATTGGTCGTCGTGGGCCAGTTGAATGGCCCCCAAGGTCTCCCGATCTGACCCCCTTAGGACTTTTATCTTTGGGGTCATCTGAAGGCAATTGTCTATGCTGTGAAGATACGATATGTGCAGCACCTGAAACTACGGATACTGGAAGCCTGTGCTAGCATTTCTCCTGCGGTGTTGCTATCAGTGTGTGAAGAGTGGGAGAAGAGGGTTGCATTGACAATCCAACACAATGGGCAGCACATTGAACACATTTTATAAGTGGTCAGAAACTTGTAAATAACCCATGAAAGAATAAAGTTACGTTAAAACCAAGCACACCATTGTTTTTCTTGTGAAATTCCCAATAAGTTTGATGTGTCACATGACTCTCTTCCTATTGAAAAAACAAAAGTTGGATTCAAAATGGCCAACTTCAAAATGGCCACCATGGTCACCACCCATCTTGAAAAGTTTCCCCCCTTACATATACTAATGTGCCACAAACAGGAAGTTAATATAACCAACCATTCCCATTTTATTAAGGTGTATCCATATAAATGGCCCACCCTGTATTTAGTAAGAGTCATGGCGAGTTTTTTGAAGTTGTAATTTTTTCCCACAATTCTTTGCAAAATGAAGATTTTTTTTTCTGTTTATTTTTTTCACAAAATTATCATATTAACAGGTTATTTCTCACACCCAGCATATGCATACCACAAATTACACCTCAAAACACATTCTACTACACCTTAGTATGGCGATACCCCATGCGTGAGACTTTTACACAGCCTGGCCACATACAGAGGACCAACATGCAGGGAGCACCGTCAGGTGTTTTAGGGACATAAATGAATTACCCCATTTTGGAAAGTAAACACCTCAACGTATAATCTATGAAGCATAATGAGTCTTTTGAACATGCAATTTTTTTCCACAAGTTTTTTGGAAAATGTGTAAAGAAAATGAAAACACATTTTTTTTTTTACACAAAGTTGTCCATTTATACAATATTTCTAACGCAGAGCATGTACATACCAAAAATTACACCCCATAATATATTCTGCTACTCCTTCCAAGTATGGCGATACCACATGTGTGACACTTTTACACAGCCTGGCCACATACAGAGGCCCAACATGCAGGGAGCACCGACAGGTGTTCTAGGGGCATACATTTCAAATCTAATTTGACTACCTATTACACTATTGTGAGGTACTGTAGTGGCATTGATGGGCACTGTAGTGGCATGGATGTGTCACGGATGAGCATGAACGGCTGCATGGGTGAGCGTGGATGCATGGGTGAGCGTGGATGCATGGGTGAACACAGATGTACAGGTGATGGAAGAGGCTGCATAGGTGAGGCTGGATGGATAGATGGATGAATGGATGGATGGATGGGGGGGTCCAGACTGGCACATAGCAGTGCTGTGGGCACTTCAGATCCTGCCCACAACACCGCCGCTTCTTATCTCTCCCCGATTGGTGCGGAGAGGGGAGAGACAAGCCGGATATCCGTCGGCTTGTTTACAGCTGATCGTTCAGTCATTTGACAGAGCGATCATATGGTAAACGGCCGATGCGAGCGGCCATTTACCGCGATCCATGATGCGCCGGGTCTCATGGGCCCATCGGTCACAGATGCTCCTGGGTGCAATTTTGGGAGGACGTTATAGTACGCCCTACAAGAACAATTGATCCAACTTGTGGCCGTGTTTCTATATGACACGGTCGGCAAGTGGTTAAGACAGATTTAATATTTTTAAAGTCTTATTATGGATAAAGTGTTTTTTTGTAACAGTTCAAATTTTATTTAAACATGAAAAAGTGTTCAAGGAAACAATCTGAAAATAATACAGATATCAATTTTAAAATGTTACTAAACCCACAACAGTGATATTAGTCTGTATATGCAGTAAAGCATGCTTTTTATACTCACTGTGGAACCTAAGGGGTTAATCCTCTGCAGTGTGTATAAAGGCTGTGTGATCCTGTCTCCTCTGATCCTCCTCTTCTTCCACTGACTCCAACCCATCTCTTGATAGAACAGAGCATTAGGAGTCAGGCTGCACATGCTCCGTTTAGTGTGTATTGCTAGAGGGTTTTTTTTATTGGCAGAGTGCATGTGATAAGCACAGGGCCAATCAACACTGTCCAGACAGAGGGTCAGGGGAGAATGAAAACTCCTCCTACAAGCCTAACCAGGCATTGATACAAGTCACAAGACTGCTATGATGAAAAAGGTATTTAGCATTTTATATTTACTAAAACTATTGCATGTCCATGTTCTGTGTACTGTGGGAGACCAGATATAGTGAATGCAGGGTCCTGGGTTTAGTAACACTTTAAATGTTGTATGTGCATCTTTGTGGATGTTCATTTACAAATATAAAATGTGCTTTTATAGCGGTTTATTCTACCATCACCAGGCAGTCACAATTGCACTAAGAGCAAAGATTTATAGCATTTAGCAATGGAGAAGGACACTCAATTCATAGCACATTTAGCAATGAAGAAGGACACTCAATTCATAGCACATTTAGCAATGGAGAAGGACACTCAATTCATAGCACATTTAGCAATGGAGAAGGACACAATTCATAACTGCACTTTTCACCACATGGCAAAAAACAAATACATGCATTTGCTGTTTAAGTTGACAGCATAAGACTGTTCCCCTGTTTGGTGAGGTAACCCAGTATAGAACAAAAAATAGTTTTGCTGATCTTCTGAATTTACAGAAACCTAGGAAATCATAAATACCTGAAAACAAAGACTATTCAAAGTGGGGCTCAGAAAAAAAAGAAACAAATAAAATTGCTTTTGAATGTATAACAATTGAATAATCTACTGTGAATAATTTGAATGTCTTCTTTTTAAGCAAATTTGCTGTTTTTTGCTGTACCTGTTTCCAGTGTCTCCACTCTATCATACTGATCAGGGCCAGCTCTACCACTAGGCAGAGTAGGCAGCCGTCCCTGTCTATATACTACCCCAGCCTGTCCATATGCTACTCCAGCCTGTCCATATACTACCACAGCCTGTCCATATACCTGCGGGCCACGGCTGGCATAAGGAAGCAAGAAAATAGGTAGAGAGGCACTGCAAAAATCTCCACCTCTGCCACCTCCATCGTATACATGCACAAGGCAAAGGGGGTGGAGTAAGGGGCAGAGCCAAATGGCGCGGCAAAATTAGGTTTTGCCTAGGGTGTCCAAAATCCTTGCACCAGCCCTGATACTGATTGAGGATACATAGGGTAAAATAGGATAAACTCCTTTTATATAATAGGAGCTGACATTCTTCAGCCCTGCTAAGCAAGTGTGGCAAGAAAACCCTACACAAATACAAAAAGAACATATCAGGTCCATGTCACTAGTCTCCTAATATGTAGCTCAAACCCAATACCTAGAGCTGCAAGGCAAGAATTTTAAACTGGTTGCCATTGTGCACAATTATACCTTGCTGCTTTCAATAATTTTCAGGACCAAACAGCTCCTAGCAGTGGTAACCTGCTGCCTGGGGTGCTGCACAATACTGATCTATGGTCATGAAAGCAATTTGATTCCAGCTGACCAGAACTGCACCTAAAAATGTAACAACCTGCTTCATACTTCTAAGTTACATCTATTGTTTGCATATATTTTTTTTGCTTTACTGACCGGGTTAAAATAAAGACATCAAGAAGGGAAGCAGAGGTGGTCATACGATACCAGGTTGTACCAATCCACCAGTATAAGAGTCTGAAGACACGACCTAAAGAATGGAAGGAAAAAGAGTAACTGAGATTAATACATCATTCAGAATAGATAAAATGATTTAAAAAGAAAACCCCATGCATTTTGTTATATACAGATGTACTGGAAAGATTAACTCTCTAGGATGCCATAAGCAATACCTTGTAGTTTTATTCTCCAATATGGACTACAATCCAATGAAACTGACAATCACAGATTTTTCAGAAGATTTTATACATGACATCCATATAGTGTGCTTTGGCCCTATAATCAGCTGCTTCCTTCTCTGTTCTTTCCTTCATATAACATTTTGTAAAAAAACTATGGATCAGCTATTGCTGATCTCTTGTAAATAATATGCTGTAAATAACAGCCAAAAAGTCAGGATTCCTTATATTTGCTTTGACTCAAAGCATCGAAGACAACGCATCAACACGACAGTCAGAGAAGTTAGCATATTCAAAGGGAGAGGTTAGCAATGGAAGCCTACATAATTCTTATTTCAAGAGATACTTTGGTCCATATTTAAGGCATTTTTTCCCAAAAAATGAAGCACACATATGCTTCATTGAAATTAAAGTGGTTCTAAAGGCTCAAGGTTTGTTTACCTGCATGAAGGTAAAAAAAAACCTTCTCTGTGCAGCAGCCCCCCACCCCCCTCCCCAATACTTACTTGAGCCTGTCAATCAAAGCCAGTGAGCCATTGGGGGGAGAGGGAGGGGCCAGGGTCGAGCGGCAGCTCTGTGTGTGTGTGAATGGACATGCAGAGCAGCGGCTTGGGAGATCGCCCGCTTCGGTGCCCCCCATGAGCATCTGCAGGGCATGAGAAGAGTATGATCGCTGCTGCTCTGTGCAAAACTGCTGCTCAGGGCAGGTAAGAATGAGATGTATATATTTTTTTAATATTGCCTTTATTATCACTTGAATGGCACCACGTGTTAAAACACATAAAAAATATTAAGGTCTTATGCACACTTAAGCACAAAAAACCTGCTCTGAGTTTTTTTTCTGCCTCTAAACACCCCTCCATGTTAACCTAAGTGTTCATGCACACATAGGAGCTTAGAGGCAGGGGTGTTTAGAGGCAAAAAAGAAAAAAAAAAAACTTCACTTGTGTAAATAGGGCTGCCAAGGAGCAGTTTCTGTATACAGTCACTAGGTGGCAGCACAGTCTATGAGACACTCAGAGACAGAACAGTCAGTATTAGTGGCTACTTGCATTTCCCTTGGAACAGAACCTCTCACACAGGAAGGTGGAAGTTTCTGGTAGTCCAGGTGGGCAGCTGAAGGGATCCCACAGGGTAGTGGCAGGAAAGTCTCTTAGACGAGGTCTCTCTGAGCACCACTTGGCAGAAGAGAGTACAATTTATACCCTTTAAGCATGTCCAAGAGCCCAGAGACTTGTGGGAAACAGAATTAAAGGAGCCAGCAAATGCACTTGTGCATGGTAAGTAAAGGGTTATTTCAATACACTCCAAATCACTTGAACTTGCCATCCCTGGTAAGGATATAGACTGAACAAGTTATCCTGTGCAAAGTTTTCAGGGGTCTCACTATGCTATGTCTGTGAGAGCCTCAAGGCTGAGTCTCAGCTCGATCTTCTAGGACAAGAGGCAATGCATCTATTTTTAGACGCATCAGAGAACGATGGTCCAGAGGGCCCCTCAGCAGGAGCATGGCCGTGAGCTGGGCAGCCAGCGGGCTGTGCAAGATCATCAGGTTCCATGGCTGTTCCCAGAAGTGTGGGATGTTAAGGTGAAAAAAGTAGGTGTCAGTCCCCATCGAACCTTTGGTGGCAAGAGGCTTATGATTCACACTCTTTAAAAGGTTGAAGGCCAAAGTCTGATGCTCCCACTCTCCTTGATTGCCCTTTAACAAACTGTTGGCCTTCATACTGGTGTTGTTTCTGTTCCTCGATCAAGGAAGTCGGAGTGTGCCAAGTAGAAGGTGGAATCTGGGCCTCAGCCCCCTACAAACCTGGAGTCCATGCATTTTCAGCAGACTTACACAGTTCACTAGAACAGACCCACACATGACTTTTCTCTAGAACCAGGTGTACATTTTGTGAGCTCTTCAGTGCCCCTCTTCCATGTGGATTTTTTCCACCATCGAGAGGGATTGGAACCTAGACATTACAACCTGCCAAGTTGGCAGTGAGTCATGGTGAAACTACTCTGTAGTACAGTATACCATCCCTCAGGATGTGGCAGGCCTATCTTCTCAATCATTTTTTGGCTTCTAGTAATCACTCCAACCTTTCTATGGGACTGAGCCGCCTACCTTAGTGCCTCTATTAGAGGGGCAATCACTGGATCCTCTTTCTGAGTTTCTACCCAGTTATACCCTTTTACTGCATGGATAAGGTTTATGTAGGCCTAACCTTGGGTCTTCCTCCAGTTGAGGCAGTCTCTCTGAAGATGGTCCAACAAGACAGCCTCGGCACGGATATAGTGACCTTGCTTATCCTGCCCACCTCTGGGGTGATGTTCGCCTTCTCCACAAGGGGCATCCACTCCTTACCCCTCAGGGGAATATTTCTATCTGACAGAAAGGATGGCTTAATTTAAGACAGTTTTCTGCTTTAAAGTGCAATTTCTGGAGGGGGGGGCTGCCCGTTAGGTTGCAGATACTGTATGTCTACTGGCTTCCTCCTATGATGGCCATGGGTGTGTCAGAACCTGTGTGTCTTTTCTTTAACATGCCATGGCTACTTCTAACAGTCTGTGGAACTTCAAATTGGGGTTACTTGCATCTTTCTCTTGCAAGGTTTCTCTGAATTTGTGAGACTACAGTCCATCTACAAATTGGTCCTTCCTCCATTTGTATCACGCCAGCCAAGATGACCTACTTGGCCCCCTTCCCAGGCCAGTTCTGCGAGAAGGCAAGATCTCACATGATAGACTCAGACCCCACAACAACTTGATCCAATCATTCAATTTCTGCCCTTGACCTGTGTACTTGGGTACCTGTTGCAACAGGAACCCTGCAAGGAATAATGGGCTATCTTTGCAGGGGTGATAGGCTGCCTGCTTCCTAGTGGAGTATCACCTCTCCAATCAGCATTGTCCACCATGGTCAATACTGTTCTTAGATACTAAATGTAATGTTTCATTCATATTCAGCTGAATGATCAGACTTTCAACTTTGTTCAATAGATGCAGAGTGAAAACTGACAATAGCAAGAGAGTCAGAGTGGCAAAGAGATATGTATATATAGTAACACAATACAATGTACAACAGCGGACAGCCTTGCAGCATGCACAAGAGCACCCCACTTTAGGCTTGGTACTCTGGGCATAGGTGGCACAGTGCTCTATGTAGCCACTGGAGATTGAAAGAAAGCTGTTTGCTTGTGTACTAAAACCAGGCAGCCCATATGCCAGGATTAAAGTAGGACCAGTCACCTGGTGACAGCTCACATGGCTAGTCGCTGCTGTCTCATGAGACGTAGTCTGACAACCTTTCTCAACCTTTTCAACACAGAGGAACCCTTGAAATAGTTCTCCGGTCTCAGGGAACCCCTGCTAAAAATTAAAAATCTACAACTCATGATACATTAGTGTGATGGTCAATGGGAAGAATGTTCCTTACACTTGTGGTAATTGGGAAGAATTACCCCTTACAGCTAGCTAAAAAGATCAATGATGTCATTGGGAATTTATTTGAGAGGTAAAAATTGACCATTGCTCAAGGAACCCCTAGCAACCACTGGAGGAACCCCTAGGGTTCCACGGAACCCAGGTAGAGAAACCCTGCTCTATGAGTACCAGGGAGCAAGGGGAAGAGAAATTTATACCCCCTGTCCATGCGTTCTGGGGCTTGTGAGAGCCCAGAGTATTGTAATAAGCAAAGTAAAGCAGCCCACACTTCAATCTGCACATGGCATGTAAAGGGGCACTCTGCTACACTACCACCTCAGAATTTTTAAAAGATAACTAAGGTAAGTAGAGCTAATTGTGATGGGGCTTTCAAAGTTAGCGAAAATTGGCGCATGCCATGGTGGTGGTAGTAAATTGAATTGCAGTTTTAAGGAAAATCTTGAAGTCACAAATTAAAGTTGTGCAGGAAGTAGGTGTAATAGAATATTTCACACTTACCTATGCTGTACTCCTTGACAGAACAGAGCTTTGAAAACACAGCTCTTAGTGCTGCAGTACTAAAAAACCATGCCTCAGGTCCCAGCACTATATTATAAATAAAGCGAGCGAGACCTTTTTGCAGATGAATCTATGTCTGTATACCTGTCCAGCATATTATGCTGGTACAGGTATATCAATGATGTTTTTATGGAATGGAACTCCAGCATTGTAGACTTGCAAGAGTTTATGAGTGGCCTGGCTATCAATCAATTCAATTTAAGATTCCGTTCCTTGACGGCAAAATAAATAAATATAATATAATACAATACATTATAATACTATATATATATATATATATATATATATATATATATATATATATATATATATATATATATATATATATATACACACACACACACACACACACACACACACACACACACATACACATACATATACATATACCATACTCCACGCAGCAAGTGCACACTCGCAGCCATTAATCAAAAGCATACCATATTTACAATAGCTGCATATCAAATGGAATTGATCTACTGAAGGACAATTTCAAAAGAAGGTGGGACTACTGAGATCTAGATTACTCAAAAGAGGATATAACAAAACTACTTTGAAAAAAGGCTTATAATAGAGTCAAACAAAAGAATACAGGTAGACATAAAATGTTGTTTGGTAGTAAGGTAGTTAAGAGTCTAGATACTGTTAGAATAGTGACCACTTTTTCCAACCAGCACCGGGCGATAAAAGATGCCATTCAAAAGCATTGGCATCTGTTAACCAATGATCACATATTGAGGAAATATATCACAGAATATCCACAACTAACAAATAAAAGCAAGATCGCTTAGGGACAGACTGGTCAAAAGTCCCTTTCAGGAAGGACCCCGGACAGAGGAAAATATGCACGATATGATTAGATGTGGGTCGTGTTGTGAGTGGATTTTAAAAGGCCCCTCCTTTTTCTTGGTAAATGGATGTACGTATACATTAAGGCAATGTAGACTGCCAGACACAAGGCGTCATTTATATTATGTTTTGCAATTGCGGGGCATCTATGTCGGCAAGACAATCAGAAATTTTTGGAGGGGAATATACGACCACATCTATTATAACAGAAAAATTATTTTATATACTCCTATAGGCAGACACATAACCATGAAAACATAACCATGACGGGGGACGCATGCGCGGCATCTGAAGAAAGCTCAGGTCCTTTCAGGGCTCTCTGCCACTAAATCGGGGACACAAATCACTGCAAAAGTCACCATTCACAGGCACCCCCGAAAACCTGTGCATGCCAACATCGCAGAAGAAGAAGCGAGGAGGGGTACAGAAACCCCTCACACAATACCTCCTCAGATCACAGCAGAAGAACCACTGCAAAGTACAGCTTCTCCAGAAAACAGCGAGTACACTCCTCTTTAAAGCTGAATTCGACATCAGCCTGGACACTTTGTGTTCCAAATTACTTACTAAATTTCAAGCAGAGATACAGAAATCCACCACTAGTTTATCCCAGGAAATAGCTGCATTAGGCTCACGCACTGACGTACTTGAAAACAAACACGATGAGCTAGCAATCACATTCAATGATCTTTACAGGGAACATGAATCATTACCTTCTACCTTCCTACAATTACAAGCACATGTGGAGGACTTCAACAACAGGAATAGAAGAAATAATCTTAGAATAAGAGGTGCCCCAGAATCTATCACAGATCTACCTGCATTCTCTTCCAATTTATTTCAATCTCTGTTGCCAAACCAAGATCCTCAGTCTTTCATTTGTGACCATATCCATTAAGTGTTAAGGGCTAAACCCCTTCCAAACCTCCAAGGGACATTGTCCTATGTATGAAAGATTTCTTAGTGAATGAAGAAATTGTGTGTGCTGTATGTAACACCAGAAACATCACTTTGGATGGGATCCAGTTGCAAATTTACCCAGAATATATCAAGTTACACTGAACAGACGCAGAAAAATGAAAGACATCACTGCTGTGCTTTCCTCTGTGAGGATCCGCTACAGATGGGGTTTCCCCTTTAAGCTGATCATCACACATAATGGGACTACCTATGTTGCCACCACTATCCCTGAAGGTCAAGATATCCTGGTCAAACTAGGCCTTCTGGATCCGACCAATTTACCACGCACCCCTTGTACCCACGCCCGGTCCCTATTTGGAGCTCCCCTTCACCACGTGGAGACAGACGCAGGACAAGGCATGAAGTAACTCTCTTGAACAGATTCAAAAGTGGTTTTCTTTAATCTCTTGCTCCCAACTACTCCAACAAAATGACCAATTATTAACTATGGTTATTTGAGATTTTCACTTAGGAAATAAGACATGGCCTTTGATCGAAGAATATATTTGGCTCATTAGGTTTTCAGTTAATATTCTGTTCAATGCAGTTAACCACTTGACCACTGGGCACTTAAACCCCCTTAACAACCAGACCAATTTTCAGCTTTCAGTGCTCTCACATTTGACAATTACTCAGTCATGCAACACTGTAGCCATATGAAATTTTCGTCCTTTTT
This sequence comes from Glandirana rugosa, assembly GCA_018402905.1. Taxonomy (NCBI): domain Eukaryota; kingdom Metazoa; phylum Chordata; class Amphibia; order Anura; family Ranidae; genus Glandirana; species Glandirana rugosa. The sequence continues at coordinate 652,929 of BLSH010182611.1, forward strand.
TCACACAAATAGAACTTTCTGTTGGCAGTATTTAATCACCGCTTTTATTTTTTGCGCTATAATTAAAAAAAGACCAAATATTTTGTAAAAAAAAATTATTTTCTTCGTTTCGGTTATAAAATTTTGCAAATGAGTAATTTTTCTTCATAAATTTTGGCCAAAATTTATACTGCTATATATCTTTGGTAAGAAAAAAAACAAAAATTAGTGTATATTATTTGGTCTTTGTGAAGGTTATAGAGTCTACAAGCTATGGTGCCAATCACTGAATATTGATCACACCTGATGTACTGACGGCCTATCTCATTTCTTGAGACCCTAACAAGCCAGTGAAGTACAAATACCCCCTAAATTACCCCTTTTTGGAAAGTATACATTCCAAGGTATTTAGTAAGCGGCATGGTGAATTTTTTGAAGTTGTAATTTTTTTCCCACAACTCTTTGCAAAATGAAGATTTTTTTTTTCTTTTTTTTTT
>BLSH010182611.1:662543-676292 GCA_018402905.1 Glandirana rugosa
GTCATGTTATGTCAACATACGTTTTCAAATCCTTGGGGACTGTTAAAGGTGTTAACAGTAAATATTTGTAAACCCACAAACCTAGTCGTTAAAGCAAAACTAGATAGGATTATATGCTAAGGTGAGGATGGCCCCCTGGGAGGGGCCAACCTATGCTTTTGTTTTATCTTTGCCTAGTCTACTCCTAGTGATATGAGCATAACCTACGTGTCATAAGAAGGCTGTGTCTGTCAGTGAACTCAGAGAAAAGGATTTTACGGTAAGTTATAATAAAATCCCTTTTTTCTGTTAATCCAATAAACCTCATTTCACTACTGAAATATTACTGTGTCCTTCAGTTATTTGATAGATCAAAACGAAATTGCTGATCCAAACACCCAAATGTTTATAAATGACAATTGTGGAAATTGTCAGGGGTTCCTAAACTTTTGCATACAACTGTATTGTACTGCAAAGATATGGTTATAAAGGAGAATTCATTCATGCCTTCCATGCATTTTATCACAATCCCCATACCATGATAAGATTACCAGGGTGTAATTCAGAATTCTTTAAAGTGGGCAGGAGGACACGCCAAGGGTGTCCCCTCTCACTATTTGCACTAGCTATCAAACCTCTGGCCATAGCAATATTACAGCACCCAGATATGAAAGGTTATACATCACACGATAATACATACAAACTGAGTATGTATGCAGATAGGATATTATTTCTTGCACAACCTAATATAGCGCTACCAAACTTATTACAAACGTTACGATCATTTTCAACACTTTCAGGCTTATCAGTAAATGTATCAAAATCTATAGGCATGCCAATATACCACTCTCACAATTGGATACCAACCATACCTCATTTAAATCTCTCCCTTATTTGGGCGTCTATATTACCCCTGACATTAATAATATGTCTTCTAAGAACTATCTTCCATTATTGCAAAAGTTAAGAGGGATGCTTAAGTTATGAAAAACTTTCCACATTTCATTTTTAGGCAGAATAACAGTAATTAAAATGACAATTTTACCAAAGTTATTTTATTTATTCAGGGCACTCCCAATTAGACTAAACAAAATAATGATAACCAAGTTCCAATCAGAAATCAACAAATTTGTTTGGTCAGATTCCCATCCGTGTCTACCTAAAATGGTGTTATACAAAAATCCCAAAAAAAAATGGTGGTTTTGGCCTTCCAGATTTCTGGTCATACTACTTAGCTGCTAGATGGTCACAAACTACCCAATGGCATATTCATAATCCTAAAATCCCATGGATCAGATTTGAAAGAGCTTCAATTCTTCCATTCTTGATTTCAGGCTGATTATGGAGCAATAAAATCGCAACCAATACTCTTGAATCACTCAATCATCTGGTTTACCATTCATATCAACTCTCTCAACTAAGAAACAATCTTATTTCTTTTTTTTTTTCAATCAGAAAAATAATTTTATTGTGTAGATAGTCCGCAAAAACAGAAGTGGTTACATTTCCACATTGAATCATGAAAAACCCTTATAAGACTGTATGATGTAATATGGGATACCTGATGCACAATAATCAATATATCAAACCACACTTTACAACAAGAAAATCAAACATAAACAAGGTCAGTGTGTACATTCCTTAAGATATATTCCGTCTATTGGTAACCTAAGGGTAGCATTAGGAAATGCTTCATACCGACTAATGTGCCTATACACAATATCCCATCAGTTCTGAACCAGATCTTATATTTTGTGTCACTTGATGAATCTGGACCCAATTACTCACATGATCCCCCTAGCCCTGCAGCAATCTATTGAGGACTAGCTGAGGGGGAGCTACATCTGGGTCCCCCAGCCATTCATTCCATATTCTAGTGAATTTTCCTGAGGCATTTCTGTGTTGGTAAGCAGTTTTCTCCCTCACCAGTATCGGGTTTACTTGTATCCACTGATTCGGTGTGGGAGCATTTGGAGAAAGCCAAAGCCACACGATCAGTTTTCTGGCCTGATAGAGTAGTCAAATTCATGCTACATAGGTAGGGGGGGATAGAGCTCCTCCACCAAGCCACGCAACAGGCAAATAACGGGGTAAACTAGTACTTGGAGTTGGTATACTTTATTAATAATTGCAATGACCTTGGTCAGGGCTGGTGCAAGGATTTTTGACACCCTAGGCGAAACCTCATTTTTCTGCCCCCCCCATTGGCTCCAACCCTGACTCCACCCCTGCAAAGCGCCAATCAAATGCGGCCTGATCAGCGCCAATCAAATGCAGCCTCACCAGCGCCCATCAAATACAGCCTCACCTGTGCCCATCAATACTGCCTCACCTGTGCCCATCAAATACAGCTTCACCTGTGCCCATCAAATACAGCCTCACCTGTGCCCATCAATACAAACTCACCTGTGCCCATCAAATACAGCTTCACCAGCGCCAATCATTACAGCCTCACCTGTGACTATCAAATAAAGCTTCACCAGCGCCAATCAATACAGCCTCACCTGTGCCCATCAAATACAGCATCACTTGTGCCCATCAAATACAGCTTCACTTGTGTCCATTAAATACAGCCTCACGGGGGGTGGGAAAGGAGGGGGGGGGGGTATTTGGCAGATCAGTCACCTCCCAGGCAGAGTGGCTTGACAATTTTTCCAATTCCGGGTATGTCCTATTATGCCAGATAGGCATACAAGCCAAGAACCCCCCGATACCCAGGCGCTTTTTTTTCCTCTTTCCAGATTTTCCAGAATAGGTGGACAGTGGGGCATCCCAGAGGAACTCCTGGAAGTCCCATGTCCATCTGGGCCATGGCAGAGTACTCCTCAAGGGAGAGAATCAGTAATGTCCTTGACGGGTCTGCCATCACCGACAGGTCCCAACCAGTGAGGTGCTGCAGCTGCGCAGCCAGATAAGTATAAGAATGCGGAACAGCCATTCCCCCCTGGTCTTTAGGATACTGAAGCGTAGAAAGTCTAATTCGAGACACTCCATTTTTCCATATTAATGTTCTATATTGACTCTATCCGGGCGAACCAGTAGCCCAGAATCCAGACAGGAGCATTATGCAAGACATACAAAAGCTGTGGTGCCCATACCATTTTAACCACTTCCATACCAAGCCTGTTTTTTGGGTTCGGTGTTTACGCGTTAAAAACAGTTTTTTTGCTATAAAATTACTTAGAACCCCCAAACATTATATATATATATTTTTATTACACCCTAAAGATTAAAATGGCAGTCATTGCAAAACTTTATGCCACACCGTATTTGCGCAGCGGTCTTCCAAGCGTGCTTTTTTTAATAAATTCGTTTTTTTTAGTTAAAAAATAAGAAAACAGTAAAGTTAGGCCAATTTTTTTTCCATATTGTGAAAGATAATGTTAAACCTAGCAAAATGATTCCCAACACGTCATGCTTCAAAATTGCGTCTGCTCGCGGAATGGCGACAAACTTTGCAACTTAAAAATCTCCATTGGTGATGTTTAAAAAAATTCTAAAGGTTAGCAGTTTTGAGTTACAGAGGAGATCTAGTGCTAGAATTATTGCTCTTGCTCTAACGATCGTGGCGATACGTCACATGTGTGGTTTGAACACCATTTTCATATGTGGGCTGGACTTGAGTATGCGTTCGCTTCTGCGCAAGTATTATTTTACTTTTTATTTTTACACTGTTCTTTTTTTTAAAAAAAAATGTGATCACTTTTATTCCTATTACAAGAAATGTAAACATTCCTTGTAATAGAAAATAGCATACCAGGACCTCTTATATATGAGATCTGGGGTCAAAAAGACCCCCGATTTCATATTTACAGTAAAATGCAAAAAAAAAAAAAAAAAAAAAAAGGGCACTTTAAGACCATTGGGCGGAAGTGACTTCTGACGCCATTTCTGCCCTGCCGTATTATGGAGCCACTCACTCGGCTCACGGACACTGGGGGGGGGGGACAGATCCGATCCGGTGCCTGTAGCTGCAGGTACCATTCAGATATCACCACTCAAAGGCAGGACGCCAATAGACGTCCACCTAAAGAGAAGTGGTTAATGAGGTTGCTCTTCCTGTTACTGATAATGGTAATTTACACCAGCTGATACATTTGTGTTTACATGTTTGTAGAATGGGTTTCAAGTATAGGATTATATAGTCATTTGGGTTTTCAGTTACTTCAATATCCAGATATGTAAATGATTTAACCACTTCCGTCTGAGCTGCCACCTCAGGAATAGCAGTATTTAGGGGGTCTAATAATAGTAGGGAGGATTTATGCCAATTGACGGTGAATCCTGAATACCTCCGAAACCTTTCTATGAGATGTATAACTGCCTCCAAGGAGCCCGCCGTATACCCTATGTAAAGCAGTGTCGTCGGCGTAGAGGGAAATTTTATCTTTCCTCCCACCCCGCCGAAACCCCACAATGTCCGAAGAGGCCCTGACCATGGCCGCAAGTGGCTCCACTGCAAGGGCAAAGAGCAGGGGAGAGAGTGGGCACCCCTGCCTCATTCCTTTACGCAAAGGAAACACCCCAGACAGGACACTATTAATGCATATTCTAGCCTGGGGGGCCGTATACAGAAGTCTCACCCAAGAAAGGAAGGATCTACCCACTCAGAATTTTTTGAGGACTGCCCAAATGTACTTTCACTCAACGCGGTCAAAAGCTTTTGCAGCGTCGAGGGAGAACACCGCCCTGTTCCCAGAGTTCTCCACAGGCAGCTGTAGATTTAGAAATAACTTGCGTATATTGAGTGCAGTTGACTTGGTCGGGATAAAACCCAACTGGTCAAGATGCACCAGTTCTGATACCACTTCCGCTAGTCGTGTAGCCAGAACTCTAGCTAAAGTCTTGATGTCTGCATTTATAAGGGAAATAGGTCTATATGAGTCTGGCAGAAGAGGGTCCTTACCAGGCTTGGGTATAACCAATATGACTGCGTCAATCATAGACTGAGGCTGTTAGCCATGAAGGCAACTGCCTCCTGGAACTCAATTGTTAGGGGGGCATTTAATAGCTTGCGGCCACCCGCCGCCAGAGCCGGGAGTGAAGATTGGTCTAGGAAATTTTCCAGGTCCTCGTCAGATGGGGAGATCCTGGATGTATACACATCCTTAAAGTAGCTCTCAGATATCGTTGCGAATCCGCTTGAGCCCTGTACTATTGCTCCTGTGGGGGATCGAATGGAGTCAATCTGTGACCTCTCTCTATGCTCTAGAAATTACTGCAAATAGATGTCCGACATTTTCCCACTCTTCCAAATATCTCTGTTGCGGGAAAAATCGTTTTTTTTCTCAGCAGCAGATGACACGACCTGCCCACAAAGAGTCTGGGCTGCTAGCCAACTACGCTCTGAGTCGGGTGACGGTTGGGCATTATAGTGTTCCTCGGTTTTTCTTGCCTCATCCATCACCAGTGTCTCCCAAGCCCTGGTGCCCAATTACATTTTTGATATCCGAGTTATAAGGCCCCTGAGAGGAGCTTTGAGTGCGTCCCATACCGTACCTAGGACTGCTGTACCCCTATTACAAAAGGATAAAGCTTATAAGAGCTCTAGGTAATGGGTCATCAGTCGGGAATAGTTGTAGCCAGAAGGGGTTCACCTTCCACAATCTGTCCCCAGTATCACCTGGGACAGAGATTCGTGTCCTTAGGAGAAAATGGTCAGAAATGCTACGGGGTACCTACTCAATCAAGGTGACCATGGACTTTCGTATTGATTTTTGCTTAGGAAATTCAATAGCAGACAGTGCTCTGTGAGTAGCAGAGTAACATGAGTAGTATCTTTTGTCCAGATACCTGTTGCTCCACACATCTCTTAAGCCTATCTCAAATATTATTCTAGCAAAGGGTGTATCACCAGCAGTGCACCCAGAATGTCCTCCAGGAGGTATAAATGTATCTAGTTTTCGATTGATAAGGTTGTTAAAATCTCCCACAGCCCAAACAGGGATGTCTGGATAGGGAGCCATGAACTGCGCCAAATAATTTATACTGTCTGCAGAGAAGGGTGCAGGGACATAGACATTTGCTACAATACACAAAATGCCCTTTAACTTGCACAAAAGAAAAATGAAGCGACTCTGGTCATCTTAGAGTGTAGCACCTCAAAGGAGACATCATTGGAGACTAGAGTGCTAACCCCTCTAGAGTACGCTGTGTGAATGGAGTGAAACTGCACTTGGTAACTAGAATTTTTTAGCGTTAGCGTAGTGGTAGGTGTTAAGTGCGTCTCTTGTAGGCACACCACTACAGGGCAGTATAATTGGAGTGAAGAAAAAAGTGCCTGACATTTCACTGAATCACCCAGGCCCCTCACATTCCATGAGATAAGGTTATATTAGTAGAAGCATTTCGTTTTTTAGTATTGTTGACATCACTTTTGCTCCGCTATGGTAGCAAGCTGGAGCGGACAGCAGCAGCACCTCACAAGTTTTATAAAGCCTCGGCTTAGGAAACTAGGTATGCAAGTAGAGGCCTGTAGAAAGAAAATGTAGCTGTGGGCAAGGGGAAGAGGGGGTCAGAGCACCAAAAAACCCACAAGTAAAAAACCATAGCGACATAGGAACATATGGGGGAGCAGACATTGTTATATTAGAATAGGCACATAGCAAACTGTTCTTAGGCCCCCTGTGGGCCAACCCGGCACCTAACAGTTGAGGTGCCAACCATCCTGAATAGAAAAAAAAAAAAAAAAAAACACATGACCAAGCCCCAAAAACTAGTGGGGTCAAGATTAAACATAACATCCACGCGGGAGAAGTTGCGAAGAAAAGTAAAGGAGAGGGTTTATAGCAATGATGGTGCCTGTGCATTCACCAACCGCCTTATGAGGGGTATGTGACCCCAACATGAATATGTATAACGTTTTTCCACCGTTCATATTGAAAGAAAAGAGGGAGCAGAAACCAGGCTCTTAAAACTCAGTTATTCACGGCCTTCCGTAGAGTGTGTGCTAACCTATCCAGCCAGTCCGATACTGTAGCAGGGCTTTCAAAGAAGTGGGTGCGATCATTTGCCATTATTCTCAATTTTGCTGGATAAAGCATTGCATAGGTAACATCAAAGCGTCGCAGGCGCTTCTTCACTTCAGTAAACCTTGCCCGTTTACGGTGTAGCTCGGTCGAGAAGTCCGGGTAAAAAGAGATGCGGGTGTTGTGGATCTTCATCTTATCTCCTTTAATTCTAGCTTGGTGCAGGGCCGTGTCTCTGTCCTAAAAGTTCAGGAGTTTGAGCAAAAAGGGTCTTGGGGGTTCCCCAGGGTGCGGAGGCCTCCCAGGAACACAGTGCGACCTCTCTACAGCAAACATAGAAGTAAAGGCCTCCCGGCCAAACGTTTCAATGAGCCATCTTTCTGTGAAGAACACTGGGTTATTGCCCTGTGCTCTCAGGAATGCCCACTGCTCTCACATTACATCTTTTGAGCCTGTTCTCCATGTCTTCCAGGCGTGCATTGTGAACAGCGGTCATGGCCTGCAGCTGATGCACTCCGTGTTGTAATGGAGCAACCTCGTCTTCAACTGTGCCCATTTGACCCTCTAGTGCAGCCGTTCGATCCCTGAGTTTCTGCATATCTTGTCTAATGAGGGCTACTTCCATTTTCACCCCTTTAAACTCATTAGTGAGATTAGTTAAGTTAGTATTGCAGGAGGTGATTGCAGCAAATATTTCTCCAAGTGTGGGCTCTGGGTCTTGGTTACTATCTCTGCTGGGGACACTGCCCAATGCCATTATGACAGGTGTACTCACTGTGTCCCACAACGGATCAGCAGGATCGTCCAGCCATGCGGGATTACTCTCCTTTACAGCAGCAGGTTGGATCTCAGGGATGGCCGCTGTAGAATTAGCAGACGTGTCCTTGCCCAGGGATTTAGAGAACAGCTTCTGGGCTGCATCCTTTGCAGACCGGGACAAGCGGGTGCCATCTTGGAGCGCATGCTCTGGCCCTGGTGTTTGTTCTTTTGTCTTCTTTGACATGGCGCAGGCGGGTGAGTGAGGCGCCGTTAGATAGCGGAGACACGGCTGGGTGCAGTGCCAGTGAGCAGCGGTGGATTCGCAGTGGTACACAGGGAAAATCAGGGTAAAAGGCAGGAGATCCGGCAGAGAGAGCCCTCAGCACGTCCTACCCCATGCGCCGCAAGCCACGCCCCCTAACAATCTTATTTCTACCACTTCCCCACAAGCCTCCTTCATAGGAGATACCAAATTTTCCCTAGATTGTCTAGGGCAGCCTTTCTCAACCAGTGTGCAGTCAGAGGTCCTCAGGTGTGCCGCAGGATCATGGGAGAGAAGGGCTGTCGATCCTCTGCCGATCTGTGTATCGGCACTGTGAGAAGATCCGTCAGCCTCAAAAGTGAAAGTAAAGTGCAGGGGATGTGTGCTGTGCTCTCTGTTTCCCCTTACAGTGGAGTACCTGGCTGAATGAGGAAACTGGATAGGCACTGTGCTAGATTTGTTTTAAAAAGATTTTATACATGTGTGTGTCAGAGGCGTTACTACAGGGGTTGCAAATGCAACCGGGCTCAGTGCTCCAGGGGGCCCGTGTGCCTCCCTTGTACACCTGGATATGACGGATGGCGGGAACAGCATTTAGAGGAACCAATCTCCTCCATTTTCCGCTTAATGGTGGGGAGCGCTTTCCAGTGAGTGGCTTTGTAATTGGGAGAGCACTGGCACATGAGTTTGAAGTGGAAGATTTAATTGTGTCACCATTCATTACTTTCCACTCACCAAGGAGATATTGTGGACTTTTCACACTACCATTTTAGGTTTTTTGTATAACCAATTACGAACACCATTTGATTACATTGTTTGGAAGCACTTATTAATTTATCGTATCACACCCCACCATCCATGGGATGTCACTTGAGGGACCCTTTTGATTAAATTAATTACTTATTGATTATCACTTCTCTTCATAATTGTTGAATATTATTATTATTTAAAGCATTCTTTGGTCACTTAATTAGTTCCATGATATGAATTTATATAGGAATTTTATGTTTGTACCAGGAAGATTTTTTGCACAGTTTGATTTGTATTATTTATTATCACAAAACCTAACAGTCATATTATTTTCACACAAATGTTAGAAATGATTGTAAATTTTTTTTTTTTTTTACACATGCCTTAAAGAGATATAATAATTTTTAAGTCCACGATATTGAGTGTCCCCTCCTGCTCAATAAGTGGTCTGCCCCGGATATGGGCTTTGTATTTCCACCAACAAAAGCATTCTAAGTGATATAGCACCCGGCGGAAAATAAAAAATACCTGTACAGCCGTCATATAATAATTTGCGATTATCCACTCAACAAATTTCTATGCGGTAAAGTAAACACTTCTAGAGTACCAGCATCCTGGAAAATGTATGAATTTTTAGTTTGCAGCAAAAAAAGGGATTATAACTTACCGTAAAATCGTTTTCTCTGAGTTCACTGACAGACGCAGCCTTCCTTGACATGTGGGGTTATATGCAGATCCTACTAGGAGTTAACTAGGCAAAAAGAAAGAAAGCAAGCTGGTCCCTCCCAGGGGGCCGTCCTCTCTCTCTCTCCCATATAACCCCCCCTGCTCTGCTCAGCATATCAGTTCGTAACAATCCGTACAAAACAACGCAGAGGGGTGGGTGCTGCGTCTGTCAGTGAACTCAGAGAAAAGGATTTTATGGTAAGTTATAATATAATCCCTTTTTCTCTTACGTTCACTGACAGACGCAGCCTTCCTTGACATGTGGGGATGTCCCAAAGCGGTGTCATAAAAGAGGGGTGGGTAAACGACAACAACTGTACCCAACAGAAACCTCTCAGGAAGCGCCAGCCGCACCTACACTGCCGCCTGTAAAATTTTACGGCCAAAAGCAGCATCCGAAGATGCTGACACATCAACTTTATAAAACTTAGTAAACGTGTGCACCGAGGCCCAAGTGGCCGCCTTGCACACCTGTGACACCGAAGCCTGGTGTCTGAAAGCCCAGGAAGTGCCAACAGCCCTGGTGGAATGAGCCGTAACCGGGAAAGGGGGTGCTTTGCCCCGAACAGAATACGCATGGGTCACGGTCTGCCTGGTCCAACGGGAAACAGTAGCCGATGAGGCCGCTATTCCTTTGCGCGGACCCTCCGTCAGCACAAAGCGTTAGACTTCCGAAAAGAGTCTGTAACCGCCAAATACAACTGCAAAGCTCTCACAACATCCAATGAATGTAACTCAAATTCCTTAGGATGTGAAGGATGCGGACACAACGAAGGAAGAACAATATCTTCATTAATGTGAAAAGAAGAGACCACCTTCAGTAAAAACGAAGGAGACGGGCACAAGACCGCCTTCTCCTTGTGAAGGACCAAGTAAGGAGACTTGCAGGACAACGCTGCCAACTCAGACACCTAGCGGATGTAATGGCCACCAAGAAAGCCACTTTCTGCGACAACAGTTGTAAGGGAATATCCCTGATCTTCTCATATGGTGGCTTCTGCAGCACAGAAAGCAACAGATTCAAATCCCACGGCGCCACCATAGGCGACCGTACCTGAGGAGCCACATGGCGCACACCTTGTACAAATGTACGAATCAACGAATGCGACGCCAAAGGCCGCTGAAAAAGAATCGCCAGAGCCCAAATATGACCCTTGAGGGTACTCAAAGCCAATTTTTCATCCAGGCCCTGCTGCAAAAACGTCAGGACCCTGGACACAACGTAAGAGTGGGGGTTCCAACCCCCCGCCTCACACCAGGCAATATAGGCCTTCCAGGTGCGATGATAAATCTTGCGTGAAGTACACTTGCGCACTTTCAGCATAGTGGGGATCACGGATTCGGCAACACCCCGATCCTTCAGCACCTGGGACTCAATAGCCAAGCCGTCAAAGCCAGCGAGGGTGAAGCAGGGTGCAAGCTGGGTCCCTGAGACAACAGATCTTCGCACAGCGGAAGACGCCAAGGAACATCTGCCACCATTCGCACCACGCCGGGGTACCACGGACACCGAGGCCAATCCGGAGCCACCAGGATCATCGGAATCCCCTCCGCTTCCACCCTGCGCAGTAGTCGCGGTAGAAGCTTTATGGAAGGATAAGTGTACAGAAGATGGTACCAACCCCAAGGCGCTAGCAGTGTGTCCGTGGTGACCGCCAACGGATCTCTCGTCCTGCACACAAAGTTTTTCACTTTGTGGTTGAACCGAGATGCCATGAGGTCCACATCTGGCGTGCCCCACTTGTGCCAAATCTGGCTGAACACTTCGGGATGTAGGGACCATTCCCCCTGATCTGGCGACTGAGGAAGTCCGCCTGCCAGTTTTCTACGGCCGGAATATAGATGGCGGATATCGCCGGCACGTGAAGTTCTGCCCATCGCAGAATGAGAGCTGCTTCCGCAGCTGCTGCCCAGCTTCTTGTTCCTCTCTGATGGTTCACATACGCCACTGCTGTGGCATTGTCCGACTGAACCCGAACCGGGAGGCCGTGCAACCTTACCGTCCAAAGGGAGAGGCAGAGCCTGATCGCCCTCAGCTCCAGCACATTTATCGGGAGGCGAGCTTCCTGCGCTGACCAACGGCCCTGCGCAGACAACTGTCCCAGGACTGCCCCCCAGCCCGATAGGCTGGCGTCCGTCGTGACTATCGACCAATTCAGGGGGAGAAAGGACTTCCCCCAAGGAAAGGGCCGGGGCCCGAAGCCACCATGTCAATGACCCTCTGGTCTGAGAGTCTAACCTGACTACCTGGTCCAGGGACAGTGGGGACTTGTCCCACCGAGACAGAATCGCTCGCTGAAGTAGCCAAGTGTGACTCTGGGTGTAAGGGACCGCCTCGAAAGCTGAAACCATGAGCCCCAACACCCGCATACAAAACCGTAAGGAAGACCACCAGCGTGACAGCAGGGTTCGCACCGCTGCTTGTAGAGTCAGCAACTTGGCTGGAGGTAGGAACACCTTCTCCTGTTCCGTGTCCAGAATGAGACCCAGATATTCCAGGCGACAGGATGGTGTCAATGTCGACTTCTGCAGATTGATCAGCCAGCCGAAGTCCTGTAACGAGGTTATGGCGATAGCCACGTTCTCCTCCAGAGCCGAAGCAGACTCTGCTCTCAGGAGCAGGTCGTCGAGGTACGCTACCACCACAATGCCCCTCTGCCTCAATAGCGCAGCACTGGGGCTACTAGCTTGGTGAACACCCAGGGGGCCGAGGCCAGACCGAAGGGAAGTGCCACAAATTGGTAGTGAAGGTCTCCCACCGCAAAGCGCTGGTGCCGGGGACAAATGGGGACGTGAAGATACGCGTCCCTGATATCCAGAGACGCCAAGAACTCCCCTTGGTGCAGGGCGGCCACGACTGAACGGATGGACTCCATCTGGAATTTTCGGCTCTCACAAAGTGGTTTAGCGCCTTTAGGTCCACAACTGGCCTGACCCCCCCCCCCCTTTTTTGGGGACCACAAATAGGTTCGAGTAAAAACCATGAAACCTCTCAAATTGAGGTACTGGCACGATCACCCCCTGGTCGGAGAGTGCCTGAACAGCCCCTAAGAGGGCCTCCCGACGCCCCTGAGGGAGTCTCAAGTTCGATGGGAAGAACCTGTTTGGGGGTAGAGTGCTGAACTCTATCCTGTACCCGGAGGAAACCACTTCCTGCACCCACTGGTCGGAAATGCGGGCAGTCCACCTGTCTGCGAACCCCAGAAGACGGCCCCCCCACCCGAGAACCCATCATGCGTAGGCGGACTTATCCTTTGTCTTTTCGCTCTTGCGTTGCCAGGGTCGTTTACCGCCCCCCCCGCGGCAGACTTTCCAGGCCTCGAACCCTTGCCCACCGCACCGGAGGCACGAAAAAAACCTCTTCTGACCCGAAGAATTAGGAGCCTGCTTGCGGCGGAACTCCCGCCGCCTGGGCTCCGGAAGAAAAGTACTCTTCCCTCCAGTGAAATCCTTAATGATTTCATCCAACTGCGCCCCAAAGAGCCGACTGCCCTGGAAGGGGAGATCTGCCAGGCCCTTCTTAGACGTGTGGTCACCCGACCACGAGCGTAACCAGAGTACCCGTCTGATAATGACTCCGAAAACAGACATTTTAGACAACATGGGAAGCAGGTCCAGAGCTGCGTCACACAGGTACCGAAGACCCTGAAACACATGGTCAGCTCTCTGCGACGCCTCAAGCGACCTCCCACAGTTCAAGTCATTCTGCAGCTCCGTCATACACTCAGACAGATTGCGCCGCCATGGCCGACGCCAGGGCCGGCCGCATGGCTGAGCCTGCCAGCAGAAAAAGTGCTTTGGACACCGCCTCCGTCCGCCTATCAGCTGGGTCCTTAAAAGAGGGAGACCCCTTCAAGGGAATGGTCGTTGCCTTATTCAGGCGCGCCACCGGAGGGTCCACTGCGGGGGATGCCCACTTCTTCACAAAGCTATCCTCAAATGGATAATGTATAGCAGGGTAGGGCAAAGGAATCCAGCGGACGTTGCCATTCCTGATAGACCAGATGGTCAAAAAATTGATCATAAGGGTAAGCCTTGGGTGGCCTAGCAGACCCGCAAACGTATGCGGACTCCTGCGACTCCCCAACTTGGTCCAGTCGCAAAGACGCACAGATATCTGCAATCAGTGCCGCCACCAGCGCCTTTTCGCATGCAACCGAGGCCCCCTGGTCTTCCTTGGCGTCCGAGGGATCCAGCTCGCCCTCAGAGAGCTCCACGGGGGTCCCCGTGACCCCCGAGGCCACTTCCGGTTCAGACTCTTCCCCCGAAGACAGGGGGGGAGGCCAACACTTTTTAGGGGCCCCC
>BLSH010182611.1:677588-689141 GCA_018402905.1 Glandirana rugosa
ACACATATTCTCTGTCGGGCATCCGCGTACTACCGACGTTCACACTCTCTCTCCGAGGAGAGGGTGGTCGCATGTACATTTCTTAATTGAATCACCACATTAGTTTGTAGATCTTAGTAGTAACAACATATTATTTGTACTTAGGATTATTTCCGTTATGTACGGATCTACGTTTTGTAGATTTTTATAATAATTGGTTGTTTACCTATTTATTTAATCAACTTATCCATGTTGATTTTTTATTATCACATTTTTCGTTAGTCGTATCCTAGTGTTGGGGTACAACGTCTGGTATGGATCGGATAGTGAAAGTAATCGATTTTTGTATCTGTACCCGTCTACCCAGAGACGACTACAAAGAATAGGTGTATTTCTAACATCTTAACGATAGTGTGGTATGATTGGATTTTGAAGGATTGACCTATCTGGTACCATGATGACTGACGATTATTTTTGTACTTTACATTGTAGCAAAGTATCATTTGTTCAGTGTTGTCACATGAAAAGATAGAATAAAATATTTACAAAAATGTGAGGGGTGTACTCACTTTTGTGAGATACTGTATATGTACCATCTTTTTCCATGTGCTAGGACCAGAGGGCCTTTGTTTTTATTAGCAGTCAGTAGTACCATGGTCTATCCAGTTAGGAAGTTTTAGGTTAGTATGGTGTGATAGCAATTCTACAATCTTTATGTGGATAAGAAACATCAGCAGAGACCCATCTGCCCATGTCTATGTTTTTAGCTAATGAAAGTGATAGGCTAGGTATGGTCTGCAACATGGGGTTGTGATCCTATGCTGATTGCTTTTTACACTATTATTTTTTAGTTGTACCTATTCAACTAATTTATTTATCCATTTGTTGGTTAATAATATTTTTAGATGTTTTGCATCTAGGCATGTATTGCCTTTATTAGGATTCATGTTTATTATACAACAATGATGATTCTAGATGTTTGATTACACCACTAAGTTAATTCTTTACATGTACGCTGGTGGGAGAGGAGCCTCTCTCTCACACTTGCAGCCATCATGCGCCTACGGGTGCATGCATATGAACGCATGCAAGTAGGTGGTTAGGGGTGCCTAAGCACATGCGCTCAGGTGTATGTGAGGGAGCATGCACATGTGGACACATGATGTCCTACATGGACGTTCTGTCCCACTGTGCACACGTGCATCTGTGAGTATGCGGTTGCATAGGTACAGGAGTGTGCATGCAATTGGTGCACGTGCACAGTCACCACCTGTGGAGGGAAAATTCGGTAGATGTGGACATCCAAGCCCATGGGATAATAAGATCTTAATGAACACCACCCATGGATCTCTATTGTGGCCTTTATTTTATTTTATTGTATTATACATTTTACCATTCATTTGACATTTAGTAACTATTTTAACTGACAAACACCAATAGATCCCCCTTTTCAGGTGTTGGCTGGGTTTATGGCACAAACTATTGTCACCTTAGACTTCTTGTCGGTATCCTGTGGCGGAGATTGTAATGGAGGGACAGGGTGTATGGACCCGTTGATTTATAGACTCGGCGGGCACATTACCGACTCCCTGTCCCCGCCACTAGGGATGTCGGAGCCGACACTATAGGAAGCGGGTAGACCATTCATTTTCCCACACCTCCGGTACACATGGGGGAGCTGTGTCCCCCATGCTCGTCAATGTAGTGTGGAGGGTCTAGGCCCTCTCACAACCGCCGCACCGGTAGTGATGTGATGAGAGACAGCGACCGGAAGTGACGTGGTGACCAGAGATGACGTGGGAAGGACTGGAAGTGGCGGGTGGAATGCAAATTCACCCGTACTTCAAGACTATTAGGAAGCGGCATGCGTTCCACAGGCCGGCTGGCTGCAGACACTACTGTGTCCTTCTGAGTTTGAGGTCTTTGGAGGACACAGAGCACACCGCAATAGAGTCTGTGGCACACAGGGTCTGTCACCCATCATGGAGAGTTACTGGATGGACACACCAGAGAAAGTATACATCCCCACAGCCACAGGTCAGATTCACCTACTCTATCATATCTTTTTATACTATATTATCAAGCTGTATTGTGATGTATGTTCTGACTATTGATTATACATATTATGTGTGAGGCACAGATGAACTGGTAGGGAATGTCAGTATGGGAGGGGTGGTCTAAGATGCCCATAAATGGGCCAAACCTCCGCCCCCCAGGCACAGGGGTGGGGGTGTGTACTATTGGATGTGGCAGGATTTGCCAACATGTGGGCATTCACCTAGGTGTACATGGGTGTAATATATATATATATATATATATATATATATATATATATATGACAGGTAGAAGAGGCTGGCCATTCATCACTTGGGCTCCGAAAAAGAGGGTCCTCGATGGAAACGCGTTGACCACCGTGCAACAATATCAGGTCCTCCGGCATCTTTTGTTCCTACCTTAGACCTGAAAGAAACAGTCTGATGTAGGCTGTTGCCTTGATATGCTCCGTGCAACAATATCAGGTCCTTCGGCATCTTTGGTTCCTACCTTAGACCCGAAAGAAACAGTCTGATGTATGCTGTTGCCTTCATATGCTTGTATACCACATTTGTATGCGAGTATAACCATTGCTGTTTTTTACCCTATTAAAATTATTTTTGGTAATGCACAAGGTCGGTGAGCCTTCCCTTCTTTTTTATACATAGAAGAATCATTCCTCTCTCACTGTTCTTCTCTACTTATCTTTCTCCAGACAGATGCAATGACAGGCCCAGGGATCCTCTGGAGGGATGCTACTGCAGTGATAGCTCAGATGATCACTGTTGCCATTTGTAAACAAAGAGCAAAGGGTAAAAGAAGACTTCCTCTACTCACTTCTCTGCTGGGCTCTGACTGATGACATCATCCCATGCAGAGCTCAGCGAAGGAAGCCAGAGGTGGAAGTCTTCCTTTGCTGCAGCTCTTTGTTTACTTAGCTGAGCTGTCACTGCACTGGCATCCCCAGGATCCCTCCAGGAGTGCCGGTTCCTGCTAGTTTGTGCTGGCCTCAGGAGTAGAGATATCGTTGTCACTACTCCTGTTAGCGATGGCACCCCTATCAATGTAGTGCTTGGGGAGTTCTAGCATTACTCATTTTTATTCTGTAGCTCTTATTATTTTAAATATTGGCCCTCATTAATGGTCTATTGAACCTAAAACAAGGTCTGGACTATATTTATTTAAACATATGATGCAGAAAGGAGATCCAAATGTTTTGCCTGATTAAAGTTTCTTGGCCTTGGAAAGGTCGAGTAGGACTGGTCTCCGATACTGGATAGGACTTTGGAGTAAAAAAGGACTTTTCATCCTTCACTAAAATCAGATGAAATTATATAGGTTCATTGTGTAGGTATAGTAAACATCTAACCTGGATAGGAAAACAAAAGCCAAGGCACTTCCTTCATTTGCTGGGCCCACCATTTCCAATGAGAGACACGAGAAAAACCTTCTTGAGAACGAGAGTGGCCTACAATCAAAAGCAGTATACTAAATATTATAAACACATATGTAAAGCATATTGATCAACAGAAAAATATTTTTTTCCAGCAATTGTATTTACAAACAATATCCACAGTGTAAATTTTCTAGTCTATATTTTCAGGTACTATCGGATTTCTAATAAAAAAGACGATTGCCGAATCCTGGTTTGCATTTACAGGACAAAGCAAACAAGACAGAAGAATTTAAATGTGCTATTATTCTGTTGTGTACAGTATATCATGTGTAGTATATACAATGGACAGGGAGTGTTGGGCTTTCTTTAATAGGATATAATCGGAAGTTTCCCTGTCAAAATGTTGTTAGCTGCTTTTAAACGGACTTCTACAAAACATCCTAATAAAAAAAACAATATCTTTAAACATGAAAGCAAGAACAAGCAAGTTGTTGTTTTTTTTCATTAAGGCATGAATACCAATATATTTAGCACTTGTAGTGTATTTATTTGTGTATATATGCTATGTATATATGGCATGATGTCATGATTATGTGTGTATTTATATTATTACTATTATACAGGATTTATGTGCAGAATATAAACGGAGAGTACAGTTACAATACAGGAGGATTAGGGGGTCCTGCTTATGAGAATTTACAATCTAAAAAGGAAGGGCAAGTGGTATAAAAGGTAACTGTGATGGACAAGCTGATGAGAAGGTAGAAGTACATTTTTTAGGTGGAGGCAGGACAGGCTTCTTGGAAGGCATGAGTTTTCAGGGCAGACAGGGGATGAAGTAGACAGACAGATTGGGGCGAGGAGTTCCAGAAGATGAGACTCTGGAGAAGTCCTGGAGGTGAGCATGGGAGGAGTTAACAAGGAAGCTATACAGCTGGTCTTGAGAGGGGCAGAGTGAACAGTTTGTGTACTCTATATGCTTGTCTCTGTTTACCATGCCGTTGTCTTTATCTTCCTAAATCTTAAAGTATTATTTTTACATTGGGGAGCTGTCAGAGTCATTGATGGGATGGCAAACAAGACTGGCCTTACTTCACACACCACTGCAGTCTGTCAGTCCTTGCTGATTTAAAACATTTGTTAAAATCAAAGTTCTACTAATTAACACTATTCTGAATTATTTTTGTATCTTTTACTTCAAGAGACAAAAAAATAGCTTTAAATTTCAATTAAGAATGTCTGCAGCAATATTTTTCCATCATAATGTAGTGCAAGCAGGCACAAGCCCACATGATTGGCAACTCTGCTCTGAATTCAGAAGCAGTGCAGCATCATTGCCACCCCACCACAGTAGGTTTAATTAGATTGAATAGAATCTACAGGGTGGGCCATTTATATGGATACACCTTAATAAAATGGAAATGATTGGTGATATTAACTTCCTGTTTGTGGCACATTAGTATATGTGAGGGGGGAAACTTTTCAAGATGGGTGGTGACCATGGCGGCCATTTTGAAGTCGGCCATTTTGAATCCAACTTTTGTTTTTTTCAATAGGAAGAGGGTCATGTGACACATCAAACTTATTGGGAATTTCACAAGAAAAACAATGGTGTGCTTGGTTTTAACGTAACTTTATTCTTTCATGAGTTATTTACAAGTGTCTGACCACTAATAAAATGTGTTCAATGTGCTGCCCATTGTGTTGGATTGTCAATGCAACCCTCTTCTCCCACTCTTCACACACTGATAGCAACACCGCAGGAGAAATGCTAGCACAGGCTTCCAGTATCCGTAGTTTCAGGTGCTGCACATCTCGTATCTTCACAGCATAGACAATTGCCTTCAGATGGCCCCAAAGATAAAAGTCTAAGGGGGTCAGATCGGGAGACCTTGGGGGCCATTCAACTGGCCCACGACGACCAATCCACTTTCCAGGAAATTGTTCATCTAGGAATGCTCGGACCTGACACCCATAATGTGGTGTGCACCACCACATTATGGGTTTCAGGTCCAAGCATTCCTAGATGAACAGTAGACACTTACCTGTCCTGGAGTCCAGCAATGTCGGCACTGCAGCCCATGATTCCGTCAGCTGTCGAGTGCTCCCGCTGCCATGGCGAGCAAGGGAACCCAGCAGTGAAGCCTTGTGTCTTCACAGCCGGGGCCCTACTGTGCTGTGCTCTCTTACTGGCCCAGAGCCAGGGGAAGGAGATCGGACTTCTGGACGTACCTCACCGCAACGAGGTCCGATGGAAGTGGAGTCAAGGTACCTGTCAACAACAGGTATCAGCTCCACCCTCCCCCCTGAAACGTGCCAAATGCTGAAGTTACACTTTTGGGTGGAACTCCGCATTAACTAAAATTTTAAATAACCTGTAACATTAAAAGTATAACCAAAGGCAAAACTTATTTTTCAGTTTTGGATATAGTAGATAGGGATTAGTATGCTTGTCAGCTTTTATTGCTGTCTGTGCCCGTTAAGGAGATTCACCCTCTCGATTTGTCCTGTTTACCAATGGGGACACTAGTTCTGGTGATCCCCAAGGAATCCCCTTAATTTGCAGGGATTTCCTCTCACTTCCTGTTTGGCTATGGGACAGGAAGTGAAGGGAAATCTCAGCAATGGTACACAGATGGCAAAAAAAAAAAAAACCTGGCAGGGGTTATAACCCTTCCTTGCTCTATCCAAAATGGTAAAAAAAAAAAGTCTTGCCAACTACTTTAACCCCAACATGCTCTTGGGTAATCAAAACCTTTGTGAGCAAATTTTGAAGTTTTGGTATGCTCTGGTTGTCTGCACTGCTGATCAGTCACATCTATTCCAAAAGCACAGCAGGCATGCTGGTATATGTACTGAAAAAACAATTGCGCATTGGAACCTGTATATGCACACACTAAACCAGGAGCTGCTGCTGTGTAAAAATTGCTCCCTCTAGTGGAACAATAGAATCAAATACAAAATATACAGAGCATGCTCCTTTCATTACTCTCATACAAAATAACTGTGGTGCTCTTATTAAATAATAAAGTGCCATGTGCTTATATTAACAGTTGATAAATTAATAGTGCTATGTGTGCAAATTTTAAAGTGCTCACAGTCTCCCCAAAGTGCATATAGTGCTTCTTTGCAAAAGTTTCTTCTTTAAGAAAGTGACTGATTGTGAATCCATTCTGTTAAAAGAGGACTGGGGTCACTCCGCACTCACCAGACGAGATGGGCCCTTTAACCTTGTTCCAAGGGAGGGTCTTAACAGCGTGTAGGTCTACTTGTAGGGGGACCTAACCTTTTCCTGTGGCCTCCATACGTTCCTCTCAGTGTTTTGCTTGATCCACGAGGATGGCTCTCGGTATACTATGGGGCAGGTGTTCCCCTTGGTCAGAGAAAGTAAAACTTCTCATAGCGTAAAATCTTTAGAGTTTTTATTGGGCATCAGTTAAGAACACAGTTGCGTTGTTTACAGCTACAAGACCCCTTGTTAACAGCGAGAAGTAATCTGCAATGTAATTCCTATCATGAGTTCCTCTCTCCGGGCCGGCTGTAACATCAGGAAGCTCTATCTTGATGCGTTTCGTCACTGTAATGTGACGTTTTCAAAAGCAGCTGCTATATGCACTTTGGAGAGACTTTGAGCACTTTATAATTTGCACATGTGGCACTATTAAGTTATCAACTGTTAATATAAGCACATGGCACCACAATTATTGTGTATGAA
This sequence comes from Glandirana rugosa, assembly GCA_018402905.1. Lineage (NCBI taxonomy): Eukaryota > Metazoa > Chordata > Amphibia > Anura > Ranidae > Glandirana > Glandirana rugosa. The sequence continues at coordinate 684,713 of BLSH010182611.1, forward strand.
AGTATTGTAAGGAGCATGCGCTGTATATTTTGTATTTGATGCTGGTACATGTAGTTCCATATCTTTAACTTGCAAGGTTCTGCTGTAATCCCACAAGACTTGTGATAAAGACTGGTTATTCATCTGCTGTTGATTCAAATAGCTACACGCTCAATCCCAGTCCAACTAGTATATCTATCTACCTTTCTATTTAAGCTGGCCGCACTGCCTAAACAGCTAGTGTTTCTAGCGTCAGGTCCCCTAGTGTCCCTGATTTTATGAGAAGATTCCAGGTGACCCTCAGTCTTTCCTAGTGTCCTTGAGTTTCCAAGAAGACCCCACAATTTCTAGTGTCCCTGACTTTCTAAGAGACTCCAATTGACCAAAAATTCCCAGTGTGCCTGTAGTTGGACCCCTCGTGGCTCTTTGTAATTTCGCAAGTGTCTTCCAAAGCCTTCAATTGTGATCACCATACCCCCAATGTTGCCATTCTCATCTCCCAGTGCCTTCCTGTGTGATTTCCATAACCATAGTGTTCCCAGTGTCATCCAGCCTAGCCCCAGTTTCAAGTGATATGGTTACAGAGTAGAAGTATTGCAATTATCAACAGTATTCAGCCATTTCCACCAATTATTTTTCAAACTTGAGGCTGGGTTCACACTATTGCGAATTGGATGCGGGTTTCCCCGCATCAGATTCGCATAGCAGGAGATTGTGACCGACTACCTATGGAGCCGGTTCACACATCTCCGCAGCGACTCCAGTGCGAATTGTACAGGAATCATGTGCGTCTTTTGGTCCGTTTCAGGTTCAAATTCAGCAGAAAATTCTGGCTGAATTCGGACCTGAATCGGTGAATGGAGACGCACCGGACCGCTGCTGTGAGCCGCTGCATTCTCCAGTGTGAACCCAGCCTGAACGACAGCTTTGTGCCTCATACTTTATATAGAGGCACCGTTTGCTTAATCAGTATTTTCCACAAGCAGAGGCTGAAGGAATCTGTATATCCATTGAAGGGCCACGGTCTTGCATAAAACAAAAAGTAATAAAAAAACAATTTTTTTTGAAGGCACTACTATCTAATCTCCAAGTATGCCAAAGAGACACTACTTCTGATTACATGTATTGGGAATGTCAAAATGAGAGGAAATAAAGTCAATAATCTAGGACCAGAATAGTCTGACCTTACCACAGGTCCAGACCATATGAAGGAGGTTGCCATTATCTTATTTGTAGCATTTAGGACAAATGGGTGTAGCTATTTTAGGCAACTGGAACAAAGAGGTGTGCAATAAATTCTATGAAAATATTGCATTTGCATAAGTTGAAGTATAATTAAAGGCAAAACTTTTTTTTTTACTTTTGGATGGAATGGAGAGGAACAAGAATGCTTTTCAGTTTTTATTGCTGTCTGTGCCACCGTTGGGGAGATTCACCCTCTCTGTTTATCCTGTTTACCATTATCATTGAAAGTGAAAGTAAAAGAAAATCCCAAATTTTGGCTTGTCCCCAGAAACGCAAGAGAGGAAATCTTCCAATAGGGACACTGGTTCTAGTGACCTGGGGGTCCCCAAGGAATTGCCTTAATTTGCACAAATTTTCTCTCACTTCCTGTTTGGCTATGGGACAGGAAGTGAATGGAAAACTCTGCAATGGGACACAGGTGGGGGAAAGAAAAAAATCTGACGGGTTACAACCTTCCCTTACTCTATCCAAAATTAAAAAAAAGTTTTGCTTATAGTTCTACTTTAATTTCTATCAGGGAGGGCAGTATCAAAATAGAGTAGAGAGCCGACAACTCCTAAAAGAAGGAAAATCATAGCCAAGATTAAGGCTTTTTGTCAAAACACATAAGCCACTGTATTTTGTACACTACACTTAATGAAATAAAGTGATTCTTTAGGAAGAACGTGTTGCCAGGTTTCTCCTTTGTATTTCCATGTTCCATTAGTGTTGGGAAGACATTTTGAGCCGGAGCACCGTCAAGCCACCACCGTGGGGAATTTGTCTGGACATTGTACTTCTCTTCTCACAGTTTAAAAATATGGTTTGGAGAATTCCTGCCAATCCAGCCTTGAAATATCTGGAATATCTTTGTGCCATGTCTCCTGAAGCTTGGAAACTATAGGGGGCTGGAAGTTTAGACAAGCTGTATAAATTCTGGACTTTAAATAACTGCAGAGAAAAGAAGACAGCAGATAGACGGGTACAACTGTAGGACAATTTGTTTCATCTCTGTGTATCACCTGATGCTAGTCACTTCACTGGGTATATGTGAGGGTTTACAACCACTTTAGGCCAAAGGACCCTTCTTATGTAGGCAGACATAGTGCCTACTCATGAAAGCTGCCTTATGGAGTCTTCCAAGGCATCCACCAAGAAACTTAAGGCTCTTGCAGAGTCTTCTAGGAGCTAAGAAATAGCAGGGTTGTCTGGGTCTGATTCAGAACAGAGCATATGCTTCACCCAAACTTTAAGGGCTTGGCACTCCTACCAGTGAGAAGGATGACTTAAAATGGCCTCTGACTTCTGCTGTGACAGATCTACCTGTTCTGGTGCACGGATTTCTGCTGGCCCAATCGCTTGTCCATCCTACATGAGGTCACCTACAACTGCCTGGGATGGACGAGAGAGGAGGGTTGAAAGAGGTCAGTGCAGTACTCTCAGGGGATGAGCTAAGGCATGTTTGGACACAAGTCCTAACCCACCCAAACTACCCAATCCTGAAAGTTGTCATAGCCGACAAGAAATCATAGGCAATGGAGGCAGGGACGCAAATGCAATCTACGCGTCACCTGTCGGGTCTATTGTCAGGTAGGTCGCAATCAATGGGTTGCCAACCCTCCTTTCTAAAGAAAGCAAAACACTTTCTTGTAAAAAGAGGTATGGACTCCAGAGAGAGAGAGAGAGAGAGACACACACATGATTTTGCCCCTGTACAAATCAGTAAGACTTCATCTAGAAAATGCTGTACTGGAAAAAGTGCAGAGAAGGGAAACCAAAATGATAAGAGGCATGGAGGAGCTCAGCTATGAGGAAAGATTTGCTGAACTGAACTTATTCTTTTGAGAAGAGGTGATTAAGCGGGGGGGGGATGATCACCAGGTACATAAGCGGTAGTAGTGATACTTGGTATAGAGCCATTCACTTTAAGTTCATCACAAAGGGCAAGGGGACATTCTTTACTCCTGGAGGAAGAGAGATTTAACCTTCAAATATAGAATGGCTTATTCAGGTCAATAGCTGTAAAAATGTGGTATAAGCTCCCTTAAGAACTAAGTCTGGCCAGATCAGCAGAATGTTTTAAAATAGCTGGATTCCTAAATTAACCAAAAAATTAGATATTAAACATTCATAGGTAACACCAGGAATTGTTGATCTAGGGAATATCCAATTGCCTTCGGGGGGATCAGGAAATATTTTTTCCCCCACTGGAGCAAATTGGACCATGCTCTATAGCAGTAGTTCTCAACTCCTGTCCTTGGGACCCACTAACAGGTCAGGTTTGCAGGATAACTGAAATGCATCACAGGTGATATACTCTGCATCTCCCCAAGGTAATATTTAAAATCTGGCCTGTTGGTGGGTCTCGAGGGCAGGAGTTGAGAAACACTGCTTTATAGTGTTTTTTTTTTTTTTTTTTTTTTTGCATTCCTCTGGACCAACTGTGAGTGTAACGTTCTGTATATGGAAGTTTTCTATTCTTTTTTTGTTTTTTTTTTATGGGCTGAACCAGATAGACTTGAGTCGCTTCTTTAAAGTGTTACTAAATCCACAACAGTAAAATCTGCCTATATATGCAGAATAGCATGCTCGTTGTACTCCCTGTGGAACTTTAGTTAAACCTCTGCATTATGTAAAAAGGCTCTTTTATCCTGTATGCACAGATCCTCCCCCTCCTGCAGGATCTCTCGTGGCAAGGCCAGATAATACACAGGCTGGGTAGTAAAGCTGCACATGCTCAGTTTGGCCTCTATTGCTGGAGAGAATATTTCCTGCGCTAGCCAGGTCACATGGTATGACATCACACATGTGGGTGTGTATAGAGATCCTAAATGGCCCAACTAAAAAAAGAACACAGTGGATGGGATGTCACAGCTTGGGGGGGGTGAACTATTTTTTCATATTACTGGGTAACACTTTAACTTGACTAATTATGTAACCATGTAAATATTCTTAACCTGTCCTCCCACCCATGCCTCTAATCTTTGCTTACTTGTGGCCCTACCCCCACTGACAGAATCTTCAGGAACTTTCAGGAGTTTTCTGACATTTCCGTCCTACAGGCTTACCTGTAGGTAAAAGTCCAAAAATTGGGTAGACAACAGCTTTAACCGCTTGCCGACGGCTGATCAGCAAATGACGGCGACAAAGTGGCTCTGTAACGCGAATCGCCGTCATACGACGGCGGCCGCGATACAGAACCACTGTGAGCGCGCGCCGCCGCTGG
>BLSH010182611.1:691191-703376 GCA_018402905.1 Glandirana rugosa
CAAACCAGGCTTGGACACAAGCCCGGCTTACTCACGAGTAGGGATTTATAATCTCACCTAGAGGGGTTGTCCCTTTGGCCGTTATTACTTCTGGGTCATCATTAAGATTGGATTGGGGTGTGACTAAAAAAATGATATATGAAAAAACCCAACGGTGATTGCACGAGAAGCGGACCAAACGAACAAACAACTGTTACCTTAAAACCCGGTCTACAATAAGATGTGTGGGGTGAAAATTATCGACTCTTTATGAGAGAAAGTAAGAAACCTTTATACGTGTAATATGTGTTTCCAAACCATTTATTCCCATTGAAAATAGTATTATACATGAATAACATGTTAAACTGAAGACGTCCTCTCTCACTGAATATCTATCCCAAGCCTTTTTCGTACCAAGTCACTCTCTCCTGCAGAAGTCAAATTGTACAATAAGTACATATTATGATAAAAGTTACCCTTATTTACCAAACCTTTGTGTATAATGTGCATATTTCCAAAGAATGAAAGAGAGTATTTCTCAGCTATTAAAAGTGGGGTGTGTAGAATAACATCTGGCCCAAAATTCCATTGTCAACAAACAAGCAAACCAGGCGAAGAGCACGTTAGTGGCAACCCAAAAAAGTATATAGTAAAAAAATCAGTGTGGGGTTAGGTTAGAATTACTACTGGGTCTTCATTATTGCCGGTTTCCCTGTTGGGGAGATCCACTCTAATATTTAGGGATGAGCACTCATTCGGCCCGAACACAGGTTCGGACCAAACTTTGCTTGTTCAGGAGTCCCATCAGGTTTTTTTTTTTGCCATCTGTGTCCCACATAGGGGAGATTTCCCTTTACTTACTGTCCAATTACCATAACAGGATGTGAAAGGAAATCCCTACAAAGTGATAGAATTTCTGATTGTCACCAGAACTATTGTCCCCACTGGGATATTTCCCCCTCTATTACGGTTCTGGGGACGGCCTAAAATTTAGAATTTTCTTTCACTTTAGATAACGGTAAACATTAAAAATCTGAATCAAAATAAGTGGATACAGTGCTAGAGTGGTAAGTGAAAACAGTGGATAATGTTGCACAACTTGTGTGTTAATTATATGATTCAGACTCCCTCTGCTGGTGGAAGACTGTAACGTGTCTGATGTGCGAATCCCAAAACAAGCTATATGTATATAGCAATAAAAATCATATAAATTAAACGAGTATAACATGGATATAGAATGGATGATACAACATACAAGTGATAGTAAAATACAGAAAATCGAATAAAAAGTCCTTTTTCAAATATGATTATAATAAAATAGTGACAAAAAGTGACTTGTGCTCCAAGTGTCCATTAAAACATTTCATGGTACGCTTGTGTAAGGAAAGCCTCTTTTGCAGGGGGGTTAATGTGTCATCATCCCCAAGAAGGATTCCTCTAGACCGGTGCTCCAATCCCCCTAAGTGCCCTGATGAAGTCATGTGACGTAAGGCGTAGGCTGCACACACGTTGCTGGATACACAGTGAGAGGCAGTTTGACCCTTGCTGTTTGTTTTTAAGTGATTTTACCACATTTTTATGTGAACATCTTTTATTGGATTTAATAAACGCCTTGGAGTTTTTTAACCTACTACACCATGGAAGCTTCTTGTCTCTTCTTTCATACCTGAGCTATATGGAGGTTTAGAGCGTAAGAGGTGACTCATGACTGGTCGGTCGCAACGATCGTTTAACCACCCAAAGAGTGACGCGAAAGCGGTGTTGGTTTGGAGAGGGAGGTCCAAAAGAAACCTTTACGTGCACATTTCCTGCATTTCAGAGGTGAGAGTTCTGAGAGCACTTAGGGGGATTGGAGCACCGGTCTAGAGGAATCCTTCTTGGGGATGATGACACATTAACCCCCCTGCAAAAGAGGCTTTCCTTACACAAGCGTACCACAAAATGTTTTAATGGACACTTGGAGCACAAGTCACTTTTTGTCACTATTTTATTATCATCATATTTGAAAAAGGACTTTTTATTCGATATTCTGTATTTTACTATCACGTTGTATGTTGTATCATCCATTTTATATCCATTTTATACTCGTTTGATTTATATGATTTTTATTGCTATATACATATAGCTTGTTTTGGGATTCGCACATCAGACACATTACAGTCTTCCACCAGCAGAGGGAGTCTGAATCATATAATTAACACACAAGTTGTGCAACATTATCCACGGTTTTCACTTACCACTCTAGCACTGTATCCACTTATTTTGATTTATTTTAAACACATGATGTTTGCTACATGTATTTTATAACCACTTTTCAATATTCAGATGTGCAAGTGTAGGAAGTTTGCAGCACATCTCAAAGGTCACTGTGACACATGAGAACTGTCTATTGAGCCCTCACATTGATTATACTAGTTTTTGTCTGTTTATGCTTGGATAATAGGCTGCGCAGTACCATCTCCGAAAAACCATCACTGTATATACTTGTCATATATATAGGTACAGCAGCAACCTATAGATATTTTACTCTGATTACCACACATAGTAGCGCGAGGGCTCACACACCTTATATCCTTGGTAAATCAGATAATACTGACCTCACGGGGCTACCAGAGCGTCTGTGGCATCTGCCAGAGGGTCCCGAGACCTGGCCACAAACCTTGGCACCTGTTGATCTGGGATGCCAACAGATCCACCTCGGGAGTGCCCCAGCGCAGACATATCTGCTGGAACACTTCCTGATGAAGGGACCATTCCCCTTGGTCCAATACTTGGCGACTGAGGTAATCCGCCTGCCAATTGTCCACCCCTGGAATGTGTACGGAGGAAATAGCTGGGACGAAGCGTTCTGCCCACCAGAGAATGCCACATACTTCCAGGGCCACTAACACACTTTTTTCCCCTCCCTGGTGATTGACGTAGGCCACCACCGTGCATTGTCTGACTGAATCCACATTGGGAGCCCCCGAAAACGATGCATCCAATAGTGCAGACAAAGACTGATCGCCCGGAGTTCCAGGATGTTGATAGGCAGGCCGGATTCTTCCAGTGTCCAACGTACCTGGGCAGATTTCGAGTTCAGGCGCAGGACCCCCCCCCCCCACAGGCTGGGATCGGTTGTGATCACTGTCCAGTACAGTGGGAGAAAGGATTTTCCCTGAAGGGCCGGGGAACAAAGCCACCAGACCAGAGACCCCCTGGTCCTCTGGCTCAGCTGAACCTATTGTCCAGAGACCCCGGACATTTGTCCCATTTCAACAGGATCTCTTTTTACAAGGGTCTCGTATGGAACTGAGCAAACGGGACCGCGTCAAAAGTAGATATCATCAGGCCCAACACCCACATACAAGTCCGCAGGGAGATCCACCTGCTGGACAGCAGCAATCGAGTCGCAGCCTGCAACTTCCCGAGCTTGTCCAGCGGCAGAAACGCTCTGGCAGAGCACAATCCAGAGTCATACCCAGATAGTCCAATTACTGGGTTGGAACCAGCTCCCACTTCTGGTAGCTTAACAGCCACCCAAACTCTGTCAAAGTTTGAATGGCGATTTCCACATCGCCCTGCAGAGTTGCAGGAGACTGCGCTCGCAGGAGGTCATCCGAGGTAGCCCAGAACAGCAATGCCCCGCTGGCACAGCATGCCAGAACCGGAGCCAACACTTTTGTGAAAACTCGCGGGGTGGAGGCGAGACCAAAGGGTAACGCCACAAATTGATAATGCTCCTATCCCACCGCAAAGTGGAGGAATCGCTGATCATGGGCGCAGATCAGAATGTGCAGGTAAGCATTCTTAATATCGATGGAAGCCAGAAAGTTCCCCTTATGCAGGGGTGCCACCACAGAGCGAATAGACTCCATGCGGAACTTCCCAACCCACACAAAATCGGTTCAGGGCCTTGAGGTCCAGGTATGGATGTACCGCACCCTCTTTTTTGGGGACCGTGAACAGGTTTGAATAAAACCCCTGAAAACGTTCCGAAGCTGGAACCAGGACAACCACTCCCTGGAGAAACAGGTCTTGTACAGCACCCTGAAGGGCCAGCAAGCGTTCCGGGGAAAGACGCACATTGGAGGGGAAAAAGAGTTCCAGTCTTGCCCCCGAACATATATCTTGTAACCCGAACAAATCACTTCATGAACACACAAGTTGTTTATCAAAGAGATCCACAGCCCCTGAAACGAGCGAAGACGTCCACCTACCCCAGATGTGGGTGAGGATGCTCCTTCATGCCAAAGGGGCCTTATCCATGGGTCTGGAGAACCCCGCTCTCCGCTTGTCTGACCAGGGGCACTTGGAACCTCCTGAGGAGGCCTTGAAAGGCTTTGAGCCCTTATCGGCGGACCCAGAGGGACCAAAAAACTGGATTTTTTGACTTACCGTAAAATCCCTCTCTTTCGTTCGTCGACAAGCACAGCAATTCTTAGGACTAAGTGGGTTATACTGCCCTCTTCAGGAGTTTACTAAGCAGAACAGGCAGTTCTAACAGCAAAAAGAACAGTAACAGGCACAGCCCCTCCCAAGATAACCCCACACCCAGCTGCTGCTAGCTCAGTTCGTAACAAGCAGTGCAACATCCAGAGGGGTGGGTGCTGTGCCCGTCGACAAACTCAGAGAAATGGATTTTACGGTAAGCAAAAAAAAATCAGTTTTCTCTTTCGTTCGTTGACAGGCACAGCGATTCTTAAAAGTGGGACGTCCAAAAGCAGTGCCAAAAATAAGGGGTGGGTAACAGGACGACGACAGAACTATACCCAACCGAACCCTCAGTGAGGAACCACACGTGTCTCACACGGCCGCCTGCAAAACTTTGCGGCCAAACGCAGCATCCGAGGATGCTAAAACATCAACTTCGTAAAACTATGAGAAGGTGTGCACAGCGGTCCAAGTAGCCGCCTTGCACACTTGAGACACAGACGCCTGATGTTGGAAGGCCCAGGAATTGCTAATCGCCCTGGTAGAATGAGCCGTAACCGGAAAAGGAAGCTCCAGACCCCGAACAGCATAGGCTCGGGTCACCGTCTGTCTAATCCAACGTGAGATAGTGGCCGATGAGTCCGCCAAACCATTGTGTGGACCATCCACCACGACAAAGAGCATCCGACCTCCGAAAGGAAGCCGTAGTCGCCAGATACACCCGCAGGGCTCAAACAACATCCAGGGAGTGCAAAGCAACCTCCTTAGGGTGAGACGGGTGTGGGCATAGCAAAGGAAGGACAATGTCCTCATTGATGTGGAAAGATGACACCACCTTCGGCAAAAAAGAAGGAGACGGGCGCAAGACCGCCTTATCCTTATGTAGGACCAGATAAGGAGACCTACAAGACAGAGCCGCCAACTCAGACACCCGCCGAGTGGATGTGATAGCCACCAGAAAAGCCACTTTCTGCAAAAGGTCCCATGGCAACAAAGGCGACTGTACCTGGGGCGACATGTCGAACCCCCTGCAGGAAAGTACGGATCAATGAATGCGTCGCCAAAAGACGCTGAAAAAAGATCGCCAGAGCAGAAACCTGACCCTTGATAGTGCTCAATGCCAGTTTCTGGTCGAGGTCCTTCTGTAGGAAGGCCAGAACTCGAGACACCGAGAAAGAACGAGGGTTCCACCCCCCGGTTTTGCACCAGGCAATGTAAGCCTTCCAGGTGCGGTGGTAAATCTTACGTGAGGTGGCCTTACGTGCCTTCAACATGGTAGGAATCACCAAGTCCAAAACCACTCGATCACTCAACACCTGGGATTCAATAACCAGGCCGTTAAAGCCAGAGAGGGTAAAGCAGGGTGCAAGATGGGCCCCTGGGACAGAAGGTCCTCTTGAAGCGGGAGCCGCCAGGGAACGTCCACCACCATCTGTACTACGGACGCCTTGGCCAATCTGGAGCTACCAGAACGGTTGGTATACCCTTCACTTCTATTCTGCGCAGAAGGCGCGGAAGCAGTTTGAGAGGAGGAAAGACATAGATGAGTCGATACCGATCCCACAGAGCTACAAGAGCATCCGCCCCGTCCACCAAGGAGTTCCTTGTCCTGCTCACGAAGGTCTGCACCTTCCGATTGAGGCGGGATGCCAACAAGTCTACGTTCAGAACACCCAATCTCAGACAAATCTGATGAAACACATCCGGGTGCAGGGACCACTCTCCCTGGTCCAGGCACTGACGACTGAGATAGTCCGCCTGCCAATTTTCTACGCCCGGTATGTGGACGGCAGAAATTGCCGATACATGGCTTTCTGCCCACTGCAGGATGGGAGCCACCTCCGAGGCCGCCACCGAACTTCTCGTCCCGCCCTGGTGGTTCACGTATGCCACGGCCGTGGCATTGTCCGACTGAAAGCGGACAGGGCAGCCGTGTAGTCTCGACGTCCAATGGGAGAGGCAGCACCAAATCGCCCGCAATTCCAGGACATTGATCGAGAGACAAGACTCCTCTGGAGACCACCGTCCCTGGGCCAAGAGCAGCCTCAGGACTCTGCCCCAGCCTGTCAGGCTGGCATCCGTCGTGAGAAAGGACTTCCCCGACCGAAGAGCCGGGGCCCGCAGCCACCAGGGCAGTGATGCCCTCACCTGGTGATCCAACCTGATCAGCCGATCCAGGGACCTGTCCCACCTCAGGAGAATTTCTCGTTACAAAACGCCGGTGTGACACTGAGCATAAGGGGCTGCCTCGAAGGAGGACACCATGAGGCCCAAGACCCACATGCAAAAACGGATTGAGGCCCACATCTGGGACAGTAGGGACCGAACCGCCGACTGAAGCGTCTGCCGCTTGGTTGGCGGGAGGAAGAACCTCACCTGGGCTGCATCCAGGACCAGACCCAGATACTCCAGGCGGATTCAGAACCGACTTCGGGAGGTTGACCACCCACCCGAACTCCTGCAGAGTGTGCAGGGTGATTGTCACATTGTCCCTGAGCGCTGGAGCTGACTCCACACGCAGGAGAAGGTCGTCCAGATAACGCCACCACCGCGATGCCCCTCTGCCTCAGCAGAGCCAGAACCAGGGCCAGTAGTTTGGTGAAGACCCGAGGCGCCGAGGCCAGGTCAAACGGGAGAGCCACAAACTGGTAGTGCTCTTCCCCGACCGCAAAGCGCAGAAAGCGCTGGTGCTGGGCGCAGATAGGGACATGCAGGTACGCATCTTTGATGTCGAGAGAGGCCAGGAAATTGCCCTGGTGCAGGGCCGCTATCACCGAACCAAACGACTCCATGCGAAACCTGCGAACCCGCACAAACCTGTTGAGGTCCTTCAGGTCCAGGATGGGATGAACCCCGTCCTTCGGAGCCACGAAAAGGTTGGAATAAAACCCTTGGGAACGTTCTGCCCGTGGCACGGGAACAATCACCCCTTGACCCATCAGGTCCTGCACAGCCCCGAGCAGGGCCCGCAGGCAGCTGCAGGTTGGAGAAGAACCTGTCTGGGGGGCGGGAACGAAATTCTATGCTGTACCCCAAGGAGACCACCAAAGGACCCAGCAGTCCGAAATGCCCGAACACCGGGTGGGGGCAACCCTTCATGCGGAGGAGACCTTGTCCTCTGGCTTGGTGCGCTTACGCGGCCAGGGATGCTCCGGTCCACCCGCGGGGGCCTTGGTGGGCTGTGAATCCTTGCCCGAGGAGGGGAAGGGATGAAAAAGCCGCCTATGGGCCGGAAAGGAAGGACCCTGCCGACGACGGGGGTCCGAACTCCTCCTAGACTCCGGGAGAAAGGTGCTCTTCTCTCCTGTGAGATTTTTAATCATCTCGTCCAAGGAGTCGCCGAAGAGCCACCCCCCCCCCCTGGAAAGGCAAGTCTGCCAGGGCCTTCTTAGAAATCTTGTCCGCAAACCAACACTTCAGCCAAAGCCACCGCCGAGACCGCGGACGCCTTGGATATCAGGTGGGCCGCGTCTAGGGCTGCATCGCACAGATACTGAGCCCCTTGGATCATGGGATCTGCAAGATCCACACACTCAGGAGACGCCTGCATCTTGCACAACTCGCTGTGTAGCAGCTTCGCCCACTCAGTAAGCGTTTGCGACACAAGCGCAGAAGCCACAATGGGCCTCATGGCAGACCCCGTTAGAACAAAAAAGGGATCTGACCCAAGCTTCAGCCTTCCTGTCAGCTGGGTCCTTAAAGGACGGTGTGCCTTCCACCCGGGATGGTGGTCGTCTTACTCAGGCGGGCCACAGGGGAATCAACCAGGGGAGGTGATGCCCACTTCTTCAATAATCTATCCTCAAAGGGATAACGCACAGCGAAACGCTTCGGAACGGGGAGGGAGCTCTGGGGCCGAGCCCAGTCCCTATAAACAAACTTATCCAGAAAATCCACATACGGAAAGACCTTAGCCGCAGGGCCCGGTCTATGTAACCCGAGGGGACAGGCACCCTCTGGGAGGGTCCCGCTGCTTCCTCTAGTTGCAGGGTCTCACCCACTGAGGTGATCAGAGCGTCTACAAGAGCCTTCTCGTGCGCAGCAGCGGACGCCTCAGACTCATCCCCGCTATCAGGGGCGTCTGGGATCTCGCCGTCCGACAGCTCAAGGGGGGTACCCGCAATGGAGGAGCCCCCCTCGGGGTCCGAGTCCTCCCCAGAATAAGGGGGGGGGGCAAGGGACGCTTTTTGGCGTCCCTGTGGTTCAACAGCGACTCTACCCGGGAGACAAACATCTCCAGAACCGTGGACATGGCGTCTACAAGGGAAGGGACCCCCTGAAGTGCATGGCTGCAGGCACCAAGAGGTCCGGTGGGGAAGCACCCGCGTTGGCTGCCATACTGTCACCCACCCACTGGCCACCCCAGAAAAATGAGGCCTATTGCCAGGAGTACACTGCACCCCCCCCCACAGTTGCGCAAGGCTTGTCACAGGGGGCACCCCAGGGGGACTCACCACCCGACCAGAGAGGAGCCGCTTGCTGCTGCTGTCCACCGCTTCACCGCTCCAGCTGCCCACACTGCCGCTGTGCCCAGAGCCACCGCCGCCAGGGAGATCCGCATCGTGCTGGGGGGGGGGGGTAAATCGGCGCCAGAAACGGCCAGGACCACCCCTCAGCACACACAGGCCTAGAAAACTACAGGAAAATGGCCGCCGATGCACACTAGAGGCCGAAACCTCGTGTAACAGCGCTGCGGCTACACCAAAATGGCCGCCAAACGATCCCCTGCATGTTAATGCGGCCGGCTACAAGAAAATAAAATGGTCGCCGACGATTCCCACCGCCGAGTACGAGGCAAGAGGAGGAGGGGGGTAGGGGGTGAGGCGGAGGGAGACCAGCTAGGGCCCATACACCCATTACGCCCTGGGAGCCCCACTGAGGGGGAGGGGGGGTGCGACAGCAGGGTACCGGAGGGGTGGGGGAGGGGCACGAGCGAGGAAGAGGGGGGACCACCCACTACGCACACCCCGGAGGGGGGGACCCGTCAGCTCCCCCCCGGGCCCCCCGAAGGGGAGGGGGGATGTACTTACCCCATCTAGTCGGGCGGTGCGGGGGATCCCACCCGAGACAGCTTACACTCTCCCGGCTAGGCGGGGAGTTTAACCTGCAGGGCCACCCCGTCCAGTCGGGGCTTGTCGCGGTCGACCCAGCGCGAAGCATCCGGTCTAACGCGCGATGGCCGGCTGGGGAGACTACCTGGATCCAACAACTAGCCTGTCACCCAGCACGGCTGCTTGATTGTAGTCTTTATCTGTGAGGCTGTCCCAGGACAGCCTAAGTGGAGCAGAGAGGTACCACAGATCCCAAGAGGGAGCCTAGGTCTAACTCCTTGCACTAGGCAGAAAAAAAACTGAGCTAGCAGAAGCTGGGTGTGGGGTTATCTGCCAGTGGGGGCTGCCCCCTGGGAGGGGCTGTGCCTGTTACTGTTCTTTTTGCTATTAGAACTGCCTGTTCTGCCTAGTAAACTCCTGAAGAGGGCAGTATAACCCATTTAGTCCTAAGAATCGCTGTGCCTGTCGACGAACGAAAGAGAAAACTTCTTGTGCGCCGAGAAGGAGGGACCACGCTTGCGATGAGGCTCCTTCCTCTTTCTTTTTTATTATTATATTCTTTATTCATTTTCAAACAAACATATAAAATCATGTTTCTCCATTTATTACAAAAAAGGAGAAAAAAAAAACACCCTCTATTCCAAATACTCTTTTTTTTTAATTTTTGGGCAGTCCCACCATACATGTGTCATATTACCAATAGCCTCACACCCTCGCCAGTATTTAGGCGATTTCTCCATCTGAAACTTATGCACTATATCTGGAGTTATATACACCATCTCCCTATAAATTTATAATTCATTTCAATTGTTTTATTGTCTAATGCTGAAGAAAAGATGAATTTCATAGCTTTTACCCATTGTGCTTGTTTCCACGGTAGACCCATTCCCTTTCCCATTTCTCAACGAATGGCGCTCTTCTCTCCGTCATTATCTCCACTAGTATCTTATAAACTTTTGATATCCACTTTCCATCTTTTTTTTCCATAGACAAACATTCTAGCAGATTGTCTACTTCACGTATTGGTTGTGGTAATGAGGACACAAAGTGTCTCAGCTGGAAATAGCTCCATTCGTCAATCTCTACCCATTTCCTTGTCTCTTATCTCTGATATAGTCAATAATTTACCTTTTTCCATTACATCTTTTAATTGAGCATTCTCTTTTTTAATCCAATAACCAAAGTGGTTTCCCTTCATCAAATGAGAGGGTGGAACCGCTCCAGGTGTGAATGAAAACATTCAAAGGAACAGGTGCAGGTCTGGTCCATCTTCCAGGAAGCATCCAAAAAACAACAAAGTGGTAACCGCACTCAGTCACAATGAACAAATGTGAAATTTATTGAATAAGGAAAATAGTAATCCAATGATGGCAGACAAAAATGACAATACCCCAAGGCATGTAGGTTGACGCGTTTCATGGACTACATATCCGCTTAGTCATAACCCTTAAGTGGTTTCCCTGTCCTTGTGCAAAAAAACTGTGTGTCCCTATGTGTGGTATTAGTGGGGAATTATACGTCCATTTTGCTTTTTTATGTGTTAAATCCCACATTTTCAATACTTCTTTAGTCAAAACATGAGTTTGTGTACTTGTTTGCCTATATTGTGGGGGATTCATATAATTTTGCCTAATGCCGTGCCACTTAACACATTTTCTATTTGTACCCATCTTTTTTCATTTTTTCCTTTGTCCATTCCATCACCCATTCCATCACCCGTGAAATTAAACCTGCATTATAGTATAATCTGAAATCTGATACTGCTAGACCTTGTATTCTAGTTCTTCTTAACCACTTCAGCCCCGGAAGGATTTCCAGCTTTAGGACCGGAGCCCTTTTTGCGATTCGGCGCTGCGTCGCTTTAACTGACAATTGCGCGCTTGTGCGACGTTGTACCCAAACGAAATTTGCGTCCTTTTTTTCCCACAAATAGAGCTTTCTTTTGGTGGTATTTGATCACCGCTGCGTCATTTCTGATCGCCGCTATAAACAAAAGAAGAGCGACAATTTTGCAAAAAAAACCCAAATTTCTTACTTTTTCCTAAAATACAAATTCAAAAAAAAAATATAAAAAAACATTTTTTTTCACCGTTTTTGGCCGATTTATATTCTTCCTCATATTTGCGATAAAAAAAAAATCGCAATCGGCGTTTATTGATTGGTTTGCGCAAAAGTGGTCGCGTTTACGGATGATGAGAATTCATTTTTGGGGTTTTTAATTTTTTTTTATTTTTTACTAAAAATTGCGGCGATCTGCGATTTTTTGCAGTACTGCGATATTTCAGCGGACATGGCGGAACATTTTGACACTTTTTTGGGACCATTGGCATTTATACAGCGATCAGTGCTATAAAAATGCACTGATTACTGTGTAAATGCCATTGGCAGTGAAGGGGTTAACCTGCAGGGGGCGCGCTAAGGGTTAACTATGTTCCCTGGGCGTGTTCTAACTCTATGGGGGATGCCCTAACAGGGGAAGGGAAGTTATCACAGCCTTCACGTAAAGGAAGGCTGTGATCACAGCCCTTCCCCCTCACACAGAGCGGAGGTCCGTGTTTACATACACGGACCTCCGCTCATTCGCTCCGGGGGGGGCATCGCGGGTGGCCGGCGGCAATCAAAGCCGCCGCACCCGCTCCCTGGCCCCCCCTGGACACAGTGAGCGCGCGGGCGCGCCTCCGGCGGCGCGCGCGCGCTCACTATACACGTTCCCGCAGCCGCCGTCGTATGACGGCGATTTGC
>BLSH010182611.1:714932-729135 GCA_018402905.1 Glandirana rugosa
TCGTGTATTCTTGTGTCACTCCTCAGAGGTATATATGTAGTGAAGTAGTATGTTTAGGGGAACAAACTTCCTTAATCGCAAGTTTCCTATGTATAGTTATATGGTCACTAATTGGTCAAGGGATGGCTGCATATCACTTTACTGCAGCCGTCCCTGACCGGCACGAGCGGCGTGCACGTGAGGCTCGTTTGTGACCGGCTGTGATTGGACACAGCCGGTCACGGGGTAAAGAGCCCGTTTTATTGGCTCTTTACCCCGATCTGGGGGGGACACAACCCCCCGGCAGACGAGCGATCCGCGATCGCCGCTGTGCGGGCCCCCAGGGGCCCGCAGTAGCGGCGAGAAGCGGAGGACGTCATATGACGTCCTCCCGGATCGACGGCCAGTCCCTGCCGACGTCATTTCACTATACGTCGGTAGGGAACTGGTTAATCACTGGTATATTGATATGTATCCTTTGAACGCTAATTCCTTCAAACAAGGGGATTTGTATGATGAAGTGATGTATATATGGAGACTCCTCACTGTGTTCTTATGTGCTAGCATTGAGAATGCAATCACTTGCGGAGATGGCCGTCACTGCATGCAGACATAGCCCCCCCATCTCATAGCACTCATTGAACCTCCTAAGACAATTCGTCTCTGTTTAATCTCTGCTTCTCGGCAGCTCCTTGGAGTATTTACAAGGCTCCTCCGTTCCGGTAGATTTATCTGTCTATTCCGGTCAGGTGTGTCTGTTCTCAATATACTCCATACATTTCCCGATTCACCAGCGATCACTTGGACTCAATCATGAGAAATATAAAAGGGAAAAGACCACATAAAAAGCCTTTTATTTCCCAAATGGCACCCTTACAGATTGCACTTACAAAATTTCCTGTCCATAAAAGCAGTGTTAAAATCACATGAACGAGGGGGACGTGACCGGATGTAGTGCCGGAAGGACGTGTTCCAGTGGAGCTCCAGGGTCCTGTCTCTATCCTGGCCGATAATCCTGCTTTTTGTGAGGGGTCATTATTCCCTGGTCGGTGGCTACGTTGTGGGGAACGAGAGGTGATAACTCCAGGATGCCGTCTAGACGTCGTACCTCCTCAGCCTCGGTGCTGAAAGGACTACCCTCCGCGCCCGCCACGTGTCCCGACATCATCTTGGTCCAGGTCAGGGAGATGCTGGCGCATGCAGGTATGTCGGCAGACCCCTCTCCATCTGCCTCCCTGGCGGGGCCACAATCCGGGGACAGTGTGGCTATACTCTCCGCCATAGAGCAGAGTAAAGCCTCGGTAAAGCATCGACCATCTGGCCACTGAAGTCACCTTCATCTGAGCGGACATTGACAAGATCCGCGGCCGCATGTCGGAGGCGGAGGACAGAATCTCCGCCACTGAAGATCTTGCGACGCAACACTCTGCCTCCATAGCTGACCTCCAGCGCACGGTGCGGGCACTAGCAGCCAGGTCGGATGACGCAGAGAACCGGCTAAGGAGGAACAACGTTTGGGTTCTGGGCTTGCCCGAAGGAGCCGAAGGGGATAATCCTGCAGTGTTCGCCGAGGCCTTCATCAAATCCCTGCTGGACCTTCAGCAAGTATCGGCAGTTTATGTGGTGGAGAGGGCCCATAGGGTCCCAACCGGCCACAGGATTCCGGGGGCACAGCTCAGGGCCTTCCTAGTAAAGTTCCTTAACTACCGGTACCGCGACCTGATACTGGGGGAGACCCGCAAACACCCGGTGCTGCGCTATGAGAACACCACGATTCATCTTTACCCAGATTTCTCGGCGGAGCTTCAGAAAAAACGCAAGTTCTTCAATGATGTATGGCGTCGCCTCAGGGAGCTGGAGATCAAATACACAATGCTTTATCCCAGCCGTCTGAGAGTCCCGCATGGAGGAACAGTGCATTTCTTTGACACTCCGGAGGATGCGGATGCTTGGGTTCCCACCCTATAACGGCCTTCTCACAGTGAGTTAAGTTCTTATGAATGTCACCATGAAGGTTTATTTGTTGTCGCATACACTTCTATTGGGGGGACCAAACTT
The DNA here is from genome assembly GCA_018402905.1 of Glandirana rugosa. Lineage (NCBI taxonomy): Eukaryota > Metazoa > Chordata > Amphibia > Anura > Ranidae > Glandirana > Glandirana rugosa. The sequence goes on from BLSH010182611.1 coordinate 716,970, forward strand.
GTCTATAACTTTCTTCATTGTCCAGGATTGTCTCATCTAGGCTCTTGCCCCCCCCCCCCCCAACTCTTCCATTTCATCTGAGTTGCTCTCCGGTTGGATCTTTCTCCACTCCACCCTGTGGCACCCCTCACAAGGGACATCGTAGGCAGTGTATCCCCCCTGGTTTTTGACACGTTTACTTTTTATTGCTATAATGGGGGCCCTGGGGCTTCAGGGGCATGCAACGCAGATATGGAGCCAGCGCCTTAAAGGACACACCTGGCTTCCAGTTGCGGATCATTTCCCCCTGAACTTCATCACTAAGCGGCTGTAGGATGGAGCCCGGTTTGGAGCCCATTGTACAAAGCCTCTCACGCAAGTGACGGATTTAACTTGTTTGAAACTGCCATGGCAAAAGTTGGGGTTGGGCTGGGCAGTAGGGAGTTTTATGGTCAGTTGTTGAACCGTAAATTTATGCTCAGGTACTGTTCTCTTTGTTTAAGGAAATGATCTACCCTCCCGGAGTGCTCCGGCCCCCGGACCGGTCCGCCCGGCCTCCGGCTGGTCCCCCCTCAGGAGGATGCAGCTACTTAATGTGTTGGGTAATGCTTTGTATAGGTAAATAATGGAGAGTAAGGTAAAAATCTTATCATGGAACATTAGAGGGCTGAATAAGTTTAAGAGGTCTCTATTCAAATATTTGCAAAAACTACGTACCCCATATTATGTTTCTACAGGAGACTCACCTGATGGGCAACAAAATTCTTGCCCTCTGGAGAGCTTGGACTAAGCAAGGGTTTCGCGCCACTTATTCGTCCTATGCAAGAAGGGTATCCATATTGATGAACAAATCCCTTCCATGCACGGTTGAGCAGGTGGTGTCGGACCCTGGGGGGAGATTTATTATTATGATATTGGAAATGTATGCCCATCGTTGGGCTATGGTCAATGTCTATGTCCCTCCTCCGTTTGATCATACCATCCTGTACACTATTGCTGCGAAACTAGCTCCGCTTCAGGTACCAAAAATAATTATTGGGGGAGATTTTAACGTGACTCTGGATCCGATCCTGGACTCCTCTAATCCGCTCAGAGCGCCCTCACCGGAGTTCGCACTTTGGGTGGATGCTCTGGGTCTGACGGAGTGCTGGCGATGGAGACATCCGAAGGACAGGACATACTCACATTATTCTGCCTCACATAGGTCCGGGTCTCGGATAGACATGATATTTGGGAATGCTTCAGTGCTGTCTCAGGTGGGATCAGTCTCGTATCTTCCCATTGCTTTGACTCTGGCAAACTCCTAGACAGTATGTATCAAACCCACATTATTCTACTACTCAAACCGGACAAGGACCCGACTAGTTGCTCATCTTATAGACCCATTTCCCTGCTAAATTGCGACGTTAAGATCCTGACCAAGGTGCTCGCCTCCAGACTTATGACTCTACTAGCCTCCCTAATCAATTTTGACCAGACGGGCTTTATGCCGGGTAAATCAACAGACATTAACCTGCGACGAGCTTTTGCTCATTTGCAGCTTCCAGGAACTGGGGAGACCACGAGGGTGATGGTCACCCTAGACATTGAGAAGGCCTTCGACACTGTTCGGTGGTCCTATATGCAGTGGGTGTTGGAGGTTTTTGGATTTGGCCATAATTTTAGACATTGGATTCAGATACTGTACCAGACCCCAAGCAATCGCATAAGACTGGGTGGGCAGCTCTCTTCCTCCTTTTCAATTGGCAGGGGGACGAGGCAGGGGTGCCCGCTCTCCCCTGCCTTGTTTGCCCTGGTGATGGAGCCCCTTGGTGGGGGTGTTGAGGCGATCAGAGGGGGTTGGCGGAATTCAGGTGGGTCGGATTGTGGAAAAGCTGGCCCTCTACGCCGACGTCCTCCTCCTGTTTTTGAAGGACCCTGGTCCATCGCTGTCGGCGGCTCTGGGGATTCTGGATCGCTTTGCTTCCCTGTCGGCTCTCTGTACTAATTGGGGGAAGTCGCAGATCTTGCCCATTGATTTGGGAGCTAGCCGAGCGGGGGACTCGAACTCCCCTTTAGTGTGGTCGGACAGCATAAAATACCTTGGCATTCAGATCTCGTTGAGCCCCAACGACTATGTCAAACTCAATCTTCTGCCTACTCTCCAGTGATGCAAACAAAAATTCAAGGCCTGGTTTAATCTCCCCCTCTCCTTGATAGGAAGATTTAACTTATTAAAAATGAAAATCCTCCCAGTTCTTTTATATAAGTTGAGGCATGCCCCTACATGGATCCCAAAGTCCTTCTTTAGACAGCTCGACTCGGCTATCTCCCTCTTTCTATGGCAGTCACGCACAGCAAAGTTTAGCAAAGACATTGTGTTGCCCATGGATGCAGGGCAGCTTGGCCTGCCTGGACTTCTATACCGACTATCTGGCAGCCCTTCTTACCCCTGTCCATAAATGGTTAGTGTCAGATGCCGACAACTCATTGGTAGTGGTGGAAGCAGCATATGTGGGCTCCTATGAGGCCCTCCGCAATGTCCTCTATAGAGGAGTGAATGCTCCTGGTCCTCCCTTGACCTCTGGTATGAAATCGGTGATCAGGGCATCGCAGTTGGTGATACATAAACCTAGTCTAGAAAGATTTAAGTGGTCCTCACATACACCACTCTGACTTAACCCAAGGCTCCCTGAGTTTCATTCAATTCCGGATCCTAATCTTTGGGCTCAGGAGAAAGATCTGCAAATACCTGCAAAGCCACACCTTCATATTTTACTTGTTGGACCGTTCTCATTTTTCACATATTTGTTCCTTTTCTCTTTAATCCTGGAACCTCACAATGACGTCCCTTCGGAACTACTTTTGCTATATTTGGTGGTTTTATAATTCTTGTGTGCCGAGAAGGAAGGACTACGCTTGCAATGAGGCTCCTTCCCCTTTCTTGACTGTGAAAGAAAGGTACTCTTTCCCCCTGTGACACTCTTAACCTCTCTGGCAGTGTTCCCGAGTGTGGCTCGGGGTGGATTTTCAGTACCAAGAACGGTAACCCCGAGCCACACTCGAGATTGCATTGCTGGATCCAGGCAGCGCTACTTACCTTGTCCCCTGGATCCAGCTATGTCCCCCGCCGTGTCTGCGGGCTGTGTCCGCCGCCAGATGACTCCTGTGTGCCGGGCTCCGTTCCCTGCGAGCGTCGCGTCGCACTGGGACGGAGACCGGCGGAAAATTCAAAAAGTGAAACACACACAGCACATACAGTACACTGTAATCTTATAGATTACATTACTGTATGAAAACATTTCACATCCCCTTTGTTATTATAAATGTCATTCTTTCTGCCTGGAAACATGAGAATGTCCATAGCAACCAAAAAGTGTCCCTTTACGTCAAAAGTGGTTTCTGATCAGCTAGAAAACAGCGATAGTAAATAAGAATCATTTGCAGAATTGAGTGATACTGATTTTTGGGGAAATTTATCATCAGAAACTGAAAGTGACGACAGCGACAATTCTGCAAATGAGCAAATTTCTGTGTTATTGGTTTGATTACATTATTGAATAAATTTTATTACTATTAGATTATTATTTTTGATAATTATTTTTAGTTATTTATTATATTATAATTTATGATTTCATTTTTCAAACTTTTTCATACCTGGGATGTCTACTAGACTTTTGTTTGGACAGATTTAAGTGAGTTATTGCTAAGAATTACAGGCCTACAATATAAAACACCAAATTTTCATGCAAAATAATCGTACCGCTTTCAGCACCAAAAATCTGAAATAATCATACCGCCAGGGAGGTTAATGATGTCGTCCAGAGTGGCTCCAAACAAACGATCGCCCTGAAAAGACAGATCAGTCAGGGCCTTTTTTGAGGCCTGGTCCACAGCCCAACACTTCAGCCACATCACCTGCCTAAGCACCACTGCTGAAACAGACAGCTTAGACAGCAATGGAGCTCCATCCAAGCAGGCATCACAGACGAATTGCAGTCCCTGGACCAACTGACCATCAATTCGGCAAAGGCAGGGGGAAACTGGTCACCCTCTAGATCGCGGCCTAACAGCTTTGCCCATTCAGTAAGTGTTTGAGACACCAGAGCTACGGCCAAGACTGGCTGAAGCACCCAACCCCAACCCACAATAGTGAACATAGTGCACCCCAGAGCCTCCGCCTTCCCGTCAGCCAGATCTTTAAAGGCTGGGGAGTCTGCAACCGGAATCGTGGTGAGTTTGTTCAACCGAGAGACCAGAGGATCCACCGGTGGAGTCATCCACTTTTTGAGCAGACCCTCTTCAAAGGTATAGTGCACAGCAAAGCGTTTGGGGACCGCAAAGGGTCGTATTGCCTGCTCTCATTCTTGAAAAACTTGTCAAATTAAGAGGGGTAGGGGAAGACTTTCGCCGTGCGAGATGGCTTGTGGGTGCCAAAAGGGACCGGCACCTCCGCCGCAGATGCGTCCTCCATTTTCAAAGTTTCCCGCATGGATTGCGCCCACCAGCGCTCATGCGCAACCACAGCGGCAGAGGAATCATCCTTATTGTCAGAGGTCAGGGAGCGCGGCCGCAAATCCCGCAGGGTGGGCCACATCCGCGGCGGCCGAATCAGATTCCGGATCTGACGAGACAGATGAAGCAGGAGATGACAGGGGCCACTTCTTGCTAGGCCACCGCCCAAGAGCCACCCCCACCTGGGACACAAGGGACTCTAGGACCGCTGTCAGTGCATGAACGGATGGCTGGGACCCAGAGGGCCCTGCAGACTCTGACGGGGTCAGGTTGGGAAATCTGTTCCTGGTACTGTAATGGCTGGCGCCCGATATAGGATCCTACAGATTGGTATATAGTCTTTAGATAAACGCAAGGATTCCTCCGCCATACCCAAGAGACACATGCTCGGGGTGTCCAATAAATCTACTCCAAAAAAGAGTTTGACGGTCTCTGATATCGAACCAGTACCGGTGTAATTTAGGACATCTCCATAGCATGTGGATCAGGTTGGCCGGACCCTCCTTGCATTTAGGGCACTTCGAGGACTCTCTATGACCCCATTTAAACAGTTTCTCTGGAGTGTGATATGTTCTGTGCAAGAGAAATAATTGAGTCAGTCTTTGTTTTGGTGATAGCGAGACCAAGGGAATGGCATCTAGTGCAACTTTCCATTAGTCGTCAGATATCTGACCTAAGTCTTTTTACCAATATTTTCTTGAGGGTATAATATAGTCATCTTGATGTTTACGTTGCAAGATACTAAAGGTCTTAGCTATAAACCATTTTTTTACACACGGGCGTCTGTGAAAAAATAGGCAAAACGTTGGGTCCGACGTTTTTGAAAAAAAAATCAGCATTTTTACCGGCGTTTTGCATCGGCATTAGTGTGCGTTAGTGAGCGTCGGCGTCAATAGGCGTTTTTAAAAAGAAAGGGATTTTATTAAAACTTACCGTAAAATCCTTTTCTCCAAGTTCACTGACAGACGCAGCTCTCCATTACGTGTGGGGTTTATGCTGGTCTCACTAGGAGTTAACTAGGTAGGGAAAAGAAACAGCTGGCCCCTCCCATGGGGCCGTCCTCTCTTCCCACATAAACCCCCTCCATAGAATAGCTCACCAGTTTGTACACAAGCCGTACAAGAACAGAGCACAGAGGGGTGGGTGCTGCATCAGTGAACTCGGAGAAAAGGATTTTACGGTAAGTTTAAATAAAATCCCTTTTTCTTCTATAGTTCACTGACAGACGCAGCTCTCCATTACGTGTGGGGATGTCCCCAAGCTGTGTCAAAAAAGAGGGGTGGGTAAACGCTAACAACAGTACCCGACTGAACCTCTAAGGAGACACCAGACGCGCCTACACTGCCGCCTGCAAAACTTTGCGGCCAAAAGCAGCATCTGAAGATGCCAACACATCAACTTTATAAAACTTAGTGAAAGTGTGAACCGAGGCCCAAGTGGCCGCCTTTTACACCTGTGACACCAAAGCCTGGTGTCTAAAAGCCCAGGAAGTGCTAACAGCCCAGGTAGAATGAGCCGTGACCGGAAAAGGGGGAACCTTGCCCCGAACAGAATACGCATGGGTCACGGTCTGTCTGATCCAACGAGAAATCGTAGCCGACGAGGCCGCCAACCCTTTGCGTGGACCCTCTGACAGCACAAACAAGGCATCAGCTTTTCGAAAAGAAGCTGTAGCAGCCAAGTACACTCGTAAGGCCCTCACTACGTCCAAAGTATGCAACTCAATCTCTTTTGGGTGCGATGGACGAGGGCACAATGAAGGAAGAACAATATCTTCATTAATGTGAAAGGAAGAAACCACCTTAGGAAGGAAAGAAGGAGAGGGTCGCAAGACCGCCTTGTCCCTATGTAGGACCAGGTAGGGAGACTTGCACGATAGTGCTGTTAATTCAGACACCCGTCTGGCGGAAGTGATGGCAACTAAAAAGGCCACCTTCTGCGACAGCAATTGTAAGGAAATCTCCCTGATATTCTCATATGGCAGTTTCTGAAGTACAGAAAGCACCAAATTCAGATCCCATGGAGCCATCAGAGCCTTCACCCGAGGCGCCACATGCCGCACACCTTGTACAAAGGTACGAATCAACGAGTGCGAAGCCAAAGGTCTCTGAAAAAGAATCGCCAGAGCCGATATCTGGCCCTTGAGTGTGCTCAAAGCCAGTTTTTTGTTCAGGCCTTGCTGCAAAAAAGTCAGGATCCTGGATGCGACATAAGAGCAAGGGTTATGACCCTCCGCCTCGCACCAAGCTATATAAGCCTTCCAGGTGCGGTGGTAAATCTTGCGGGAAGTACACTTGCGAGCCTTCAACAGCATAGGGATCACTGAGTCAGCGACTCCCCTGTCTCTTAACACCTGGGACTCAATAGCCAAGCCGTCAAAGCAAGCAAGGGTAAAGCAGGGTGCAAGATGGGCCCCTGAGACAGAAGGTCGTCTCGCAGCGGGAGCCGCCAAGGGGCGTCTGCCACCATGTGCACCACGTCAGCGTACCAAGTGCGCCGAGGCCAATCTGGAGCCACTAGGATTATTGATATCTCCTCTGCCACTATCCTGTGTTTCAATCGCGGAAGCTGTTTTATCGGAGGGAAGGCGTACAGAAAGCGGTAATGACCCCAGGGGGCCCCCAGAGCGTCCGTGGCCACTGCCAACGGATCCTTAGTTCTGGACACAAAGGTCTCCACCTTGTGATTGAATCGAGACACCATGAGATCCACGTCTGGCGTCCACCATCTGCGGCAAATCTGATTGAACACCTCCGGGTAGAGAGACCACTCTCCCTGGTCCAGCGTCTGGCGACTGAGAAAGTCCGCCTGCCAGTTCTCCACACCTGGAATGTAAATGGCAGAGATTGCCGGAACATGACGCTCCGCCCACCTTAGTATCAGAGCTGCCTCCGCCGCAGCTGCGGGACTCCTTGTGCCGCCTTGATGGTTCACATACGCCACTGCTGTGGCATTGTCCGATTGAATTCGAATCGGACGACCCTGCAATCTCACGGTCCAGTGAAAAAAAGACAATCTGATTGCTCTCAGCTCCAGTACATTGATGGGGAGGCGAGCCTCCTGTGCCGACCAAGGGCCCTGGGCAGACAGCTGCCCCAGGATCGCTCCCCAGCCTGAAAGACTGGCATCCGTGGTGATGATCAGGAACGACTTCCCCTGACTCAGGGCCAAGTCCCGAAGCCACCAGGTCAGAGACACCCTGGTCTGGGAGCTCAGACGGATATGAAGGCCCAAGGACCGAGGGGACCTGTCCCACCGAGCCAGAATTGCTCACTGAAGTAGATGAGTGTGACTCAGGGCGAAAGGGATCGCCTCGAACGAAGAGACCATGAGCCCCAGCACCCGCATACAGAACCGTAATGAAGACCGACGGTGCGACAGGAGAGTTCACACTGCCAAATGCAGAGACAGCAACTTGGCTGGAGGGAGGAACACCTTCGCCTGTTCTGTGTCCAGAATTAGACCCAGATACTCCAGGCGACGGGATGGAGAGACCGATGACTTCTGCAGGTTGAGTAACCAATCGAAGTCCTGCAGCTATGTCATTGTGATTCTCACATTCTCCTCCAGAGCCGAGATGGAGTCTGCTCGCAGGAGCAGGTCGTCTAGGTAGGCTACCACCGCAATGCCTCTCTATCGGAGCAACGCCAACACCGGGGCTAACAGTTTTGTGAAAACTCGAGATGCTGAAGCCAGGCCGAAGGGGAGTGCCACAAATTGAAAGTGGAGGTCTCCCACTGCAAAGCGCAGGAAGCGCTGATGCCGTGGAAGAATGGGTACATGGGAAGTACGCATCCCTGATGTTCAGGGACGCCAGAAATTCCCCGATGAAGGGCGACCACGACCGAGCAGATAGATTCCATCCGGAATTTCCACGTCCTGACATACTGGTTCAGTGCCTTCAGGTCCAGTACTGGCCGAACCCCCCCCCCCCCTTTTTTTGGGAACCACGAATAGATTTGAGTAGAAACCTCGAAACCTCTCTTCTGGAGGCACTGGCACGATCACCCCCTGGTCCGAAAGTGCTTGGACAGCCCCAAAAAGAGCCTCCCGGCAGTCCTGCGGGAGCCCTAAGTTTGATGGGAAGAACCTGTCTGAGGGAAGAGTGTTGAACTCTATCCTGTACCCGGTGGACACCACTTCCCGGACCCAACGCTTGGGAATGTAGGCCAGCCACCAGTCTGCGAACCCCAGAAGACGTCCCCCCACCCGAATCCCGGGTGGGGGCAACCCATTAGGCTGAGGAGGACTTGTCCTCGGCCTTTTCGGTTTTGCGCTGGCACTGCCGTCTTCCGGCCCCTGCAGCGACCTTACTGGGGTGGGTCCCTTTACCTGCTGCGCCCGGGGCGCAAAAAAACCTCTTCTGACCCGAGGGAGGGGGCCCCTGTCTACGGCGAAACTCACGCCTGCAGGGCTCTGGACGGAAGGTACTCTTACCTCCCGTGAAGTCCTTAATAATCTCATCCAAACGTGGACCAAATAGACGTCCACCCTGAAAAGGGAGGTCAGCAAGCCCCTTTTTGGAAGCATGGTCATCGGACCAAGAACGCAACCAAAGTATCCGTCTGAGTAGGACGGCAACAATCGTTATTCTGGATAACATTGGCAGTAAATCAACGGCCGCATCACAAAGGTACTTGAACCCTTGGAGCAAAAACTCAGCCCTCTGCGGCGCATCCATCAGACGACCGTTTTCCAGATTCTTCTGGAGTTCTTCCATACGCTCATACAGATGTTGAGCCGCCATGGCGGACGCCAGGGCCGGTCGCACGGCAGAGCTTGCCACCAGGAACAGCGACTTTAAAAGCGTTTCTGTTTTTCTATCAGCGGGATCCTTAAAAGAAGGGGTCCCTTCCAGAGGAATGGTCATCGCCTTATTAAGGCGGGCGATCGGTGGGTCCACCACAGGCGATTCCCATTTTTTCAAAAAGCTTTCGTCAAAGGGATAGCGCGCAGCGAACCGTTTTGACAGCGAAGAAGAGTGCTGCGGATGGATAAAGAAAATGATCAAAAAAGTCATTGTAGGGGTAAGTCTTGGGGACCCTAGGGGGTCTAGAGGACACCCACACATACGCAGCAGACTGCGATTCGCCATCCTGACCCAGTCGCAGCTTAGTGCGAATGCCAGTGATAATGGTGGCGACCAACGCTTTTTCGTGCGCAGCCGCCGCCCAATGATCCTCTTCACCGTCCGATGGGCCCAGTTCCCCATCAGACAGGTCCACTGGGGTCCCTGAGACCCCTGAGACCATTTCCGAATCAGAATCCTCCCCTGATGAATAAAGAGGAGGAGGGGGACGCTTCTTGGGGGCCTGTTGGGCGGTATCCGCCCTGGGGAGAAATTCACTAAAGACCGCCCGCAGCTGGTCCAAAAATGCCCCTTGCGCAGATTGCGCCTCCTCAGCAGGCTCAGCAGTGTAATCTGCCATCTCCCCTCAGTGACACTAAGAAAGATGATGAGGCACCCCCACACTGCCGCACACCACTGCCCCACAGTGTACCAAGGAACCCAGGAGGACTGCACCCACCGCCACCAGCACCCACAGGGGAGCCCAGCTATACTTGCTGTTCCGCTGCCTGTAACCCTGGAGGATAGTCAGAAGAGCCGCGCTGCCAGTTCTCCACCATTCCACAGAGAAGAAAAAAAAATGCTGCACACACACGTGTATTGCAGAGGCATGCAGTCAAAATGGCCGCCGTTAAACACTAAAGGCCGAAAAACACCTTCAGGGAACGTGCAGTACCGCAAACCATAGGCCCAATATGTCTGCGGCTACGGCAAAATGGCGGCGGTCTGCCGCAAAACGGCGGCCGATCGCCGCATGGCGGCAAAAAACGGTACGAACAGTGCTGGATGATCGGTGCGGTGCGGGGGGTGAGCAGGAGCTCCACGTGCCCCACCAGCTGCTACCCAGCAAGAAATTTTTTTTTTTTTTTTTTTGGGATCGTCGCTCCTCCTTTCCGCCCCTAAAAAAAAAAAGGGGGGGGGGGAAAGGCAGGAACTCTCACTCACCATTCCGAATAGTGCCGTGGGTAGCCACCCAGTCGCAGACCTTCCACCCCTTCTTGGGCGGTATGCTGCAGGCCAGAGAAATCGCCCTACCCGAATCGCATCCGGGGCTGGGCGCAAGGGGGGGGGGGGGATCACCCCAGGCCGCCCGCACGGAACGGGCACGATGCGGCAGGTCCCCATACGTCGGGACTGGCTCGTATCGGTCGGCCAGGTCGGGGAAAGTACAGAGCCCATGGACTCTCTATGCCCCGACCGGCTTCTTGATAGCAGATCGATCTTGATAGAAGACAAAAAATTAAAATAAAAGAATGGTCACAAACAGGACCACAATTCCCCTACAGGGAAACCAGGTCAACTCCTTACAAACTAGGCATTTAGACTGGTGAGCTATTCTATGGAGGGGGTTTATGTGGGAAGAGAGGACGGCCCCATGGGAGGGGCCAGCTGTTTCTTTTCCCTGCCTAGTTAACTCCTAGTGAGACCAGCATAAACCCCACACGTAATGGAGAGCTGCGTCTGTCAGTTAATGATAGGAGAAAATCAGTCCTCTGCTATTTTTCAACCTAAAAACGCTGATTAGTGCTGGTACGACGTTACCAGGCGTTAGTGAGTGTTTTGCCGATTGGCGCCAAAAAACACCAAAAAGCTACAGCCTCAGAACGCACTGGTCCTGCGTTCTAGAAACAGCTCACTAACGCCGCCGCCCTCTGCTGCTCACAAACGCCGGCGTTTTTAGAGGGCCATTGAAAAACATGGAGAGCTGCAAAAAACGCCCCTTAACATGGCGTCAAAAAACGCACGTGTGTATGAGGCCTTATGGGTGGGTAGGAGCCTGTATGTGTAAAGAAGGTCGTAATTGTAAATATTGAAAAAATCTATGGATTAGGAATTCCATATTCATGGCTTAGTTGTTCAAATGTTTTAACCACTCAAGCCCTGGAAGGATTTCACACTTTAGGACCAGAGCACTTTTTGCGATTCAGCACTGCGTCGCTTTAACTGACAATTGCGCGGTTGTGCGACGTTGTACCCAAACGAAATTTGCGTCCTTTTTTTCCCCACAAACTGAGCTTTCTTTTGGTCATATTTGATCACCTCTGCGTCATTTCTGATCGCCGCTATAAACATAAAAAGAGCGACAATTTTGCAAAAAAACAAAACAATTTTTCTTACTTTTTGCTGAAACACAAATAAAAAAAAAATACTAAAAAAATGGATTATAACTTACCGTAAAATCCTTTTCTCTGAGTTCACTGACAGACGCAGCTCTTCATAACACGTGGGGTTTTAGGTCGTCCTATCAGGAGTGACTAGGCAAAACAGAAATAAAAGCAACAGGGATAGGCTAGCCCCTCCCAGGGGGCCGTCCTCACCTGAGCATAAAACCCCCTGCTGGCCAATGGCATTCAGTTCGTAACAAGCAGTACAAACCTAATAAGAGGGGTGGGAGCTGCGTCTGTCAATGAACTCAGAGAAAAGGATTTTACGGTAAGTTATAATAAAATCCATTTTTCTCTTACGTTCACTGACAGACGCAGCTCTTCATAACACGTGGGGACGTCCCAAAGCTGTGTCTAACTAGAGGGGTGGGTGAAACTACAACAACTGTACCCAACAGAACCCTCTCGGAAGGCGACAGACGCACCTACACTGCCGCCTGTAAAACTTTGTGGCCAAAAG
>BLSH010182611.1:736444-746836 GCA_018402905.1 Glandirana rugosa
ACATTAAAAAAAACACTTCTTTGTTGTTGTTCACCCTTCCTTGGGATGTTTAAAGCTTGGGAAATCTTTTTGTATCCAAATCCGGCTTTAAACTTCTCCACAACAGTATCTCGGACCTGCCTGGTATGTTCCTTGTTCTTCATGATGCGCTCTGCGCTTTAAACGGACCTCTGAGACTATCACAGTGCAGGTGCATTTATACGGAGACTTGATTACACACAGGTGGATTCTATTTATCATCATTAGTCATTGAGGTCAACATTGGATCATTCAGAGATCCTCACTGAACTCCTGGAGAGAGTTTGCTGCACTGAAAGTAAAGGGGCTGAATAATTTTGCACGCCCAATTTTTCAGTTTTTTATTTGTTAAAAAAGTTTGAAATATCCAATAAATTTCATTCCACTTCATGATTGTGTCCCACTTGTTGTTGTTTCTTCACAAAAAAAATTACAGTTTTATATCTTTATGTTTGAAGCCTGAAATGTGGCAAAAGGTCGCAAAGTTCAAGGGGGCCGAATATTTTCGCAAGGCACTGTATACCTGCGGCTTCTTCCGCAATGCCTGCACAGCCGGGACCTGTGTCAGCCACGCTCTTCCAGAAGAAAGAGGAAGTAAAACCGTTTGCAGCACGTTTTTACAAAGGCCGCAGTACCACAAATGACCACCGGGGGCCACCCAAGAGCAGTAAAAACTGCATGGGCTACAAGAAAATGGCCACTGCTCCTGTAAAAAAGTTCCCATCCACCACAAAATGGTGGCGGAACGGCGGTGTGCAATCTAGCGTTCGCTGCCCAGCTCCGAAAAACGAGCGGTACAGTCGGCGTACTCCCCGGTCGCCGCAAGGCGCGGCGCAATGCGGAGGGGGGCGGGGAGGTGGGGCAGCGCAACACCGCCCGGCGTACCCTTACTCAGAAAGGCTACCCACCAAATGCCCGGATGCCGCTTGCCACGCCCCTGGGGCGGGGGAGGGGGTCCACTCACCACTTCAACGGGCGATGCGGGTAGCCACCCGTAGCAGACTATCCCCCCACACGGAGAAGGATTGCTGCTGGCCAGGCCACTGGAGAGGCATGCGCCAAACCCTGGGCACAAGTGAGGTTAACCACTGGCCGCCCGCACGGAACGGGCCCTGCGCGGCATGACCCTGCTTAGGCCAGGGTATCTCGCCAGGAGGTGGCCGGGCTGGGGAAAGTTTTGGATCCGTGATATCCACTCTATGCCACCAGCCGGCTTCTTGATAGCAGTCTTCATACGAAAAACTTCAGCACAAAAACGCAGGTCCCAGAGGGAACCCAGTCCACTCCTTTGCACTAGGCAAACAAAACTGAATGCCATTGGCCAGCAGGGGGTTTTATGCTCAGGTGAGGACGGCCCCCTGGGAGGGGCTAGCCTATCCCTGTTGCTTATATTTCTGTTTTGCCTAGTCACTCTTGATAGGACGATATAAAACCCCACGTGTTATGAAGAGCTGCGTCTGTCAGTGAACGTAAGAGAAAACATGTTTTTCATCAGTTTTGGCTGATTTATATTCTCTCATATTTTTGGTAAATAAAAAAAAAAATTAAAAAAAAAAAAAAAAAAAAAAAAAAAATCGCAATCTGCGTTTATTGATTGGTTTGCGCAAAAGTTGCCGCGTTTACAAATGATGAGAATTCATTTCTGGGGTTCATTATTTTTTACTAGTAATGGTGGCGATCTGCGATTTTTAGCGGTACTGCGATATTGCCGCGGACATGTCGGACCATTGTGACACTTTTTTGGGACCATTGGCACTTATACAGCGATCAGTGCTATAAAAATGCACCGATTACTGTGTAAATGCTATTGGCAGTGAAGGGGTTAACCTGGAGGGGGCGCTCTAAGTGTTAACTGTGTTCCCTCAGTGTTCTAGCTGTATGGGGGCTGGGGGAGGGGAGTGATCTCGGCTTCCATATACATCCATGTTTACATACACGGACCTCTGTTCTCTCACTGCAGGGGGGCCATCGCGGGTAGCCGGTGGCGATCGAGTCCGCCCTACCCACTCCCTGCCCCCCCCCCCGAACACAGTGAGCACGCCTCCGGCGGCGCACGCTCACAATACTCGTTATCGCGGCCCCCCATCAGGCGACGGCGGTTCGCGATAACGAGCCACTTTGCCGCCATCACAGTGCGCCGGGCGGTTGGCAAGTGGTTAAATTATCATTTTCAAATAATTGATGCATATACAATATCCCTTTAGTCTTCCAGAAGTTAAATCCCTCCAACTTTTTCACTTCCCCATGTTTGAGATTATTCTGTATTGGGGTTAAGTTAAAACCTCCAGTCCCTTATGAGAATTTAATCTCCTGCAAGATTTTTTCAAGAAGTCTCCCTGTAGGTATCTTCCATTTACAGGATAGGATGCATGTTTCTAGTAATGATATTAGGGGATAATCTTCATATCTGGGTAACAATAGACCCTGTATTGGGTCAAAACATGTACTTTCAGTCCAGCCCATCAGGCGTTGTAGTTGGGAGGTCAGAAAATTTTTTTTTGGATGTGGAATTGCCAGACTGCCTAGGTAGCAAGCATTAGAGAGTCTAATTTGATGTGTGGATGTTTTTTTCCTCCAGATAAGCTCTCGAAACAAGGATTCTATTTTTCTAAACCACTGCATACTTAATGACCAGCCCGTCGCCCAGCCTGGCAGTTGATTGTAGTATTACTGGGAAAAATCCAGGAAAAAAGAAAATAAACCAGAAGAAAAAAGGGAAAAATGCCAGAACTAGAGATCCCAGCAGGGAACTAGGTCCTAACTCCTGACTAGGCAGAAAAAAACTGAAGGCTTATAGCAGAGAGGGGGGTATATACCACTTAGGATTGCCCATAGGAGTATCCAAGTCTTTTTTCTGCCTAGTGTCCTACTCCTGTAGGAGGCGGTATAACCCTTTGGTCATCAATAAGGAAGCACTGTGTCTGTCAATGAACGAAAGAGAAATACCCTTTTTTTCCTCAATAAAATTGCTGCTTCCTGTGCTCCCTCTCAAGTGCTTAAGTGACATAAAAAAAGCACCACCCCATTAGTGTAAGTGTCCTCATAGACTTACATTGCAGAGGAAAAGAGGATGTGTCAGACTGGACCTGTTACTAAGGCCTGATTATACATTACTGTAATACTGAAATACTAAATACTATTATGCATTCCTCCATCTAGCCAGAGTTTTAGGCTACTTTTCTTTTTACAATATGTTTATTAACCACCTGCTTCCCGGGCCAATTCTGACACTTCGCTCCTACATGTAAAAAAAGGGATTTTATTAAAACTTACCGTAAAATCCTTTTCTCCGAGTTCACTGATAGACGCAGCCCTTCATTACGTGTGGGGTTTATGCTTGTCCAACTAGGAGTTAACTAGGCAGGGAAAAGAAACAGCTGGCCCCTCCCATGGGGCCGTCCTCTCTTCCCACATAAACCCTCTCCATAGCCTAGCTCAGCAGTTCGTACACAAGCCGTAAAGAAAACAGCACAGAGGGGTCGGTGCTGCGTCTGTCAGTGAACTCAGACAAAAGGGTTTTACGATAAGTTTTAATAAAATCCCTTTTTCTCCTACGTTCACTGACAGACGCAGCTCTTCATTACGTGTGGGGATGTCCCCAAGCTGTGTCAAAAAGAGGGGTGGGTAAACAATAACAGCTGTACCCAACTGAACCTCTAAGGAGGCGCCAGACGCGCCTACACTGCCGCCTGCAAAACTTTGCGGCCAGAGGCAGCATCCGAAGATGCTAGCACATAATTCTATAAAACTTAGAGAAAGTGTGTGCCGAGGCCCAAGAGGCCGCCTTTCACACCTGTGACACCGAGGCCTGGTGTCTAAAAGCCCAGGAAGTACTAACAGCCCGGGTATAATGAGCCGTGACCGAAAAGGGGGACCTTGCCCCGAAAGAATATGCGTGGGTCACGGTTTGTCTAATCCAATGAAAGTAGTAGCCGAGGAGGCCGCCAAGCCTTTGCGCGGACCCCCTGTCAGCACAAATAAGGCATCAGCCTTCTGAAAAAAAGGCTGTAGCAGCTAAATACATTTGTAAGGCCCTCACTACGTCCAAGGCATGCAACTCAATTTCATTTGGGTGTGATGGACGAGGGCACAAAGAATGAAGAACAAGATCTTCATTAATGTGAAAAGAAGAAACCACCTTCAGAAGGAAGGAAGGGGTTGCAAGACCGCCTTGTCCTTATGCAGGACCAGGTAGGAAGACTTGCACGATAGTGCTGCCAAGTCAGACACCCGGGCTGGCGGAAGTGACTGCAGCCAAAAAGCCACCTTTTGCGACCGCAGTTGTGAGGGAATCACCCTGATATTTACATAGGGGGGTTCCTGAGGTACAGAATGTACCAAAAACAGATCCCACTGGGCCATCGGTCTCGCACACCTTGTACAAAGGTACGAATCAATGAGTGCGAAGCCAAAGGACTCTGGAAAGGAATCGCCAGAGCCAATCTACGGCCCTTGAGAGTACTCAAGGCCAGTTTTTTTTTGTTTTTTGTTTTTTTTTAGGTCCTGCTGCAAAAAAATCAGGACCCTGGACAGTACGTGAGAGTGAGGGTTACGACCCTCCGCTTCGCACCAAGCTATAAAAGCCTTTCAGGTGCGGAGGTAACTCTTGCGAGAAAAACACTTGCGAGCCCTCAACAAGGTAGGGAACACTGAGTCAGCGACTCCCCTGTCTCTTAGCACCTGGGACTCAATAGCAAGGCCGTCAAAGCCAGCGAAGGTGCAGGGTGCAAAATGGGCCCCTGAGACAGATTGTCTCGCAGCGGGAGCCGCCGGAGGGCCTTTGCCACCATTTGCACCATGTCGGCGTACCAAGTGCGCTGAGGCCAATCTGGAGCCACCAGGATTATTGGTACTCCCTCCGCCACTATCCTGCGTATCAAACGTGGTAGAAGAAGTTTTAACAGAGGGAAGGCGAACAGAAGACTATAACGGCCCCAGGGGGCCACCAGCGCGTCCTTGGCCACTGCCAACGGATCCATCGTTCTGAACACAAAGGAACACCTTGTGATTGAACCGGGACGCCAAGAGATCCACGTCTGGCGTCCCCCATCTGCGGCAAATCTGGTTGAACACCTCTGGGTGGGGAGACCACTCTCCCTGGTCCAGCGTCTGGCGACTGAAAAAGACCGCCTGCCAGTTTTCCACACCTGGAGTGTAAGTGGTGGAGAGTGCCGGAACGTGACGTTCCGCCCAACGCAGTATCAGAGCTGCCTCCGCCGCAGCTGCTGGACTCCTCGTGCCGCCCTGATGGTTCACATATGCCACGCCGTGGCATAGTCCAACTGAATCCGAATCGGACGACCCTTCAACCTCACCATCCGGTGAGACAGGCACAATCTGATTGCTCTCAGTTCCAGCCATTGATGGGGAGGCGAGCCTCCTGTGCCGACCAACGGCCCTGGGCAGTGATGATCACCCACTGAAGGGGCAGGAACGACTTCCTCTGAACCAATGCAGAGTCCCGAATCCACCAGGTCAGCGACGCCCTGGTTTGGGAGCTCAGGCGGATGAGAAGGTCCAAGGACCGAGGGAACCTGTCCCACCGAGCCAGGATTGCTCGCTGAAGGAGACGAGTGTGACTCTGGGCATATGGTATTGCCTCGAAAGTTGAGACCATGAGCCCCAGCACCCGCATACAGAATTGTAATGAAGACCGTTTGTGCGACAGCAGGGTTCGCACTGCTGACTGCAGTGACAGCAACTTGGCTGGAGGAAGGAAAACCTTGCCTGTCCTGAGTCCAGAATCAGGCCCAGATACTCCAGGCGACAGGGTGGAGACACCGTCGACTTCTGCAGGTAGAGCAACCAGCTAAAGTCCTGCAGCGAGTCATTGTGCTCTACCAGAGCCGAGGTGGACTCCGCTCGCAGGAGCAGGTCGTCTAGGTAGGCTACTACCGCAATGCCTCTCTGTCGCAGCTACGCCAATACCAGTTTTGTGAAAACTCGAGGGGCTGAGGCAAGACCGAAAGGGAGTGCCACAAATTGATAATGGAGGTCATCTACTGCAAAGCGAAGGAGACGCTGATGCCGTGGACAAATAGGTACATGGAGATACGCATCCCTGACGTCCAGAGACGCCAGAAATTCCCCCTGATGGAGGGCGGCCACAACCGAGCGGATAGATTCCATCCACAATTTCCGCGCCCTAACATACCAGGTCAGGGCCTACAGGTCCAGTACTGGCCAGACCCCCCCCCCCTTTTTTGGGGACCACGAACAGATTTGAGTAAAAACCTTGAAACGCTCGCTGGAGGCACTGGCAAGATCACCCCTTGGTTCGAGAGTGCTTTGCCTGCGGAAGCCCTAAGGTCGAAGGGAAGAACCTGACTGGGGGCAGAGGGTTGAACTCAGAAACGACCCCCCACCCGAAACCCGGGTGGGAGCAACCCATCAGGCTGAGGAGGTTTGTCCTCCGCCTTTTCGGTTTTGCGCTGCCACTGCCGGTACCCGGCCCCTGCAGCGACCTTACCGGGGCAGGTCCCTTTTGCCCGCCTCACCCGGGGAGCGAAAGAACCTCTTCCGGCCCCAGGTAGGGGGGCCCTGTCTACGGAGAAACTCACGCCTCCGGGGCTCTGGGAGGAAGGTGCACTTACCTCCTGTGAAATCCTTAATGATCTCACCCAGCCGTGAACCGAACAGACGTCCACCCTGAAAGGGAAGGTCTAAGAGACCTTTTTTGGAAGCATGGTCACCGGACCAAAACACAACCAGAGTACCCGTCTGAGGATACGGCAACACCGCTATCCTGGATAACATAGGCAGTAATCAACGGCCGCATCGCCAAGGTACTTGAAACCTTGGAGCAAAAATTCAGCCCCCTGCAGTGTATCCATTAGGCAGCCGCAGTCCAGAACATTCTGGCGTTCCGCCATACGCTTAGACAGATATTGCGCCGCCATGGCGGACGTCAGGGTTGGTCGCAGAGCAGAGCCTGCCAGCAGGAAGAGCGACTTTAACAGTGCCACTGTCCTTTTGTCAGCGGGGTCCTCGAAGGAAGGAACCCCTTCCAGAGGAATGGTCGTCGCCTTATTAAGGCGAGCTATCAGCGGGACCACCACAGGCGACTTCCATTTTTTTACAAAAAAGCTGTCCTCAAAGGGATAGCGAGCAGCGAACCGTTTCGACCTATGCTCTCGGAGTATGGGAGGAAACCGGAGTACCGGGAGGAAACCCACGCAGGCACAGGGAGAACATGCAAACTTCAGGCAGGGAGGTCATGGCTAAGATCTGAGCCAGCAAGCATTTTGCTGTCAGGCGCAAGTGCTATCCACTACACCACTGTGCTGCCGCGAAAAAGAATGCTGCGGACGCTGCCATTCATGATAATTAAAGTGATCAAGAAAAATTGATCATAGGGGTAAGCCTTGGTGGCCCTATGGGGCCTGGAGGACCCCACCACATGCGCAGAAGTCTGCGATTTGTCATCCTGGCTAAGTCGCAGCGTAGTGCGAATTCCAGCGATGATGGCGGAAAACCGCCGTCCCCTGATCCCTTTCTCCGAGGGACGCTTCTCAGGGGCCTGTTGGGCGACATCCGCCCGGGGAGCATTCACTAAAGACCGCCGCAGTTGGTCCAAAAAAGTTGCGCAGATGCGTCTGAGTCAGAAAGCAAGCAGGTGCAGCAGTATAGTCTGCCATCGTTCTCCCCCCAAATCCCCCTTAGTAACACACAGATGTATACTAAAAGTTGAGGGAACCCCCACACAGCCACACACCACCGCCCCATAGTGCACCAGGGAAACCCAGAGGACTGCACCCACCGCCACCAGCACCCACAGGAGAGCCCAGCTATACTTGCTGTTTGCTGCCTGTAAACTTTGAGGATCGTCATAAGAGCCACGCCATCCGGAGCACACACCGTTCCAAGAGAAAAGAAAAACGTTTACCACACGTTTTTGCATAGGCAGGGGACTCCAATATGGCCACCGTTGAACACTATAGGCTGAAAACCACCTGCAGGGAACGTGCAGTACTGCAAACAGCCGCTCTGAGTGCTGGAGGGAAAGCTCCATGGGCTCAGCATGTCCGTGGCTACGGTAAAATGGCGGCGGTCCGCCACAAAATGGCGGCCAATCGCCGCAAAATGGTGGCGAAAAATCAACGGACGGTCGCCGGACGATCGGGTGCGGCGTGGTGAAAAGGGGCTCCACGCGCCCCCCCTTTTTTTTTTCAAAGGTCGTCAGTCCCCCTTCCACCCCCTGAAAGGGGGGAGAAGGAAGGAACGCTCACTCACCACTCGGGACGACCGCCGTGGGTAGCCACCCAATTGCAGACCTTCCGCCCCTGCCCGAATCGCATCCGGGGCTGGGCGTAAGTGGGGATCACCCCAGGCCACCCGCACGGAACGGGCACTATGCGGCGGGTCCCCATACGGCGGGACTGGCTTGCATCGGTCGGCCAGGCCGGGGAAGGTACAGAGCCCATGGACTCTCTATGCCTCAGCCGGCTTCTTGATAGCAGATCAATGCTTGATAGAAGTCAAATAAAAAAAAAATGGTCACAAACAGGACCGCAATTCCCCTAAAGGGAAGCCAGGTCAACTCCTTGCAAACTAGGCATTGAAACTGCTGAGCTAGGCTATGGAGAGGGTTTATGTGGGAAGAGAGGATGGCCCCATGGGAGGGGCCAGCTGTTTCTTTTCCCTGCCTAGTTAACTCCTAGTTGGACAAGCATAAACCCCACACGTAATGAAGAGCTGCGTCTGTCAGTGAACGTAGGACAAATCATATTTTTTTTGCTACAAAATTATATATGTTTGTTTATTTTAGCAAAGACCCTAGGGAATAAAATGGTGAACATTGAAACATTTTATCTTGCACGGTATTTGCGCAGTAATCAAACACGTTTCTTTTGGAAAAAAAAAAAACAGTTTCATTTATTAAAATATAAGAAAACAGTACAGTTAGCCCAATTTTTTTACATAATGTGAAAGAGGATGTTACGCTGAGTAAATGGATACCTCACATGTCACGCTTTGAAATTGCGCAGACTCGCAGAATGGTGCAAAACTTCGGTACTTAAAAATCCCCATAGGGGACGGTTTAACATTTTTTACAGGTTACATGTTTAGCGTTACAGAGGAGGTCTAGAGCTAGAATTATTGCTCTTGCTCTAACGTTCGCGGTGATACTTCACATGTGGGGTTTGAATGCTGTTTACATATGCGGGCGCAACTTATGTATGCGTTAGCTTCTGTGTGCGAGCTTGCGGTGACGGGGGGCGCTTTAACATTTTTTATTATTATTGTTCATTTTAACTTTATTTTTTTTATTTTTACACGCTCTATAAAAAATGTTTTTTTGACCACTTTTATTCCTATTACAATAAATGTAAACATACTTTGTAATAGGAATAGTGCGTGACAGGTACCCTTTTTGGAGAGATATGGGGTCAATAAGACCCCACATCTCTCCTCTAGGCTGGAAAAACAAAGATCAGAAAAAAAAACAAAAAGAAAACGAATGATCTCGGTTCTTCCAGCCGAGTCCCTGGGCATTTTTACATCCAGCTGGCTGGACGCGACACGTTGCATCCGGACCTCCGAGGCGCCTACAGATGACCAGTTAGCTCTATGATCAACTTCTGCCGGCGACGGATCGGTTCTCCAGGCCGCTGATGGCAAGGGTGGACCCGAAGAAGCACCGGATGGCTGGGGGGGGGGGCGACGCTGTAATAACGAGCAAGCGGCTGAACTGTCGCTATGGTCATTCTTACGGTGAAGGGAATCGCCGGCGGAAAAAAACAATATCTGGTGCCTGTAGCTGCTGGCACCATTCAGATATCTCCACTCAAATTCTGTGAAGTCATATGACATGACGCGGGTGGGAAGTGGTTAAAGAGGAAGTAAACGCTGATGGGTTTTACTTCCTCTTTTGTTCCCTGCAAAGTAAAAACATAACGGGCTAGTATGCATCGCATACTAGCCCATTATGTAGCACTTAGACATAAACAAGAGAGCAGCGCCTCTAAGTGCAATACCTTCTTTAATGATAAAGGGTATAAGTAAATTTACACTCACATAAAAAATTGGATAAAAGATCGGATAAAAACAGAAAGGATCATCTGTGGATCACCAGGTGGTGTGCAGGCAGGTGTGGAGAGGAAGCCGATGCCCGTCACGCTGTTGGCTTCCAGCGCCAGTCGGGACACAAAGCCGATCACAAACCGTCCACACGCTCAGCACCACGTCACTTCCGGGTCACCAAACAGGAGATGCGCGCGTTCGGATCATTCATGATCCCTCATCAGGCAAGATAGAGGTCAGCTTGTAGTAGGACAGCTCTTATTTAAAGGCAACTGGGTAGGGCCCACAATATACTCATGAGTGAATTAAAAGGGACATGGCAAAGGATATAAATATAAACGCAGTTGCAAC
>BLSH010182611.1:746846-757229 GCA_018402905.1 Glandirana rugosa
AACATTTGGGAATAAATTTTGAACATGGATATCCATTCGGATATTATCCCGAATGGATATCCATGACATTTATAAAGAATTTGCACACCGCAAATCCTCTATAAATGACAAATGATGCGTCGCTTCTTTGTCGGGAGGCTCGGCAAAGAAGTGATCGCTCACGGCACTGACCGCCGAGGGCGCGCCCTAACTACAGTGCGCTGAGACCGGTCAGTGTCTCAGACTCAGGGGACCTTCCTTCTCCTGGTGCCTGTAGCTGCTGGCACCATTCAGATATCTCCACTCAAATTCTGTGAAGTCATATGACATGACGCGGGTGGGAAGTGGTTAAAGAGGAAGTAAACGCTGATGGGTTTTACTTCCTCTTTTGTTCCCTGCAAAGTAAAAACATAACGGGCTAGTATGCATCGCATACTAGCCCATTATGTAGCACTTACCTGCAAACGAAGCCCACATCCATGTCTGCTCCTCTTCCTTCCAGGGGACTCAGACTCTGTGACTGGCCAGAGTCGCGTGACATCAATCCCGCGCGGGAGCCGCCAGTCACGGCACTCGCTAGTGAAGAAACGGCTCGGAGGGCTGTTTCTTCGCTGCGTAGTAAACAGTAAATATCTCCTAAACGCCACACGTTTAAGAAATATTTACAGTACCTATAGGTAAGCCCTATTATAGGCTTACCTATAGGTACAAGTTTTAAATAAGGGTTTACAACCACTCTAAAGTAGAATTATAGGCAAAACTTTTTTTTTCATTTTTGGATAGCGTAAGGGAGGATTATAACCCCTGCCAGTTTTTTTGTCTTCTGTGTCCCATTGGAGAGATTTCCCTCTACTTCCTGTCTCATAGCCAAAACAGGAAGCCAGAAGAAGTCTCTGCAAGAGGGATTGGTCATGGATTTGGAAGGATTTGCTTTTTGGCAAAATTTGTCCAAGACTCAAAATAAATCCTTAAAACGGAGTTCCACCCAAAAGTGGAACTTCCACTGGTTGGATTCCTCCCCCCCTCAGGTGTCACATTTGGCACCTTTCGGGGGGGAGGGGGAAAAGGACACCGGTCTATAGACAGGTGTCCTTTTCCACACATCCGGGAACTCTGGCCAGCCGCTGCGGCTGCTGACGTCAGCAGCCCATCTCCCTCCTCCCTGCTCGCTCTGCTACTGGCCGCCTGGCCGATAGCAGAGCGCAGCGGAGCCTCGCGCATGCGCAGTAAGGTGCCCGGCGTGAAGCTGTAATGCTACACGTCCGGGTTCCCTTACCTGCAATGGATGCGGCTGCATCCGAAGATCAGAGGCGGGTGTCGACATCGCTGGACTCCAGGACAGGTAAGTGTCCTATTAAAAGTCAGCAGCTACTGTATGTGCAGCTGCTGGCTTTTAATTTTTTTTCCCTGGCGGACCTCCGCTTTAAGGTGATTTTATCATCCAAGCCCTCTATTTCCAACCCTCTGATATCTTTGTTGTTGTATGTATTGAGCCAGAGGCTTGAATGCCAGAACAAACAAAAGAGGGGACCGCGATTGATGGACATGATTATTTTTCGATTTGTATTTCCTAAAACACTTAAAGCGGTTGTCTACCCAAAATAAAAGAATAAAAACCTGCAAGACAATAGCATAATGCACCGCATACTAGCTCATTATGAAATACTCACCTTGAAACGAAGATCCAACCGGGCTGCTCGGTCCCCTCTGAGGGAGCGGACCCTCGGATCCTGCTTCCGGGTACGCGGCTTTCCGGCAAGGTCCGGCACCATCGCCAGGCCTTTGTCGGGACATACACAGCGCATGCGCCGGGATATACGCAGCGCATGCGCCGTAACAGCTTAGAGGGGGAATATCTACTAAACCGTAGAGGTTTAGGAGATATTCATTTTACCTACAGGTAAGCCTTAATATATATATATATATATATATATATATTTTATTATACATTTTTTTTCGCAAGGTCAGAAGCGGATCGCATGTTGGTTCACACCATGCGATCCGATTCCCGTGCAAGTTTGCAGTTCGCACTGCGATACGCGAACTGATTTGGGGGTGTCATTAGCTTTCTATTGACACTTCCCGCAGTTCGCATAGGGCAGTGTGAACTGGTACCCGGAGCCAAGCAATGTGGGAACCCGCAGTGGATTCGCAGGGTTCCCGCATCGCTGCGGTGTGAAGCTGCCCTAAGTGCTAGTTCACACTAGATGCAGTTCCGTGCGCTTTTTTCCGCACTAAACATGCAGGCACAGTGTTCCAATGGCTTTAGTTCATACCAGTGCAGTCAGTTTCCGGTGCAGAAAAATGTAGAGAATGCTGCATTTTTTCTTCACAGAACTGTATTGGAACATAGTAAATTGTATCAAAAACGCACTGGAACTGCGTGTGGTGTGAACTGTAAGAAAAAACTGATCCGGAACATATCCAGAGTGCATTTTTGTTGTGTGAACTGGCCTTTAATAAGGACATGTGTGTCTTCCAGTGCTTTTTTGGTGCATTTAGGTGCTTTCCAGTGTGTTTTTGACGCGTTTTACAGTGTTCCAGTACAGTCCAGTGCAGGAAAAATGCAACAGGTTTTTTTTCTGGACCTAAAACGCACTGGAACTGCAAGCACTGGTGTGAACTAAATAAAAAGAAATAAATACCGCGCCATGTGAAAAAACTCTATCCAAGCAGCAGCCTAAAAAATATGCAATACACACTTCTGTAAATGTAATTTCTAAAAGTAGCCGCTCTAAAAAACAAATCATGAATTGTTGTGTAGAAACACATGATTAAAAAAATATATTCCATAAACTTCTATGAGATTACAGGTATTATCTATACGTAAATTTAAATAGACAGTCACAAATTGTCAATGAGCGTAAGCAGATCAGCCACACTGTGACACTAGTTGATATACTAATAGGAGCAGTCCAATTCGCAAAGGATGTGATGAGCAACCTAGGGCTAGGAACTGTTCATGAAGTGGTTATTGACCAATAGATTCCTTGCATAAACACAGGCTGTTCAAAAATACTGATGGCATTATTCAGAAAACACCCAGTGCTCCACTCATCACTCAAAGTGCCTCCACCGGTTAAATTGACTGCTTACCAGAGGCAAGCTATAGACAAGCTTGCGACTTAACCCAGTCAGAGTCCCCCAAGGGGAAATGCTGTGTCCCAATGGTGCTCCAATCGCCCTTCAACCTGGGGCTGCCCGTAGTCACTCGATATCCAGTGTTCGCACCCACGGCATACATATAAGCAGAAGCTCACAATAGTCGAATACTGATAGATGTTTTAATAATAGAAAAAGTATTGCACTTACCCTGGGGTAGGGTGTGCGGATGTCACCGCTTTGCATGACGAGATCTGTGACAGCTGGCCAGCTGAGTTTTTACTGTGTGTTTAATCCTTATTGTGTACGTGCAATACTTTTTCTATTATTAAAACATATATCAGTATCACTATATTGTGAGCTTCTGCTTACATGTATGCCCCAGGTTGAAGGACGATTGTGGCACCACTGGGACACAGCATTTCCCCTTGGGGGACCCTGATGGGGTTAAGTCGCAAGCTTTTCTATAGCTTGCCTCTGGTAAGCAGTCAATTTAACCGGTGGAGGCACTTTGAGTGACGGGTGGAGACTGGGCGTTTTCTGAATAATGTCATCAGTATTTTGAACAGCCTGTGTTTATGCAAGGAATCTATTGGTTAATAACCACTTCATGAACAGTTCCACTTCCTAGCCCTAGGTTGCTCATCACATCCTTTGCAAATTGGACTGCTCCCATTAGTATATGAACTAGTGTCACAGCGCGGCTGATCTGTTTGCGCTCATTGACAATTTGTGGCTGTCTATTTAAATTTAAGCATAGATAACACCTATAATCTCATAGAAGTTTATGGAATATATTTTTAACCATGAGGATCGTCAGAAAGCCGCGCCGTCAGGAGCACACACCGTTCCAAAGTGAAAGTAAAAAGCTGTAGACACGTTTTTTGCATGAGCAGGGAATCCAATATGGCCACCGTTGAACACTAGAGGCCGAAAAACACATGCAGGGAACGTGCAGTACCGCAAATGGCCGCTCTGAACGCTAGAGGGAAAGCCCTATAGGCCCAATATGTCTCCGTCTACGGCAAAATGGCGGCGGTCCACCGCAAAATGGCGGCCGAACGCCGCATGGCAGCAAAAAACGACCGAACGGCGCTAGACGATCGGGTGCGGCGCGGGGGGAAGGGGGGGGGGGGTGTGCAGGGGGTGAACAGGGCTCCACGCGCCCCTACCGGCGGCTACCCAGCAAAAATGTTTTTTTTTTGTTTTTTAGGGACGTCGGTCCCCCTTTCCGCCCCTAAAAAGGGGGGGAAGGAAGGAGCTCTCACTCACCACTCGTAGCCACGGGACGCCATGGGTAGCCACCCAGTCGCAGACCTTCCACCCCTGCTTGGGCAGTATGCTGCAGGCCAGAAGTCGCCCTTCCCGAATCGCATCCGGGGCTGGGCATAAGGGCCCCCCTATCACCCTAGGCCGCCCGCACGGAACGGGAATGATGCGGCAGGTCCACATACGGCGGGACTGGCTCGCATCGGACGGCCAGGTCGGGGAAAGTACAGGGCCCATGGACTCTCTATGCCCCGACCGGCTTCTTGATAGCAGATCAATTGCTTGATAGAAGACAAATAAAAATAAAAAATGGTCACAAACAGGACCGCAATTCCCCTGAAGGGAAGCCAGGTCAACTCCTTGCAAACTAGGCATTGAAACTGAAGAGCTATGCTATGAGGGGGTTTTATGTGGGAAGAGAGGACGGCCCCCATGGGAGGGGCCAGCTGTTTCTTTTCCCTGCCTAGTTAACTCCTAGTGAGACCAGCATAAAACCCCACACGTAATGGAGAAGCTGCGTCTGTCAGTGAACGATAGGAGAAATTAACACTTTTCAAAATAAGGCTTAATAATGAAAAGGTCAAGCATTAGGTGCAGTAAAATATTTACAGAAAAATAAAAGTACAGAGTGAGACAAAGTTACAGAGAAAGAGAGCAGAATGAAAATACCTGCATTTGAAATGTCCGTGCCTAATCAGTGTTTCGAAGATTATTTCCTGGTTCTCTGGCCATTCACATGAATGAGAGGGCGTGTTCTTAGACAATGTCCAGGACGGGCCGTTGCGAGACATGCTGCATAATCTATGTATGGATTATGAAAATCATACCTCAAGATTGGGCCACCTGGCAGATCTTCCAGTAAGAGATTCAATCTCGGCATAAATAAAGCTTTCAAATGACTCCAAACATGAGAATGCTGAGACCTTCTAGGACCCTGGGGAGGGAATAGACTAGTTCTATCCCTCCTGGGGTAACAAGGGGTGAATGTTTATACTTGAATTATCCGGGGCGAAATTCTACATTCAAATATGTATGTTTTATCACTATGGCATATTCCTACTGGAAATTATGGGTTGATGTAGCTTTTATGTAAGTTTTAAGGTAGAGAAAGAGGGTCGTCCCAAGGTTAGAGCTGCCAGGGGAATTTATGGGCAAACATCAGTTTGTTGTATGTTTGTTCAAGATAAGCGAACAGGGCTTCTTCCTGACCAGCCAAGGACCATAATCAGAGGCCCCTTTGAAGTTGATCTGGCCGGAGAGATAGGGGGTGTAAATGAGAAGCTCTGTCCTACTTCAAACTGCCATGTTAGAAGGAGAAAAAAAAAAAAAAAAAAAAAAAAAAAAATTAGCAGCCATTTAAGTAGCTCCCCTTCCAAAATGGAGTCAGTCTTGCTTTGGGCGTGGTATCATTACTTCGCGTGTGTCTCATGCGTGATCCCATCACACTGCCAATTAGATTTATACAGTAATCAGTGGATATTTAAATTTCTGATCACCGAATAAAATGTCATTGGCCCCAAAAAGGTGTCAAAAATGTCCGACATGTCTGCCCCAATATCACAGTCCCGATAAAAATCGTAGATTGCCGCAAATACTAGTAAAAAAAAAAAAATCCAAGAAATTAATTCAAGGTTTGTAAACATGGCAACTTTTGTGCAAACCAATAAACGCTGATTGCGATTTTTCGTTTTACCAAGAATATGAAAAAGAATATAAATCGACAAAAAACGATTAATAAATTAGTTTTTTTATATTTTTTTTGGATATGCATTTTAGCAAAAAGTAAGAAATATTGTTTTTTTTGCAAAACTGTCGCTCTTTTTTTTGTTTATAGCGGTAATGAGAAATGACGAAGAGGTGATCAAATACCACCAAAAGGAAGCTCTATTTGTGGGAAAAAAGGACGCAAATTTAGTTTGGGTACATCGCACGGCCGTGCAATTGTCAGTTAAGGCGACGTAGTGCCGAATCGCAAAAAGTGCTCTGGTCCTAAGGTGGGAAATCCTTCCAGGCCTTAAGTGGTTAATTAATTAAAAAAGAAACTAAACAGTAAAGTTAGCCCATTTTTTTTTTTGTAGAATGTGAAAGATGTTAAACCGCGAGAATTGTGCGAGAATCATGGTCTTTATGCTAATCAACAAAATCATGATGCTCTATTTAGCCAGAATCATGCAGGTCATGAGGCAGCTGGATATGCTTTAGAAGAGTCTATGTACTCTGATAAAGCTCTGTGTACCATCAACAATTACCACTCATTATGTGCAGCTGGGCTCCAGTATTTCATGGTGACCGGAAACTCACCAGAGCAATAAATAGTCACCGTGGGGGACACAAATGTAGGCAGGAAGTGGCTGCAAAGAGGCAGCAAAAGATCAGCAGCACTGGAATACTTTTCACCTTTTTTCTGTATTTTATTTAAAGTGCCACTAAGGCTTCATTTAGATGTGCAGCTGGGTGGTAAAAATGTGCAGGAGACATGTTTTTGCCACCCACCAACGGCCACCCTTAAGCTCCATTAGGCAGCAGATGAGGGAGTTTTACATGCTGCAGTTACGATGCATTAGGCATAATAAAGAGTTTCCCCCTATAACAGGTTTTTAGTGTCATTCTTTCTGGCCAGCCTATAACCCAGATGTAACTGTTTTACATTGGAGTTATTGACTGGCTTGTCTGTTGTAAGTAAGTTAGGGGGCGCAAATTACTCGCCTTACCCTGGGCGCTGACAACCCACACTACACTAAAAATAACTGGCTCCTAACTTTTTTAGCTGGCTTCTAGATTCAAAGCAAATTTGCCAAGCCCTGATTTAAACCATCAAAGTGAAAAGTGATAAGACGTGATGGCAACTAAATCTCTCATTTGGACCTATAAAATTAAAAAAATATATAAAATAAACATAAAAAAAAAGTGCAGCTGCCCCTTTAAGTGATAAACCCATTTTCAATGTATTTAAATAAACAGAAAAAAAGGTAGGCGCTACTATACAATCATTTGTCCATAACCAGAAAAACAACAAAATCTTAAGAAAGTTCCATCAGGTTTAGCACAATCTTCATAAATAAATCCTTTCACCGTGATGAAAGATATGTGCTGCTCATAAAACTCTGCATATAGTGGTCCACCAAAACGTGTGTGTAAAATGCACACTCACCAACCATCAATACAAAACACGCCTTCATATATTTCCAGCTTCTTATTCACCAACTATAATAGATCCAGAAGATCCAGTTGTGGTACAAAGTGTTCACCAACCCAAGCCCTCCAGACATCTCTCTCATACAATGTCAAGAAAAGGTGGAGAAAAAACTTTTATTAAATTACTACACTATGATCCTTTATATTACTTCTTTTGGCTCCTTCTTTTTGACATTGTAGAACTTCCAGTGGGAAAAAAAAAATCTTCACGTGCTTGTAAAGGCAGAAGGTTTTTACTATACTGCATGTTATGCATTAGGCTACTTTCACACTAGGGTGTTTTTCAGGCACTTTTGGGTTAAAAACAGCGCCCTTATCCATCCACCCCAGTGTGAAAGCGAGTGCTTTCACACTGGGGCGGTACGCTTGCAGGACATTGCAAAAAGTCCTGCAAGCAGCATCTTTGGGACGGTGCAGTGAGCAGTGTTTACACCGCCCATGCCATTGAAATCAATGGCAATCGCTTCCGAAACGGCTGCACACCGCCTCTGAAGTGCAGCGCGCCGGCACTTTTAACCCCTTTTTAGCACCTTGTGGGGGGTTAAAAGCGCAGAGCTCCGGCCTGCATAGCGGCAACAGCAGAAACTAGTGGCGCTTTACCGCTCCCGGACCCCCGGCCCCAGTGTGCGAGTAGCCTTAAGATGAAAAAAATAAACAAAAAAACTTCTGCATGCAGCTCACCCCACAGCTACTCCTAAATACAAACCTGAGCCCAATCTCGATCCAGCAATGTGTACAACAGCCTCAGCTCTCATGTGTCTCATTGGCCCGGATACAGAAGCAGGAGCCATTGGCTCCCACTGCTGTCAATCAGCCAGTGATGAGGGAGCAGGGGGGGCAGGGCCTTATGGACTGCTTTGTGCAAAACCATTGCGCAGAACAGGTAAGTATGTTATGTTTGTTTTTTTCATAAAAAAAGCTTTACAATCATTATATGCCTTAGGTCCACATCTATTCTGATAGCTAGACCGTGTTATAAGTCTCCCCCGGCACAGGCCTTTATACACATGTGAGCTGACTGATCCTCAGTGCTCACTTTTGCTCACTCTGCAGTGGGAGCCTGATGCTGGGTGAAAAGGCTGAATGCGTGAATATGTTGTGAATAGGGCCATATGCAATCACCGGCAGGAGACTCATTTGGGTTATTTGCGATTACCTGCAGGTAGAAAGCACCGTAGTGAATGCTTTGAATGGGGCTTCTTGCCTGCAGCTACTTACAGGGAACTCCGCTGAGTCTACAACAGGTAATTGCAAACAGTCCAATTCGCAAGTGTGAATGGGGCCTGACCTAAGTTCAGCTAGTTACTATTTGTTCACAAAGTACTCCTGCACTAAAACGGAATTTGTTTGCTGCCTTGCTGAATAAAAGAACAAACCTGCTTGGACTGAGTGTTTTTGTCTCGTGCATGGTTTACAACTGCCACTATACACACACATAAATAAAATGTGAAGTTCCCTGTAACAGAAGAGGTATTATGCTCACCTCTTTGGTGGCCTGTATCTCTCTTCCTTCCCCTATTTCAGCACTTCAGCCTCCCTCAATGTATTTGGCATTCAACACTTCTGATGTTTGTGTCCCCCCTGCTTGGTCTGATCCCATCCTAAACCCTTAAGAGCTGTTGAGGTCCTATAGGGATCATCTGTTGCGCAGTGGGGGATTCAGGTATCCAACATTCCGTGTAGAAAGCCAGACATTGATAGAGCCTACAGTGCTGGAATGGAGGGGAAGTAAAAGACAGTAAGTATAATTCCTTTCTTGCAGGAAACTTTGAACTTTTTTTTTGTTGATGATAGGGTCTCTAAGCAACTGAGATTATTATATTATGTTCATATGAGAACATTATTGGACCGATTTACTGAAGAAACTGAAAATCTTCACACAATAAATGTAGTGTATATTCACTTCAATTATCTAATCGTGCAAATGAAGTAACACGAATTTTCATTTCACATGATTGGAAAATCATAATGAATATTCACACAATTTGATTTCAAATATTTTAGTAAATTAGACTCCACATATATAAAGAAAGCATCCTGTGCCGCATAAAAAAATAGAAGTACTGTCTACCTCATAATAAAGTATAAGAAAAGTACTAAAGGGTAACACAAACAACATTTTCATGAGAATTCCCAGTCAGCAGATATACGGTTCATGTATTAGCCCAGGATCCCCTTCAAGGTTCCTTTACAGTTTTCAAATCATCTCTAAAAATGGGAACGCAGCATCAGAAATTGGGATAGAGTGAAATCCCTTTGTGGAACCATGTGCAAACAAATATCGAGTATGCTGCTGTATTTATAGTGTTTTACAGTATTTTTCAAAATCCTATTTTTTTTTCAAATCAAACATCACAGGCATTCTCTTGTGGTGTTATTAGATGCTAAGGGGGCTTAACGTCATAATCACTATTATCTTGTTGGACCTCGTAATAACACTTACGGTACCTAATCTGACTAATCAATTAGCCGTAAGAGCAGATGATCGCAGAACAAGGATCAGACCCATATTCAGACTGGCACATAGCAAATAAAAACTATTTAGTCTAGCCACTTCAGCCCCAGAAGGATTTCCCACTTTAGGACAAGAGCACTTTTTGCGATTCGGCAGTGCGTCGCTTTAACTGACAATTGCACGGTCGTGCAACGTTGTACCCAAACGAAATTTGCGTCCTTTTTTTCCCACAAATAAAGTTTTTTTTATTTGGTATTTGATCGCCTCTGCATCATTTCTGATCACCGCTATAAACAAAAGAAGAGCGACAATTTTGCAAAAAAAAAAAAAAAAAAAAAGTTTTTCTTACTTTTTGCTAAAATACAAATCCAAAAAAAAAAAAA
>BLSH010182611.1:769750-800128 GCA_018402905.1 Glandirana rugosa
AGACCTTTGTCTGCGTCCGTGGAAGTTAGCGATACACCGACCCCTTCCAACGCCTCCATTTTTCTTACCTTCTGAACTACAGATACCTCTCCCCATGGTCCCTCGCGAAGGAATTCTTTAACGTAATAACCGTACTCAAACAGATAAGGCTACTTATGTCTCTAGACGACCCAACTAAGGGAATCTTTAATACATTTCACTCGAGATGTCGCTCCCACGCCCGGCTTCCCCTCCGCCCCGGACCAGGGGATATATAGAAAGGGAGAAGGGAGGGGGAAAGGGTGAAGATGAGAACGGACGAGTAGAAGAAGAGAAGGGGGGGAGGGAAGAGGGAAAGATATATAGGGGACCAGGCCCCGCCTCCCCTTCGGCCCGCACCCTCGCTGTAGAGCTCACTTTACATAATTTCTAAGGGAATCAACCCAGCAGATCTCTGTATTCATCGGAATAGACAAACTCATGCCAATAATGCAATTTCTTAAGGAAGCGCTCCCTGGTACCCCTCTCCATAGACATCAAGTCTTCCATTCTTTTTACCTCCGCAACCTTCCCCAGCCACATAGCGATTGAAGGTGCCTGCGTCTGTTTCCAGAGATGAGGGATACATCTCCTAGCTGCAGTGACCAGGGTTGGTAAGATCGACTTCCTATACGACTTGCTAGGGAATTTATGGTGATGGATCAGGAACAACGCAGGGTCCATGGCCAGCTCATGGTCCGTAAATTTTTGAGAGATTTTCAGGACCTGAGTCCAGTATGGCTGCAGCAGCTTGCAGGACCAAAAAACATGGAGTAGCGAGCCCGGTTCTTCCCCACATCTCCAGCAGGTATCCGGGCACTGTGGATACATTTGGTGGAGTCTCGTTGGTGTGTGATACCAGCGTGTCAAAATTTTAAAATTAGCCTCTTGATGAGACGAACAGCAAGAAGTTTTATGGGCAAAGAGGAGAACTCTGTCCGCCTTTCTATCAGAGAGGTCAATGCCCAACTCCTCCTCCCATTTCGCCAAGGATGGTAGTTTGAAAGCTCTTGGGGGGGCCAGCAAAAGGTTGTAAGTCTGGGAGACTGTGTGGCGTGTGGGTGATTTATCATCACATAGCAGTTCAAAGGGAGTAAGTTGTCTGGAAAAGAGCCCCGGAGAGGGTAGGGACCTAAGAAAGTGTGTCAATTGGACTTTTTGCCAAAACGAAAGGCTAGACAGTCTTTGCTCTTCCATTATGCGCTGTCTGGAGATCCATGTCCCGTTGAGGATAAAGTGTCTGGCCTGGGACATATTTGTCTCTTTAAGAGCGGAGACTATGGATTCGTGCCACCCCGGGTCAAATTCGGGATTGCCCACTATGGGGGTAAGTGGTGAGGGGCACGGAGCGATCTCTGAGGAGAGAAATAGTTTCGAACATTGATGCCATGTTTCTGCCACCGTGGGGTGGGCCAGTGCACCCGCTGTCCTCCCACGGGCACACCAAGGTAGTGTGTCCAACGGGAAGTTGGTAAGCGCCTGTTCGATCACCACCCACTGTTTGAGGGCTCCGTGTTTGCACCAGTCGAGTGCCCTGGCGAGGTGGCAAGCCACCATGTATAGACGCACGTCCGGTAGCGCAATGCCTCCCACCAGTTTCGGCAAGCGTAAGAGTGATTGGGCGACCCTAGGGGGCTTCTGCTGCCATAAAAATTCCCCAAAGGTCCTAGTAATAGACTGGAGGAAAGAGTCAGGGATATGGATCGGAAGCGCCTGTAACACGTACAGGATCCTGGGCATTACATTCATCTTGAGTATGCTGCATCTTCCGAACCAAGAGAACAGGCCCGTTGTCCATTTCCCGAGATCTTTTTTGATTGCCGCCAACAAGGGAGGAAAGTTCAATTTAAAAATGTCAGCTATGGTATTTGGAAGCTTAATCCCCAAATATTTAATATAGGACGTTGCCCATTTAAAAGGGAAATCAGCCTTCAGAAGAGATAGCAATGTAGGGGGCAGTGATACTCCCATCGCCTCTGACTTCTGACAGTTGACCTTAAACGAGGAAAGAGAACTGTAGGTCCGAAGTTCTGTCGGTAAGTTTGGTAGCGAAATCAGGGGTTTTGTCAAGAAGAACAGCAGGTCGTCTGCGTAAGCTGCTATTTTAGGGCACCACCCTGGCCTCACATTCACTCCGGAGATGTCTGGGTTATCTCTCACTCTTCGTAACAGTGGTTCCAGAGTCAGTATAAAGATCAATGGCGACAGGGGGCAGCCCTGTCGGGTCCCATTAGTAATCTGGAATGCTGGTGATAGCATTCCGTTTACCTTGACCTGGGCGGTTGGGTGAGAGTATATGGCTCCGATCCAGTGCATCATCCTCTGACCCAGGCCAATATGTCGCAAGGTTTCGAACAGGAAAGGCCAGCTGACCCTGTCGAAGGCCTTTTCAGCGTCCGTCGACAGGATCAGCATGGGGACCCCGCGGGACCGTGCCGTGTGAATAAGGCTAATGGCCTTAGTCGTATTGTCCCTTGCCTCCCTGGAAGGCACGAAACCAACCTGATCTGAATGTATCAGTTGCGGTATCTTCTCCAACAACCGATTGGCCAGAATTTTTGTGAACAGTTTAAGGTCCACATTAAGAAGGGAGATGGGACGGTAGCTTTGGCATTGAAGAGGGTCTTTCCCCTCCTTCGCTATCACCGTTATGTGGGCTCTCAAAGTGTCCATCGGGAGGCCCATCCCGGTACCCGCTGCGTTATACGCTGCCAGGAAGTGAGGTGCCAGGATGCCCTCAAAGAGTTTGTAATACACAAGAGTATATCCGTCAGGTCCAGGTGCTTTACCTGGTTTCGTCTGGGATATTGCAAGACTCAATTCCTCAGTTGTGATCCGGGTCTCGAGGTCCGCCAGGTCTTCCTCCCTCAGCGTGGGGAGGCCTGATTGAGCTATGTATTCCTTTATAGCTGTCGTCTTGGGCCCACAACTCTCCCCATGTTTCTCGGATGAGAGATTGTACAGCGTAGTGTAGTATTTCTGAAAGATATCAGCAATATCTTCTGTTTTGTGTCGTTTTTATTGTCTATCGTCCATCATCACCTGTATGAACGATCCTGCCCGCTGATCCCGTAAGGCCCGTACCAGTATTTTGCCACTCTTATTGCTAAACTCATAGAAGGATTTCCTACATTTCGCAATGTATTCCTTTGCTCTGGTCAGGGTCAGAGAGCGCAGCTGTTGCCTAAGCAAAGTCAACTCTGCCAGGGTCTGCTTCGCCATACTCTCCTTATGAGCCCTCTCCAGGGTTCCAATTTTTTTAGCAGATCTTCCTGCTGTTTCATCCTCTCTTTTTTGATGCGTGTGCCCAATCTGATCAGGACCCCCTGGTATAGGCCTTGTGAGCCTCCCACACAATCTCCGGTCCGCTGTCGGGGCCTGTATTTTCAGAGAAGAACACACAAAGTTCTCTCATGACCTCAGCCTTAACTTCAGGGTTCTGTAGGAGGGAGTCGTTAAGCTTCCAGGACCAGGATCTTGGGGTCAGAGAGAGAAGATCCACCTCCACCATGACCGGAGCATGGTCAGAGACCGTAATTGTGCCAATAGAGGCCGATAGCACCCGTGATAGTAGGGGCTGGGGGATCAGTAGTAGGTCGATCCTGGAATAGGAATCATGGGGGTGAGAATAGAATGTATAGTCCCGTGCCTCTGGGTGGAGAGCCCTCCAAACGTCCACCAAGTGGAAGGCGTGGAATGATTTTTTAAGCCTTTTCAATTTAGCGTAAGAGACCTGAGAGGTTCGGCTGGAATTGTCTAGTATCGGGTCCATTGTAAAATTCAAGTCTCCCCCAATAATGACAGCCCCTTTCGCAAATTCCCCTAGCTTAGAAAAGATAGGTTCCACAAAGTTGATGTGGTTGGAATTGGGGAGATATAGATTGACCAGGGTCACTGCGTGGGTCCCGATCATGCCTTTCACAAAGAGCGCCCTGCCTTCAGCGTCTGCCCACTGATCACTCAATACCCATTGGGTTCTGTGGTGCAATAGGATACTGACCCCAAATGACTTGGAGTTCGACGAGCAGCCATGGTATGACGTAGGGAAGGTGCGGTTGCAAAGTTTGGGTCTTTTGTCGGAACGGAAGTGTGTCTCCTGGAGGAAGCAAATACTGGCTCTTAGGCGTTTCAAGTCTGCAAGCACCATGGAGCGCTTCTCCGGAGAATTCAGGCCTTTTGTGTTTAAGGAGAGGAGACGAACTGGCTCCCCACGGGCGTGGGTTAACCCCGTCGTTGTCGACATGTTGTCACGGAGATTAGAGTGTAGGGAAAAAATTCCGCGCTAAGGATATTCTTAATTAAATAGAATGGGAAGCTGCCCTGCCTAGAGTTCCCTTAGGGAAAAGTGTAAATAAAGTATGAACAGCAGATGGCGCTACCCTGGAAGATTTAGGCAGTAACTGGTAGTGGTGAGAATAAATTAATGTGTATATCAGATATATATATATATATATATAAAGATGGGTAATATTTTTTTAAAAAAAGGGTGTGTACGTGTAAATAAAGTATCTGTGCTAACTGTATATAATAAAATAAATAAAAATAAAATGTTATTCAATCACCATAAAATAATGATATATATCACAATTTTTTGGATAAACTTATTGCAGGTAAAAAATCTCAAGTGACTTAAGTGGCAGTGCTTTAAACAATGTAATAATAAATAAGTGTAAACTCAAAACTAAAAGAGCATAATCTGCAAATTGAAAAAATGAAACAGAAAACTGCGGACTGGGAAAACAGGATGGCGTTTTCAAAGCGTCTTCATGTCATATCTGTTAAGCGACTAAAAGGATGCTGGTAATAGTATTTTATCTATTTTTTATATATATATTTCCTAGGCAAGTGTCCTGTAAGTAAATATCCGAGATATGGTTCACACAAATGGCTTGAAATAATCTGGTGCTTAAAACGGACGTGACAGTTCAAAAATGGGTGACTCCACACGGTGCTCCCCTCCTGAGTCCCTACTTACCAGAAACCTGCACCCCTGCAGGGGTAGAGTGCGTGCAGGGACCTTTATCCTGGGTGGGGGTAGAGAGATGGCTCCTCGATGTCCGTGACCAGTGGCTCCCTTTCCTGTTCTGCTGGTACTCCTGGATCAATCGGGTACGTATGGGGTCCCGGGAAAAATCCCTCCAGTCAGAAAAAGAATCTCCCACAGTTCGTGTGTATAAGGAACGGAAAAAGGCTCATATAGTGTGAATCCGTTTAAAATATTTATTCAGTCAAGAAAAAATGCTAAATGCAGGTAAATTAGGTTAAAAATGGTTAAAAAATGGACTACAGGGTTCACATACAAACCAGCAGCGCAGCTGCTGTTTGAGAAAGGGACGTCTCCCTTCCTCTCCCTGTGGTTTGCGGTGCAGAGCGCTGAACCACTGAACCCGGAAGTGATGTCAAAACGTGACGGACGTGCGTGCTGGCCCCGGCTAACGCGTTTCGTCATTGGACGTCATCGGAAGCGGTGGCCATCTTGGTGCTCCGCCGACTTTATATACCCACTGAGAGGGGGCGGGCCTGTATTAATCGCTTCCTTACAGGAAACCGCCACCATCTTTATGGTTAGAAAAACCGACTGATTCGAGTGTATTGTATAAAAAGGAAGGAAGAAATAGTGTTGTCTGGGAAACTGATTAATTGAACGGCTTAATAAGGATGTGCTGGTGATCGAGCGAGCATAAGATCATCATCATAAAGAGGGGGACGAAAGGAAGATCCAAAAATGGCGTTCAACAGTGAAATTACAGAAAAAGTGAAAAATAGAGTGAATCAACATTGGGAAAACGTATTATGTGCGGGTAGTGTATAGATGAAAGTATCATAGAGGGTGTATTAATTATAAGGAGGTGCAAAGGGTACAAGTAGAGGAAGGGAACGTGCCCTCTCGAAATTTCACATCATCAAGGAATACAAAACATAAGTAATCGGTACCCAATGTCAGCCCTGCATACACCAATTAAATATTACTCATTGTGTGTTCTTGCAGGGAACACGTCTGGTGGTGAGGTAGTCAACTAGAAATTATGAGATAAATAGACTATGAAATATATAGAGTGAAAAACAACAGCAAATAATGGTCCATGGGAGGTAAAATACTTTGGTCCAGGGGAGGTAAAATTTTGGTTCATTTTTTTGTGTCACGGGCCAAAGGCGGGAAGGGGGGCAAAGGAAGTATAAGAAGCCAAGAATGGGGCAAGGAAAAAAAGAGAGAACAAAAAAAAAAAAAAAAAACCCCCCGGAGTTACCGGGACTTCTACGCTACACGCGTAGATGAGACTACGTCTCAGAACACCCCGACGGGCTGACGGGAAAAAAAAAAAAATCAAAAATTTAACCGTAAAAATCCCCTTTCTGGGGGTCAGCAGGTCAATGGGGTGTAACCCTGTGTGAGGAAGAGGTAGGCCACAACGGGAAGCCTCAGCTCCCCCTCCCAGCCGAGGGAGTCACGTAACATAAACATAGTATAATGAGCAGAGCGCATGTCAAACCATTGAACTTACAAACTTATAACCAGGACCAGTACATAATAAAATCCTCATAATTATTTTATGCTGTCCAAAGTCCCCCCCGAACTCTACCAGTCCCATTATAGCAGGCCCTGAGAAATGGAAAGATGGACCTCAGTGCCACTCATTAAACAATCCTCTCTAGACTCTGTATTCTTCTCTGCCGAGGAACCCGTGGGGCCCGGGGGGAAGGGAGGAGGCCGGAATAGGGAGGGGCGGGGGGGAGAGGGGAAGGGGGGAGGGGGGGTGAAGGAGGGGAGGTTGAACAGAGGGATAGATACATCAGACTGAGCAAGACATTGGCAATCTTTGGGCGGGCAGAGCACAATCTATGTTCCCCGAGTATCCCCTGCTCCCAGGCATTATTGGTAGGTGAGAGGAGAACCATTCCCATTTTATTAAGGTGTATCCATATAAATGGCCCACCCTGTACTTTGCAGTGGGTTCGCATACAGTCTGTTTGAAAAATTCCCATTTCTGTTCTGTGTTCATCGATGATAATATTCCCCCCCCAGTCTAAGTCGTGGAGAGCAGCCCTCATCCTTGTAACATTTGCTCTCTTAGAGTTAAGTGTTTTTATCTTTCCCGTATGTGTTACTTGCAGCTTACATTAACCACTTGCCGACCGCCTCGCATACATTTACTGCAGCAATGTGACGCTGCTGCGCAAATCGCCGTAGATAAACGGCGATTTGCGCAGTTGCGGGCATGCGCCGCCGCGCTCTCGTGCCCGCAACTTAACCCCTTCCCTGCCAGTGACATTTATACAGTAATCAGTGGCTATTTTTAGCTCTGATCACCGTATAAATGTCAATGGTCCCAAAAAAAGTGTCAAGTGTCCGATACGTCTGCCGCAATATCTCAGTCCCGCTAAAAATCGCAGATCGCCGCCATTACCAGTGAAAAAAAATAAAATAAAATAAAAATGCCATCAATCCTCATAGTTTGTAGACGCAATAACTTTTGCGCAAACCAATCAAACATTTTTGGTAAATAAAATCGCAAAAAGCATGTAGAAGGATACATTTTGGCCGAAACTGATGAATACAATATTTTTTTTTTATACATTTCTTATATATGTATTATAGCAAAAAGTAAAAAATATTGTTTTTTTTTTTTTCCAAATTGTCGCTCTTTTTTTGTTAATAGCGCCAAAAAGAAAAACCAAAGGTGATCAAATACCACCAAAAGAAAACTATTTGTGGGAAAAAAAGGACATCAATTTTGTTTGGGTACAACGTCGCACGGCCGTGCAATTGTCGGTTAAAGCGACGCAGTGCCGAATCACAAAAAGTGCTCTGGTCAGGAAGGGGGTAAATCCTTCCAGGGCTGAAGTGGTTAATTGAAATCATGTTATGGTCACTGCTACTTTTATATGAATATTGGTAATAAGCTCCGCATGGTTTCAGATTCTAGGTCCAGCAAAGCGTCATTCCTAGTTGGAGCCTCAATAAACTGGACCATAAAATTGGCCTGTAATAGGTTTATAAATGTTTGCCCTTTAACTGTCCCAGCAGGGCCATTACTCCAGTTAATTTACAGGCAGTTAAAATCCCCCATTATTATCACTGTCCCAACCCTTGCAGCCCTTTCCATCTGTGCAAGGAGCCGAGTCTCCACCTCCTTTTTTAAGGCCCCTTTCACACTTGTACGATGCAATTTTTGGTCCGACTTTGTTGCAACTTTAGCACAAGACATATTACAAAATCGTACAGAAATAGTGCAGAAATCGCATCTATATTATTCACATGCAATTTGCATGCGACTTTGAGGGTTTAACATTGAAGTCTATGTACCTCAAGTTGTATCAAAGTTGGGTCAAAGTAATGCAGGGACTACTTTGAAGTTGGCACGACTTGAAGTTTTACTTGAAGTTTTACTATGAACAGTACTCATTAGAAATAATGGGGAACAACTTGTCATGTGACTTTGAGGTCCCAAGTCGCAGGACAAGTTGCATAAGTGTGAAAGGGGACTTACACTGGGAGGTCTAACAAACTCCAATGATAACCTTTGTAGTATGCACACCCAAATACATGCTGACAGCCTTAAAGCGGAAATTAAACCCTTCAATCCTTTACAGCCAAGGAAGCTGCTTCTGCTTGATCTGTAACTGCCATGTGATCAGTTATGACACCTGCCATTTGATGGTTTGACAGTTTGGTTGAGGACACAAGAAAATGTGACAGTTAGCATTCCCGGCATTCCAGGAATGTAATGGTTTTTTGAAATGGGTAAATCAATAGGTTTAGTTCAGCTTTAGGATTTAGTGCTGTTCAGGGGCTCTGGGCTTTAGCAAAATGGCAGCCTCCAGCAAGAAGAAACAGAAACAATGCTGGTGGCAATTTACAGCACACACTAATTTTGGTAGCATAATTATTAATGTGGAATGTATGTTCTTTTCTAAAGAACATAATTTTTTTAT
Source organism: Glandirana rugosa (assembly GCA_018402905.1). Classification (NCBI taxonomy): domain Eukaryota; kingdom Metazoa; phylum Chordata; class Amphibia; order Anura; family Ranidae; genus Glandirana; species Glandirana rugosa. The sequence goes on from BLSH010182611.1 coordinate 778,703, forward strand.
CAAGTTGTAATGGGTAAAAGGTAATGGGTGAAGAGGAAGTATAACACCTACGGCTCCTTTCACTCTGTTCCGCATCGGTTTTCCCGCAGGATGGGTGCAGCACAGTGTACCCCCATTTTTACAATTACTAGCGCTTTGCCATAGACATCAATTAGATCAGGCAGTTTTGTGCGTTTTCTGAAAAGCATACCAAATGTCCTGCATGCAGTGCATGCAACCCACGTGAAAAATCCCACGTACACTGAGCTGCGGGGAAACTGCAGTGGATCAGTGTGAAAGGGGCTTATCAGATTTTTCTTGCCATCTGTGTCCCGGTTAGGAGATTCACCCTCTCCCTTTTGTCCTGTTTATAATTTTCACTGAGAGTGAATGTGAAAGAAAATCTTAAATGTTGAGCTGTCACAGGAATAAATGGGAAAGCTTACAATGGAGGCACTAGGTGAGTGACCCTGATGACAACCAGGAATTCCCTCAATTGAAGAGATTTCCTCATTTTCAGTTTAGGATGTGGAACAGGAAGTGAAGGGAAATTTCCCCTATGGGACACAGATGGCAAAAACAAAAAAAACTGACAGGAGTCATAACTCCCGCCCCTCTCCCTTACTTTATGCAAAATGAAAAAACCATTTTCCCTTTAGTTCTAGTTTAAGAAGTTTTTCTTAGCCACCAATCAGATTTAAACTTGCCTTGAATAGCTGAATCTGACTGGAGGAAAAAAGGAAGGTAAACAGCACACATTCAGAAATCACCTACCTAACATATCAGTTAACAGATATTTAATATTTGATTACATTGGACCTAGTAAAGTAAAGTGAAGTAAATTGTCAGTTAAATTAATGAAGTGCCGTATTGCAAAAAATGGCCTGGTCATTAAAGAGGTAAAACCTTCCGAAGCTGAAGTGGTTAAAGTAAATTGCGTGCACTTTCTAATATTATAGCATATATTGTTTGCTTGATAGCATTATCAGTTCTCTGCACTAGTTTGACTTGTTATCTGTAACTATTCATAACACTGAAGCAGTGGGCCATTTTATATTTTAGAGAAAACTTATTTTTACTAAAAAATTAAATAGAAAATAGCTACAAAAAAGGGATTTTATTAAAACTTACCATAAAATCCTTTTCTCTGAGTTCACTGGCAGACGCAGCCCTTCATTGACAAATGGGGTAATATGCATACCCTACCAGGAGTTGACTAGGAAAATAGAAAGAAAGCAAGCTGGCCCCTCCCAGGGGGCCGTCCTCTCTCTCCCATATAACCCCCCTGCTCTGCTTAGCATATCAGTTCGTAACAAGCTGTAAAAACGCAACACAGAGGGGTGGGTGCTGCGTCTGTCAGTGAACTCAGAGAAAAGGATTTTACGGTAAGTTTTAATAAAATCCCTTTTTCTCTTACGTTCACTGACAGACGCAACCCTTCATTGACAAGTGGGGATGTCCCAAAGCTGTGTCAGTCAAGAGGGGTGGGTACAGTAAATGACAACAACTGTACCAAACAGAATCCCTCTCAGGAGGCGCCAGCCATGCCTACACTGCCGCCTGTAAAACTTTACGGCCAAAGGCAGCATCCGAAGATGCTGACACATCAACTTTATAAAAAACTTCGTAAACGTGTGCACCGAGGCCCAAGTAGCCACCTTGCACACCCGTGACACCGAAGCCTGGTGTCTGAAAGCCCAGGAAGTGCTAACTGCCCTGGTGGAATGAGCCGTGACTGGAAAAGGGTGTACCTTGCCCCGAACAGTATACGCATGGGTCACGGTCTGTCTGATCCAACGGGGAACAGTAGCCGACGAGGCCGCCAATCCTTTGCGCGGACCATCCGTCAGTACAAACAACGCATCAGACTTCCGAAAGGAAGCTGTAGCCGCCAAATAAACCCGCAAAGCCCTCACGACATCCAATGAATGTAACTCAAATTCCTTGGAATGCGAGCATAATGAAGGAAGAACAATATCTTCATTAATGTGAAAAGAAGAGACCACCTTCGGTAGAAACGAAGGAGAAGGGCACAAGACCGCCTTGTCCTTATGAAGAACTAAGTAAGGAGACTTGCAGGACAACGCTGCCAACTCAGACACCCGCCTAGCGGATGTGATGGCCACCAAAAAGGCCACTTTCTGCGACAGCAATTGTAAGGGAATATCCCTGATCTGCTCATATGGCGGTTTCTGCAGCACAGAAAGCACCAAATTCAAATCCCACGGCGCCATAGGCGACCGTACCTGAGGAGCCACATGGCGCACACCTTGTACAAATATACAAATCAACGAATGTGACGCCAAATGCCGCTGAAATAGAATCGCCAGAGCCGAAATCTGACCCTTGAGAGTACTCAATGCCAATTTTTTATCCAGGCCCTGCTGCAAAAAAGCCAGGACCCTGGACACAACGTAAGAGCGAGGGTTCCAACCCCCCGCCTCACACCAGGCAATATAAGCCTTCCAGGTCCCGTCAAAGCCAGCGAGGGTAAAGCAGAGTGCAAGATGGGCCCCTGAGACAACAGATCTTTGCGCAGTGGAAGACGCCAGGGAACATCTGCCACCATTCGCACCACGTCGGCGTACCAAGTACGCCGAGGCCAATCCAGAGCCACCAGGATTGTCGGAATCCCCTCCGCTTCCACCCTGCGCAGTAGCCGTGGTAGAAGCTTGATGGGAGGAAAAGCGTACAGGAGCCGATACAGACTCCAAGGCGCTACCAGCGTGTCCGTGGCGGGTTTTCCCTTTGTGATTGAACCGAGACGCCATGAGGTCCACATCTGACGTGCCCCACTTGTGGCAAATCTGGTGGAACACTTCTGGATGTAGGGACCATTCCCGCTGATCCAGCGTCTGGCGACTGAGAAAGTCTGCCTGCCAATTCTCTACGCCCGGAATGTAAATGGCGGAGATTGCCGGCATGTGAAGTTCTGCCCATCACAGAATGAGAGCTGCTTCCGCAGGCGTTGCCAAGCTCCTCGGTTTGCCCTGATGGTTCACTTACACCACTGCCGTGGCGTTGTCCGACTGAACCCGAACCGGGAGGCCGCACAACCTTACCGTCCAGTGGGAGAGGCAGAGCCTGATCGCCCTCAGCTCCAGCACATTGGTGGGAAGGAGAGATTCCTGCGCCGACCAATGGCCCTGAGCAGACAGCTGCCCCAGGACGACCCCCCCCCCCCAGCCCGATAGGCTGGCGTCCGTTGTGACCATCGACCAATTCAGGGGAAGAAATTACTTCCACAACATCAGAGCCGGGGCCCGAAGCCACCAGGTAAACGATCCTCTGGTCTGAGGTTCCAGTCTGATCAGCTGGTCCAGGGACAGTGGAGACTTGTCCCACCGTGACATAATCGCTCGCTGAAGGAGCCGAGTGTGACTCTGGGCGTAAGGTACCACCTCGAAGGCTGAAACCATAAGCCCAAACACCCGCATACAAAACCGCAAGGAAGACCACCGGCGTGACAGCAGGGTTCACACCGCTGCTTGTAGTGTCAGTAACTTGGCCGGAGGTAAGAACACCTTCGCCTGCTCCATGTCCAGAATCAGACCCAGATATTCCAGGCAACAGGACGGTGTCACTGTCGACTTCTGCAGATTGATCAGCCAGCCGAAGTCCTTCAATGAGGCCATGGTGATAGCCACGTTCTCCTCCAGAGCCGAAGCAGACTCCGCTCTCAGTAGCAGATCGTCGAGGTATGCTACCACCGCAATGCCTCTCTGCCTCAGCAGCGCCAGCACTGGGGCCACCAGGTTGGTGAACACCCGAGGAGCCGAGGCCAGACCGAAGGGAAGTGCCACGAATTAGTAATGAAGATCTCCCACCGCAAAGCGCAGAAAACGCTGGTGCCGGAGACAAATGTGAACGTGGAGATACGCGTCCCTGATATCCAGGGACGCCATGAAATCCCCTTGGTGCAGGGCGGCCACGACCGAACGGACAGATTCCATCATGAATTTTCACGCTTTCACAAAGTGGTTTAGCGCCTTTAGGTCCAGAACTGGCCTGACCCCCCACACAGGTACCGAAGACCCTGAAACAAATGGTCTGCTCTCTGTGACGCCTCAAGCGTCCTCCCACAGTCCAAATCATTCTGCAGCTCCGTCTTACACTCGGACAGAGATTGCGCCGCCATGGCTGACGCCAGGGCTGGTCTCATGGCTGAACCTGCCAGCAGGAAAAGTGCTTTTGACACCGCCTGCGTCCGCCTATCGGCTGGGTCCTTAAACGAGGGAGACCCCTCCAAAGGAATGGTCGTTGCCTTGTTCAGGCGAGCCACCGGAGGGTCCACTGCGGGGGATGCCCACTTCTTCACAAAACTACCCTCAAAAGGGTAGCGTATAGCGAAGGAATTCTGCGGATGCTGCCATTCCTGATAAAACCAGGTGGTCAAAAAATTGATCATAAGCATAAGCCTTAGGGGACCTGGGTGGCCTAGCAGACCCGCAAACGTATGCGGACTCCTGCGACTCCCCTGCTTGGTCCAGTCGCAAGGATGCACGGATATTAGTAATCAGTGCGGTCACCAGCACCTTTTCGCATGCAACCGAGGCCCCCTGGTCTTCTTCGTCGTCCGAGGGATCTAGCATGCCCTCTGAGAGTTCCACGGGCGTCCCCGTGACCCCTGATGCCACTTCCGGTTCAGACTCTTCCCCTGAGGAAAGAGGGGGAGGCGGATGCTTTTTGGGGGCCCCCAGAGCCCTGCTCGGCCCCACCCGGGGAAGGAACTCCCCAAATACTGCTCTCAGCTGGTCCAGGGACACCATGGTCCCGCCATCGTACCACCGGATCTGACAGGCAAATAAACAATGCCCTGACACCCCCACAATGCAGCCCCACAGATCAACCAGGGAGGCCCCAAGAGGACAGCACCCACCACTACCAGCCCCACCGCTACCAGCACCCCAGGGAGAGCCCAGCTATACTTGCTGTTTTGTGCCTCACAAGCGCTGTGTCCTAGTAGGAGTGCTTAGGGACCGCTAGTCATAGAGCCTGTGCCGCCTGTTTTCATCCATGCTGTCCCGAGTGAAAGAGAAAGCAAAAACGGCAGCAGAACGTTTTTCTTTCCAGGGATATCCAATATGGCCGCCAGACGTTCACTAGAGGCCAAAGCCTGTATACAGGCCGCGACCACGGCAAAATGGCTGCCGCTCAGCACTAGAGGGTAAACCTCAGGAAAATGGCCGGGTCTACGGCAGATCGCCGCATGGCGGTGCGGAAGCGCGGGGTTCGGTGCGGGGAGGGGGTTAGGAGGGGGGCGAAAACACCCAGGGGGGGGGGGGACACTAGCCCAGCGAACACCCTCCACCGGCTGACCAAAATCGATAAAAATCGTCCAGCCCCCCCCTGCGCCCCTGGGGGGGGAGAGAGGGGGTTACTCACCAGTCCGACGGGTGTAGCGGGTAGCCACCCAGTTGCAGACCTTCCTCCCATGCCAGAGATGGATGCTGCAGGCCGCAGGCCCCTGGACAGGAACCAGGTCCGGTCACAAGTGGGGGTCACCCACTGGCCGCCCACACGGAACGGGCACGATGCGGCGGGCCCCGCCGCGGCTAGGGCTAGCTCGCATCGGTCGGCCACGCTGGGGCAAGTGCAGGATTCTAGCTATCCTCTATACCCCAGCCGGCTTCTTGATAGCAGTCTTCATCAGATAGCTTGAAAAAAAATAAAAAAGCGGTAGCAAAAAAGATGAACCGCAGGTCCCATAAGGGAGCCAGGTCTAACTCCTTGCACTAGGCCTAATAAAACTGATATGCTAAGCAGAGCGGGGGGGGGGGGGGGGGTTTATGGGAGAGAGAGGAGCCAGCTTGCTTTCTTTCTATTTGCCTAGTCAACTCCTGGTAGGATGTGTATATAACCCCACTTGTCAATGAAGGGCTACGTCTGTCAGTGAACGTAAGAGAAATGTGATTTTGTAGTTTAATGTAATTACAAAATGGCTAGGAAAGGATTTTTTTTACCGGCAAGAAAATCTAAAAGTACGTTTCTTTTATTATGGCAAACTGAAGCCATTTTGTATATTTTTGTTGTACAGAACTTCCACGGGAATATTATTTCCCATTTGTGTGACCGGATAACTGCTTTTCCCAAAAATCTGCATAGAACTGGAAGTTAAATTAGAGGCATCCCGGTAACAACAGTTTAACTTTGCTGATAATCTTTCTGACACTATGGTGAAAGGGATAGAGAGAGTGCACCTTGTCTTATGCAAAATGCTCACTCACCAAGTCAGTTTTAAATAAATTTCAGGTTGTTCAGAACCCATAATAGGTGAGAACTCAAAAGGAAGTTTGATAAACCCACTTGCAAATTCAGATTTGGCTTTCTTTTGGGTAGCATACTTAAAAAAACATAAAACACACTATGTCTGTTGTTCAGGCAAATACTGAGAAAAATGTCAATGATTATTTTCAATTTTTCCTGCATAATTTTGCAGACAGATTTGCTGCACCATATTCTTTCTGGCAAGGAGATTTTGCTTATTGACTATACAATGACTCACCACACCTGGCTTCACCTTATTCACACTATCCGACACAAAAACGGTCAGACTTTTGATCCTACTTTGCCCTGCAACATCGGTCCTACTTCTGTCCTACTTTGGTCCTACTTCCATCCAACTTGAATAAACAAGCTAAGATTTTGCTCCGACTTTGAGATAGTGACTCGTCCTTTGACCAATCAAAACAATCCCAGTGTGAGATATATTCCTTTTACTGCTGCTGTAATCACCAAGTCGGATGTCACAAGTCGGATGGTTAGAACAAGGATCCGACTTTGATCCTACTTCAATGATATTCAATGGGCTGAAGTAGGGCCAAAGTCGGACCAAACTAGTACAGGAACCTTTTTCCAAGTCGGACTGACTTGTGTCGGACCAGTTAAGACGGCTCTCATAGGGAAACAGTGATTTGGTGATGTCATGCGACTTGTGCTCACAATGTCGGTCCATTTGTGGGACAAGTGTGAACCCAGCCTTAGGCCCCTTTCACACATGTGCCTCTGCTAAGCAGAGTCCGCTTGCTCAGAGGGGCATCTCTTTACTGATCCCTGCTGAGCAGGCAAATGACAGGTCTGTGCTCTTCTACGCAGAGCACACATGGACACAGTCCCGCTCTACTCTATGGGGCAATCAGATGGAAACAGACTGCCTGTTCGTTTCCATCCAATGCCATCCGATCCAATGGAATGGAATAGGACCACCATCCGTCTGTTTTTGGCAGACAGGACTGGGTCGGATGGGGGCGTGTGTCAGCGGACATCCGCTGCTCCATAGAAGAGACTGAAGGGTCCGATCAGGTCCGCCTGAAATACTGACAAGCAGACCTGATCAGACAGCCCGTGTGAAAGGGGATTTGAAGTGGCTGTAACCTTACATATACCCAGTGAAGTAACTGACATCAGGTGATACAGAGGTGAAACAAATCCTCCTACATAAGTTGTACCTGTTTATCTGCGGTTTTCTCTTCTCTACAGCCAAAGTGCATAATTTATATGGCTTGTCTGAGCATTCAGAAAGCAGAGGGTGAGTGGCTGAAGTTACACTCTGCAGAGCTCAGTAATTGCTGACTGGAGGGGAGGGAAGGGAACCCCCCCCTCCCCTTCACACAGTGAATGCAGTCAATCACAGGCTGTCTGCTGGAGCTCCCTCCCCTGTCAATGTTTTACCTCTTGGTGTCAGGAAAACTTGTCATCATTTTTAGATAGCAGAGAAACAAGTCAGCAGACAGAAATGGCACTTAGTTCTCTGGATGTCAACAAGTACACACTGTAGAGGGATATACTTTGTTCACAGTTTCAGTGTCAGAGGTTTACAACCACTAACTAAAATATCACTTTTGGATTTACTGGCCATTTAACCATAGTCCCTAACCCCATAAATGTCTCCTAAAAAAGCATAGGCACACTACAAATAGTATATGGAAGGTGATTTTTTTAATGTATAGTAGAGCTGCATGATTCTGGTCAAAATGAGAATCACAATTTTTTTGCTTAGAATAAAGATCACGATTCTCGTAGCGTAACATCTTACATATACAAAAAAATTGGGCTACCAGCACTGTTTAGTTTTTTTTTTTTTTTTTGTAATTTTTCCAAAAAAATTGTGTTTGAAAGAGCACTGCGCAAATACTGTGTGACATAAAATATTGCAACAACTGCCATATTATTCTCTAGGGTCTCTGCTAAAAAAAAATATATAATGTTTGGGGGTTCTAAGACATTTTCTAGCAAAAAATATTGGATTTTTATTTGTAAGCAGCAAATGTCAGATAAGATTTAGTCTTTAAATGGTTAAACTAAACTCTTCTATACACAGAGTTCAACCCTTTGATCATTTTAAACATAGTATCTTGTAACTTCTTTTATCATCTTGACTTGGCTCTCTGCCCAGACTTGGCAGTCTGCCCAGACTCGAGTCACTCCGACTTTAGAGAAAGATTCCTGGGGAGACTTCCGGCGACTTGCATTGACTTCTATTACAGTCAAGTTGCGCTGAGTCGCCACGCAAGTCGGACTCCATTAACGGCACTGAAAAATCGCAGTAATGAATCGAGATCGTGATTTTAATACGATTAATCATGCAGCTCTAAATTAGAGATGCACTGAAATTTCGGCAGCCGAAAATTATCAGCATTTTCGGCCAAAATCTGTGTTTTCCGTATCGGCCGAAACAAAAGAACCGGCCAATACCGAAAAGGGGGGGGGCGGGTACCATCCATTGCAGGGTATGTGTGCATCACATACCCGCAATGGATGTGGGAGATGAGAAGATTCACAAAGCAGGCTGCATGTACGAGCCGCTCTGTGCATGAAACTGTGACCTAATTACACTGGAATGCAAAGAATACTGAGAGAGGTGTCAGATTTTCAACTTTATGTCAGGGGAGGTGAGCAGGCCCTGGGGTTAGCTGTTCAGTCCCGTCCACCTCCGATCTCAGTGAAAATCTGGCAGCTCTCTCTGCATTCTCAGCATTCTAGTGTAATTGGGTCACAGTTTCATGCACAGATCAACTTGTACAAGCAGTGTGCTCTGTGCATCTACTGATCTCTTGTGCCAGTGCCAGCCAGTACCATCCAGTGCCACCTGCCAGTACCATCCACTGCTGCCTGTCAGTGCCAAGCAGTGCCAATCAGTGCCACATGCCAGTACCATCCTGGGCCCCGTCAGTGCCACCTGCCAGGACCATCCAGTGTCACCTGTCAGTGCCACATGCCAGTGCCACCTGCCAGTGCCATCCAGGGACACCTCTCAGGGCCACATGCCAATACCATCCAGTGCTGCCTGTCAGTACCAATCAGTGTCACCTGCCAGTACCATCCACTGCTGCCTGTCAGTGCCAACCAGTGTCACCTGCCAGTACCATCCACTGCTGCCTGTCAGTGCCACATGCCAGTACCATCCTGGGCCACCAATCAGTGCCACCTGCCAGGACCATCCAGTGTCACCTGTCAGTGCCACATGCCAGAACCATCCAGGGCCACCTATCTGCCAATCAGTGCCACCTGCCAATACCATCCAGTGCTGCCTGTCCGTATCAATCAGTGCCACCTGCCAGTACCATCCACTGCTGCCTGTCAGTGCCAACCAGTGCCACATGCCATTACCATCCTGGGCCACCTGTCAGTGCCAATCAGTGCCACATGCCAGTGCCACCTGCCAGTACCATCCAGAGTCACCTGTCAGTGCCACCTGCCAATACCATCCAGTACTGCCTGTCAGTGCCAATCATGCCACCTGACAGTACAACCCAGTGCCACCTGTGAGTGCCAACCAGTGCCATCCAGTGCCACCTGTCAGTGCCACCTGCCAGTACCATCCAGTGCCACCTGTCAGTGCCAACCAGTGGCACCTGTCAGTGCCACCTATCAGTGCTTCCAATCAGTGCCACCAATCAGCACCAATCAGTGCCACCTGTCAGTGCCCAGGCACAGGTAGGCTGCATATGACAATTGTATATAAAAATATAAATATTTTTTAAAAACTGTCATTTTCGGTTTTCGGCTTAGTGCATTTTCGGTACTAAAATTTCCATTCGGTGCACCACTAGCTCTAATGTATATATATACCAATTCTGTATACTACTATATACAAAATAAGACTATTAAGTGGCACTGCATTGCCAGACAATTTCTTGGACCAATCAGAGCATCTTTTCACTGCAAGGCTCTAGGACTGGCTGCAGACAGTATTCCTAGGACCAAGGTTGCAAACAAGTCTGATCCTGGCACTGGATGGAGGTTAGGCTTGAGTACCCTGGGCTAAATTTAGTAGATGTGGGCATTTTGCCCCATAGATTATTTTATTATCATACAGGATTTATATGGTGCCAACAGTTTGCACCATACTTTACAATATAAAGGGAGACAGAACCGTTACAATACAATAAAGCACAAGAGGGTTGAGAAGGCCTTGCTCATAAGAGCTTACAATCTAATAGGGTGGGGCAAGTGGTACAAAAAGGTAATAACTGTGAGGGATGGGCTGATAGAAAAATGTAACATTCATTTGTTATGTGGAGGTGAGATAGGCTTCCCTAAAAAGATGAGTTTTCAGAGATCGCCTAAAGGTAGCCAGAATAGGAGATAGCCAGACAGATTTAGGTAGTAAGTTCCAGAGGAAGATGGAGGCTTTGGAGATTAGCATGGGAGGAAGGGACAATAGACCTATAGAGCAGGAGATCTTGGGAAAAGTGGAAATGATGGATTGGGTGCTATTTTGAGACAAGATTTGTGATAATTGGCGATATTCTGAGACAAAATTGGAGGTAAAGCCATAGATCTAATGCTTATGCTTGTAAAGGGGTAATGCCCTTCCTGAGAGTAGACAAAAACTTCTCTGTTTGCCTCTTAAAAATTAATTTTATTTTTTACTTGGGTCTGATTTCAAGACCAAGCCCCACTAGCTGCCATTCCGTCTTTATAAGAATCTCATACAATGAGATTGGTTACAATGGCCACTCTCACTGGACAAAGTAACTGCACTTGGTGGTGCAGAGTCTTCAATTTAGGACAGTCCCCATTTTATCTGAAATTCCAAAAAAAAAGAGAAAAAAAGTTTTTAATTTAGATATATATTAAGTTTATCCTGAAAACTAAATTCACTTCCTATCCAAGGCACAACTTTTTGGATACCCCGAGACTCTGGTTCCTCAAATAGCTACCTGGTTTATGGTTTTGAATATTCATGTGCATCTAAGCTTTCCACATACTGCAATGCTTATTTTGAAGGGCAACTATAGACAACATAATATTGAAAGTGGTAAATAAATTGAAAAGGAAATGTGATTTTCTGCAATGCTCTGATTGCTAAATTGAGCAGAGCTTTTAGATGGCCTCTAGGTCTCATTGTAGCCTAGGAGATGTTATTCTGCACAGCCTCCTTGCTTCCGTGACCCTACAATAAGGGCAAATTAGATAAATGCATAATCTAATTTTGAATGATCGGGGAATGCATAATTAGAAAGGATTTATTCCATGCTACCATGCATTTTACCCCTATATGTTTGGAAGACAGATTTATTCTGTATATTTTCAGGATCCGGAACACAGAGATTTAGGAGATCAGATTATCTAGGAAACACAAGTATAGAGGACTGGTACACAGAGGGTAGGTTGTGCCCCTTGTGTCTGGATCCAGCGTTCTGTCAAGCATTTTGTGCTTTTCAGTCTTTGTCTCCCAAAAAGTTCAGTGGGGGAGGATCAGGATATTAATACATTTCCTTTAAAATGGTGTTTTCAGAAATGGTGACCTGGAAATCTGGGACTCCATATTTCCTGGTCCAGCTACAGGGCTTTCCAGGAGACAGTTATTCCCAACCATAACAATTAATTATGTTGGAAGTTCTGTTATGCAGCATTATGCTGGGATAAATACAGTCAGCACAATGCACGCAGGAAGGATAGATTTCCAGTAAGGACAACTATCAATAAACAAGCCCCTTTGCGGTGTTCTCACATCTGATATACTTTGCTGACTTTATTTTGGATAGTCTGCACATGCAGCAGCTTTTTCAGCTAATTGGCTTCTAGCTAGGTCAATATTTGTGAAAAGACAGCTAAAAGGGAGAGGACAAGTTCATGTCAGAATGGGGGGAGCTGACACCAATTCAACCCACCTTCCTACAGCCACATTTTTGAATAGTAAACTGATGTTGTAGGTACTTTCACATTTCCTATATCGCAGAACAAGCTTAAAAGGTTCACCCTCCTACTGCTTACATTTTTGCTACCTGCCAAAGTAAATTAAAGATATTCCTGCATATACAGGAAGGTGGTCTGGTCAGAGCTTAAACAGAGCTATGGAACCTCTGCCCCATCCTGAAATCATTATTAGGTCTCAGCGAACCCCTGCATGAAATGATATCTACATCGCACAGTAAAATTGTGTGATTGGAGCATAACAGATAATAGATATAATAATCCAATAAAGTGGTCAATTATGTACTTTTCTTTAGATTTATTTATTAACTGATCAGCCTACTTTTTTAATTTTAATTCCACAAAGAATATCAACTTGACAGCAAATCAGTCGTGTAAAAAAAAGAGAAAAAAGGTTTGCTTTCCTTTTTGTTAATTATCTGCTTAATTTTTACTTTAGGTAGGCCTAAAAATCTCTGAAATTTTCAGGCATAAAGGCAGACCTGTGTGCTCCTGTAAATCAGTGGCACATACGAAATTGGGGGAGGTTATTTAGGAGTAAGCGGCCCACCATTCTCCCTGAAGTACATGACCTACCAATTAGAACACTCCTACCGATCTGGCTTCAAAACTGACAATGGCGTACACCACTGTAAGTGCTGGCATCTTGTAATGCAAAATAAAATACGCTTTTTGTTTCAGTCATGAACTTTTCTGAGAACCCCCAGCAACCACAGGGTTTCCGAGATACTTTGCACTCTAGCAATGACTGCTACATCTGAAGAATCTTTCATATAATTTGTTCTCATTTAACATTTAGGCCTCATAAAAACACAGGTGTTTTTACAGAAGCGTTTTTGAGCTGTTTTAACAGCTTAAATACGCCTCTCCTTGGTATTCAATGGCCTCATACACACACTGACGTTTTTGAGCTGTAAGTGGCGTCAGCGTTCTTAAGCTGTTAATAGAACGTAGGAAAAGCGTGTTCGGAAGCTGCAGCACTAGCACTGTTTTGACGCTGACGCCGGTAAAAACTCAAAAAAGCGGCTTAACGTTGTATACACAGCGTTAAGCCTCGTCAGGAGTTTCTCTGGCTCTATTCAAAATCAATGGTTCCCTACGGGAGCCCATTGATTTGAATAGAAGTCACACCAGAAGTCGGATCATGATGATCCGACTTGCATTGTGACTTGTGTGCTGAGGATTTTGAAGGGGAACCCCCGCATACATTTTTTAAAAAATTTTTTTTACGTGAGGTCCACCCCGCCCCCCCCCCCCAAGAAGTACCAGACCCTTAGGTCTGGTATGGACTGTAACTCCCCACACAAAAAAAAAGAAAATGGCGTAGAGTTCCCCCCAAAATCCATAGCAGACCCTTTATCCGAGCACGCAGCCTGGCAGGCCAGGAAAGGGGGTGGGGATGAGCGAGTGCCCCCCCTCCTGGACCATACCAGGCCGCATGCCCTCAACATGGGGGGGTGGGTGCTTTGGGGCAGGGGGAGCCCTGCGCCTCCCACCCCAAAGCACCTTGTCCCCATGTTGAGGACAAGGGCCTCTTCGACAACACCGGCCGTTGGTTGTCGGGGTCTGCGGGCGGGCGGCTTATCGGAACCTGGAAGCCCCCTTTAACAAGGGGGCCCCCAGATCCCGGCCCCCCACCCTATGTGAATGAGTATGGGGTACATCGTACCCCTACCCATTCACCTAAATAAACACACTACACAGCTTTTTAAAATAGTTTATTAAATCAGCTCCGGCATCTTCTCTCCTTTCCAGCTCTTCTTTCTTCTGCTCTTTTGTGGGGGCTTCTGTCTTCTGCTCTTTTGCCACTGTCTTCTCCACTGCCTTCTCCCTCTTCTCTTCTTCCCATGTTGACTTGTCGCTCTCTCCCACTCGAATGCCGGGTCCGTGCTCTGCAGTGACTTATATTGACATGGGGCATGGCCACCCGCTGATGTCATCCAGAAGCCCCACCCCCTTATGACATCACAGGGCAGGCTCTGACGTCATAAGGGGCATGGCTTCCGGATGATGTCAGCGTGTGGCACCGTCCCATGACACTATCGGTTACTGCAGAGCACGGATCCGGCAATCGAGTGGGAGAGAGCGATGAGTCAACATGGGAAGAAGAGAAGAGGGAGAAGGCAGCAGAGAAGACAGCGGCAAAAGAGCAGAAGATAGAAGACCCCTCAGAAGAAAGAAGCCCCTGCAAAAGAGCAGAAGAAATAAGAGCCAGAGAGGGGAGCAGATGCCGGAGCTGATTTAATAAACTATTTTAAAACGCTGTGTAGTGTGTTTTTTTGGCACAGTTTTTTTAAGGTGAATGGGAAGGGGTAAAATGTACCCCATACTCCTTCACATAGGGTGAGGGGCTGGGATCTGGGGATCCCCTTGTTAAAAGAGGGCTTCCAGATTCCCATAAGCTGCCCTCCCGCAGACCCCAACTAAACGGCCAGGGTTGTCGGGAAGAGGACCTTGTCCTCATCAACATAGGGACAAGGTGCTTTGGGGTGGGGGGGCGCAGGGCCCGCTCTGCCCCAAAGCACCCACCCCCCATGTTGAGGGCATGCGGCCTGGTATGGCCCAGGGGGGGGCGCTCACTCCTCCCCACTCCCTTTCCTGGCCTGCCAGCCTGCGTGCTCGGATAAGGGTCTGGTGTGGATTTCGGTGGGGGGGGGGGGGGCGACCCTACGCTGTTTTTTCGGTGTGGGGTGTTCCCCTTAAAAACCATACCAGACCGATGGGTCTGGTACCTCTTGCAATTTTTTTTACCCTACGCAATTTTTTTAAATTTTTGCCGGGGTTCCCCTTCCAGATCCTCAGCACACAAGTCGCACTGCAAGTCGGATCATCATGATCCGATGATCCGACGTCTGGTGCGACTTCTATTCAAATCAATGGCCTTCCATAGGAAACCATTGATTTTGAATAGAGGCAGAGAAACACCGCTGAAAGCTAGCGCGGAAAAACGTGCATTGACGTCAATGCATAACGCTGATAAATTTTTAAAGTTTTTAATGTGGCTTTTTTCCTGGCATCGATACCGATGTTACAGCTCGTTTTTTTAAACGCCCAAGTGTATGAGGCCTGAATGTAAAATGTAGATGCAGCTTGTAGAAATAATTTTAATCTCCCAAAATGAATAAAAGGGTAAAATACATAATTGTTCTAAAGGAGTTAAAATGCTAAAGCATTTGCTTACAATTACATATCCGTTATTTTTCAAAAGCAGCAAGAAAACTGGTTGGCATGGCTTGCAGCTCCAATCTATCCTTGCTTTATCAGAGAAGTAAAAACTCACAAACCAAAACCACTTATGAACCTGGGTCCTGAATTTATGAATGGGTTTCTCTGTTTAAAGTACTTTTACTTTCGTTTTAGACACATGATCTTAATTATGCTGCAGCTTGGATTTGAATTTATGACTTTTGATCTAAGTCCAACCAGGAAGACCAGAGCCATAAGAGAACAATATGCTGCATCTTTTTCCTGGCAAATGAACAGCAACTAGCAGGCTGTCTGTTGACGACCATAGGATTGATATGTCTGTCCCCATACCTCCAAAAGCGCACGCTTCCAAACTGTGCGCCATACTAAGGGCAGGATAGAAAATGCTCCTAGTGTACAACAATGTGGGACACACAGCAATTTCCTAGCAATTTTAACAAAGTCCAAACATAGCTTGGTTGAAAAAAAAGAAAAAAAAAAAAAATACACAAATCCATCTAGTTCAACCAATAACCAGCTTTGAAAACCAACCAAACATATGAATGCAACCTAACCCAGCAATAAAACAATAAAAATACTTTTTTTTATTTTTTAATGAAACTCCAAATATATTGTCAGTGTGAAAGGCTAATTAATAGAAATGCTGCATTTTCAGGAAAATAAAAATATTTAACCCTTTCATGCATAGTGGTCACTACAGTGGACAGCTATTTAAAAGCTGGCTTCTTGTATATGCGGGGGGTCCTGAATGTAAAGAGGCACAGCACCCAATATAGTGGACGCTAGTGTGTCACCCCATACTCTGCCACCCACTGGAAAGCCATTATAAGTGCAACAAAAATTTCTCAAAACAAAGATGGCCAACAGAGACACAGAAAGGCTGAGTAGCTCAGGAATATCTTGCCAATACTTCTACAGGAGGAGACCCTTGGAGGTAAAAAAATATGGAAACATCAAGTAATACCCAAAGAAACAGATTATAATTAAATTTTACTGGTATTAATTTCATCTTGGGCGGAAATTACAATTTACCATCTGTCCACTACATTGGACATAATGCATCACTGGTTATATTACAGCTACAATTAATACTATCACTGGGACTTTGTTTTTATTGGAAATATTACAGCTGCAGTAACTTGTTTTGGCTGTAAATCAATTTATTTATGCTATTAGAATGTCATTTGCAGTTTTTGTAACCAAAACATTTTGTGCAGACAAGTTCCATTGTGTGAGTAAGGCCTCATGCACACTGGACATTTTGCCAGCTCTCGTAGACGCCTTTCCTCCTGGTAGCAGCATTTTGGCTTAAAAACCGCTTAACACTTGTAAACACGTCCAACATATTCAGGTGCATCAAGTGTTTGGGTGTTTTGGATTCATTTAATCGGTCAGAATTAATTGAAATTGATTGAGTTTTTTTTGTGCCAAAATGCAACTGCTCCAGGATGCACTGACAGTGGGGTTTTTTTTCTGCCTCTAAACACCCGTCTCTAAACTCCTCTAAACACTTGTGGGCATGGACACATACAGTGCATCCGGTAAGTGTTCACAGTGCTTCACTTTTTCTACATTTTGTTATTTTACAGCCTTATTCCAAAATGGATTCATTATTTTCCTCACAATTCTACAAACAATACTCAATAATGACAATGTGAAAGAAGTTTGTTTGAGATCTTTGCAAATTTTTTAAAAAGGAAAACAAATCCCGTGTACATAAGTATTCCAAGCCTTTGCAATGACACTCAAAATTGAGCTCAGGTGCATCCGTTTCTACTGATCATCTTTAACCACTTCAATACCAGGCACTTAGAGCACTTCCCGCCCAGACCAATTTTCAGCTTTCAGTGCTGTTGCAATTTGAATGACAGCTGCGCAGTCGTGCGACGTTTTACCCAAACAACATTTTTATCATTTTGTTCCCACAAATAGAGCGTTCTTTTGGTGGTATTTGATCACCTCTGTGGTTTTTATTTTTTGCGCTATAAATAAAAAAAGACCTTTTTTATTCAAAATTTTTGTTTTTCTTTGTTTCTGTCACAAAATTTTGTATAAGTACATTTTCTCCTTCACTGACGGGCACTGATGTGGCTACACTGATGAGGCTACACTGACGGGCACTGATGAGGCAGTACAGATTGGCACTGATGAGGTGGCACTGATGAGGCATATATATGCAGCACTGATGGGCACTGATAAGCAGCACTGACGGGCGCTGATAGGTGGCACTGATGGGCACTCATAGGCGGCACTGGGCACTGATAGGTGGCACAGGTGGGCACTGGTACATATAGCACTATTAGGAATGGCACTGGCAGGCATCATATATGGGCACAGTGCCATCCCTAGAGTGCACTGTATGCCCTTACCTGGTGGTCTAGTGTGGGCTCCCTGGTAGTCCTGGGCAGCCTCCAGATTGTCTCCCTGGTGGTCCATGGGTGGCCTCCTTATGGTGTCCCTGGGGAGGGCTCCCCGGTGGTCCAGTGTGGCGATCCTGAGTGGCTCTGCACTGATAAATGTTCAGTGCAGACCCCCCTGTCAGGAGAGCAGTCGATCGGCTCTCCACTACTCAGGTCTGCAGACCTGAGTAGAGGAAAAGCCGATAAACAGCTCTTCCTGTTTACACTGTGATCAGACGTCACACGACTGGCCAGTTTCAGAGCCGCGGCCCCGGAAGGAAGAGGGGCTGAAGATGGACGCTGCCTGCACAGGGCACATCGCTGGAAGTCGCAGGCTTTGTTTGCAGGTAAGTGACACATAATGGGCTACTATATGATGCATAGTAGCCCATTATGTTTCTACTTTGTAGGGGAATATAGAGGAAGTTAACCCCATCGGGGTTTACTTTCTCTTTAAAAAATAGCAGAGGAATGTTTTTTTAAACAAAAAATGACTATTGACACTGGCGCTCACTAACGTGCATTAACGCCGATGCAAAACGCAGACGAAATCGCGTTTTTGACGCAGATTTTTGTCTGACGCCGGTCACGACGTTTGCTATTACGCGTGTTACACGTGTGTAAGAGTTCTAGCCGGAGTGTTCCGCTGACTCTTATTTTGGTACTTTTGAGCTGCTGACCTGCAAGTATGCATATCAGAGTATTATAGTTAGAAGTCCTTATCAATATACTCCTTGTGGATTTGTGACAACCAGGCTGATAGAATTTATAGAATATGAATTTAGCAATGGCTGCCTCCAGGTCTCAAAAAAAGTTTCTTTATAAAAATAAAAAGTTACATCTAATGAAGGTCAAAATTATTCCAATAAATATGATGCATATGATTTCCAGCCAGAAACAGGAAAAACGTGTCTAGTTGGCAAGCAAGGAATACGTTTCTCAGCTCTCTCAAAGCACTTGTTGTGACTGAAGTAACTAATTATTTGGGTGGATCCTTGCACCAAGTTTTACACAAAAAACTATGTTAAATCCTTCAATGACTTTTACAGACCTCCAACAAAGCAGCCCTATGAAAAAAAGAGTGGCAAAGTAAACCCTGAAAGGCTGTAGGCAGGAAAATAAATCCTAGACATGCGAGTGTGGGAACCAGACTTCATATAAGGCCACAACTACAATCACATTGATAGCAATCAGTAGACTTAAATATACAGATTTTCTGTAAAACTAAATTTAAAACAGAGCTTTAGCCAAAAATACCAAAGATAAAAATAAATAGCCCAATAAAAAGGTAAAAATACCAAAACCAGCTTTTACGGCAATACTCAGCTTCAATCCTGAGATTTCCCCCACCAATGGCCAGCATCCTTCAACCCACTTCCTCTGAGCCCAGGTTGTCCTGGACCTGCCCCCGCCTGTGACTGGACAGTGATGAGGTGGGGTGGTGACATCCCAATCTCCACCTCATCCAATCAGAAAATACCTTGTTGTAGCTGATCACCGTGAGCACCCCTGTCAGTGGTAAAAGGTTTGTCTTAACCCTCTACATCTGCAGAAAAGCTTGTTCTGTTAAAAAAACATACTTACTGGCCAAGAAAGAAAGAAAACGAATGCAGTCATCACACCTAAGAACTGGTAAGCTGCAACATAATACATGTTTGCTTTAGGCCCCTTTTACACGTGTGCGACTTGTCCTGCGACTTGGGACTGCAAAGTTGCATGACAAGTGCTACACCATGATTTTCAATGAGTACCATTCATATCTGTGTGACTTCAAGTCACACTGACTTCAAAGTAGTCCCTGCACTACTTTGGTCTGACTTTGATGCGAGTTGAGGTCCATAGACCTCAAGTTTACGCAGACATTCCCTGAAATCGCTGTGAAATTGCGGTAAAATCGCTCAACTTTCAAGTTGTGGTAGTGTGAAAGGCACCTTAGGCCCCTTTCACATTGCCACGACTTGAAAGTCAAGCACTTTTGCAGGCGCAATTTCAGGGAATACCTGTGTAAACTTGAGGTCTAAGGACCTCAACTCGCATCAGTCGGACCAAAGTAGTGCAGGGACTACTTTGAAGTCGGTGCAACTTGAAGTTGCACAGATATGAATGGTTATCATTGGGAATCATGGGGTATGACTTGTCTGATGTCCAAAGTCGCACAAGTGTGAAAGGGGCCTTACCTCTGTAAAGCCCACCCTTTTGCCACTGGGCATTAGTGTCAGGCGGCTGTAAAAGGGTTAGCATCCCAATGTTTATCGTTTTCTCTTACAACAAAGCAAAGCATAGTCACCTTGGTTGTTTATTGTGGAGAGACGGCACAAAGATGCTCCAGTCTTCACCGGTCACTTATCCAGTCTTCTGTCCAATGGTCAATACCACACCAATGTATAAAGCTCTGCGCCAAAGAGGCAGCTTCACCCTAATAGGAAAAACAATAGAATTAAAGAATATGAAACAGAAACTAAATAAAGCAAGATAAAAAAAAAAACACACAAAGCTTGCCTGAACATGGTACGAAATACAAATGACAGAATCAATAGTATCCAATGTGACAGCAAGATGACCAGCAATACAAAAACACGTCCTAGATAATGAGCAATAGAGAGGGAGGGAGTGAGCAGGGTCCAGTCACAGGGAAGACATGCCACCTACAACGAGTCATTAGACATGGCACCAAAGAATGATAACACAGCAGCAGAGGGACAGACACTAACAAAAGAAAGGAGACAGCAGGAGAAAGTGACAAAGTAACAAAGAGGCGCTCACAAAGTAACGTTGTCCGGCTCGTTGTGTGTGCGCAGGTGACAGTGACACAAACACGCACTGTGCTGTCATCTGAGGATGCAGCTGTCCGCATTCGCCTTACACAGGAAGCACATTGGTCGTCTTTCCTGTCAGTCTGGGCTGAGGCGGCCTCCTTGTTGGAGGGTTTGAATGGAAAGGGTGGGGGCTGACTTTACACTGTCTCTCTGCAGGAAAAGGCTGTACTTGGCTCCTTGCCTCCTTAACTGCTTCTGTACCACAAGACGTCATAAGTGCGTGGAGGCCGAAGCAGTGCAAAGAACGCCGTTTTCTGCCTAAAGGGCGCGCATCTACCCTGTCATGTATTCCGCCGTGTTTTGTCGCCTCCCAGACACACCTCAGCCTCTCCTCCCTCTACACGCGCCTCTTTGTGTTCTGTCTTTGTGGTTCTTCTCCCGCCCTCTGTCTGTGTCTCATGGTGGTCTGTCTGTGGGAACCTCCTTCCCTCACGCCCCCCATTTGTTTCTTCTCCGTGTGCTCACTAAACATTCTTCTGAAATCTGTCCACCTTCTCACAGCACTGCCTAATCTTCCATGGTTTTTGTATCAGACCTGAGATAAGGAAATCTTTTCATTTATGAGTGTGGCGTGTTTGGAGCAGGACTCTGAGTGTTTATCTATTAGGACTTTGGTACTAAAGAAGGAAACTTTGGGGTTGATTTACTAAAGGCAAATCCACTCTGCACTACAAGTGCACTTGAAAGTGCAGTTGCTGTAGATCTGAGGAGAAGATCTGAAATGAGGGGAATCTGATTTTATCATGCAAGCAAAAATGCTGTTTTTTTTGTTTTTTTTTTCCTTCCATGTCCCCCTCAGATCTACAGCGACTGCACAAGTGCACCTGAAAGTGTGCAGTGGATTTGCCTCTAGTAAATACCCC
>BLSH010182611.1:843276-868956 GCA_018402905.1 Glandirana rugosa
CAGTCACGTTTTTTTTGTTTACTATGCTTCCCCAAATGTTTATTATGCTATCCTAAATGTTTTAAAGGTACAGATATTTTAAACTACATGCACGCACATACCAGACCCTAATTTTGGACTGTACATATACTCTTAAATATTTGGTTACAATTTCCAGAAAAGTTTTTTATTATTTAAGTTGTGCGTTTCATTTATATTTATTTTTTGTTAGCGACGTTGCCTTACAATTTTTATGTGTTTAATTATAGCACTACAAACACAACATATACATCATTTTTTCAAGCACCCTTTGCACATTTATGGACTAACACGGAAATCTACACTGAAACTATTGCATTTTATTAGCGTTTTTTGCACTGACATACACTATTTTCCCTTATACCCAAAGCTCAGACAGCGCCACACCCAAACCTCATTCACTCAGTGTAGTTAGACTGGATGCTGGTCACACATGCTGGTTTCTTATGTCAGGTGAGGGACCGCTCAATCCATTGCCATCCGATGTGCAGCTACTGAAGACAGGGCCTCTGTGTGGTGGCTGGCTGGGTCCTTGATGATCCCAAAGGGCCTAGGATAGATCAGATGCAGCCTTATGGGTCCCACAATTGCGGTGCTTCAGCAGTGGAAGTGGCGTCCTGCCACTTCCGGTCCCGAACTTCAGTTTGGAGCTGTAGTGGAGCTGTGTCTCCGTATGATGTGAGGGGTGATAGCAGGGAGGTGTGGGCTGCTACCGACGCATTTCACCAGCTGGTTTCATCAGGGTGAAGATGTCCATTCACAGTGTCTTCTTTTATAGTCAAAGAAGGGCTTTGATTGAATTTCATGAGTGACATCAGGAAGAAACATTTAACCCATAAGAGAGTATTTGAAGTTCAGTGTGAATCACTGCACATGTTTGCCATCTAAAGGTTTAAATGGGGTATTACACCACCATATTACATGTGTAAAAAAACAGACAGAAACTGCATATAAATTAGAAGGCATAAGTATATCTAAGTCGTTAGATGGGTAGTAAGATCAGTGCGTTCTAGGGAGGAATTAATACTGAAGGAGGTAATGGGGATTGAGCACAGGTTTGGGGAAGGGAGGAAAAGACCCAGCAGGGCACATGGCAGGGGGCCAAATGCACATTGGAGGGTGGAGCAGGGTTTGAAAAAATGTTGGTTAATGGATTAGCCTTTAAGAAAAACCTGTAAATGTAATTCAGCGTTCAGGCCTTCAGGAATAAGAGTGCCCAGATGAAAGATCCACTCCTTTTCTTTTTGTTGTAGGATAATATCAAAATCGCCTCTTCTGTCAGGTAATTTAAGGGCGTAGAAGCCCTTAACCTTGAGCCCATCAGGACGGCCGTTATGGCATTTTGCAAAATGTTCCGCTAATGGTGTCTTTGGTTCCGGTGCGCGAATGCTGGATAGGTGTTTGCCAATCCTTGTTTTTAACTCGCATTTGGTCTTTCCGACGTAGATCTTCTGACAGGGGCATTCAATCATGTACAATACCCGGGTGGTATTACAATTAATAAAGTTCAGGATTTGATAGGTTTTTCTAGATCTAGCATCCCTAAATTTGTTGGTCTTGTCCACAAAGGGGTAGATCTGACACCTACCGCAGGGGAACATGCCCTTCAGAGGTGGGAGATCTGTTAACCAGGATCGAGGGGTCGATTTGGTGGACTCGGATCTCACCAAATCATCTGCCAGATTTTTCGCCCGTTTGGCTGTCAGAGCTGGTCTAGGTCCTACGATCTCTGCCAAGCCTGGGCCACGAGTTAAAGCGGTTGTCTACCCTTTTTGTTTACTTTTACCTACAGGTAAGCCTAGAATAAGGCTTACCTGTAGGTAAAATGAATATCTTCTAAACCTGTATGGTTTAGAAGATATTCCCTTTCTAATGTAATAAATCGTTACGGCGCATGCGCCGTGTATGTTCCGGCGCATGCGCCGTATACGTCTCGGCAAAAGCCGGCATTTGTTCCGGACCCTGCCGGGGAAAACGAGCCCCGCGCGCATGCGCGGGAGTGACGTCTCGCGGCTCCGGCCAGTCACAGCGCCGGAGCCGCGTACCCGGAAGCAAGATCCGGGTGAAGATGTCCGCTGCCACGGAGGGGACCAAGCGGCTCGGTCAGATCTTCGTTCAAGGTGAGTATTTCATAACGAGCTAGTATGCTGTGCATACTAGCTCATTATGCTATTATCTTGCAGGTTTTTATTTTAAAAAAAAAAAAAAATTCAGTAGACAACCGCTTTAATATGTGCCAGTGTGTTTCTAGTATTTTACGAACACTTTCCCATTGATATCCGAATGGGGTGATGATACGTACTGGGTCTACTCTTAATTTCTCCTGAGCTTTTTGTTTTTTTTGTAGTGGATCATCTTTCCTTTTAAGAGATGCATACTTCATTGATCTTCTTAAGTGTCTATGTGGGTTTTTCCAATCCCTAAATCGTCCATACAGCTGTTTTGCTTCTATTCGGTAATCAGAATCTTGTGTACAGTTCTGGCGAATCCTTACAGATTGGCCTGTTGGAATACCTTTGACCAGGGCTTTTGGATGATGGCTCGTTGCTTCAAGCAGCGTATTTGCTGCTGTTGGTTTTCGGTAGGTCTTGGCCATTAATCGTCCCTCCATATTTTGTAGGAGGAGGTCAAGGAAGGTAATTTGTTTAGAGTCATAGCTAAAAGTGAGGAGGATGTTTCTATTATTGATATTTAAATCTTTCATGAAGAGTTCAAGTTCCTCGGCGGAGCCCCGCCATAGCATTAGCACATCATCGATGTACCTTCGCCAAAGGTCCACATGGCCCAAGTACATCTCAGATGGGAGCACGATTTCTTCTTCCCAGAGCCCCAGGTGGAGGCATGCATAGGCAGGGGTCCATGGGGCACCCATGGACGTGCCACAAATCTGCCTATAATACGTGCCAAGAAATTGGAAGTAGTTGTTATGGAGTGCAAAGTGTAATAGTTCCACTATAAATTCATTCTGTCTCCCCATTAATGGATAATGTTTTTTCCAAGAAGTGGACTACTGCTGCTAGACCCCATTCATGGGGTATGGATGTATAAAGTGATTCAACGTCGATCCCCACAAGTAGGGTACCTGGGGTGATGTGGACATCGTGTATCTTAATCAATACATCTCTGGTATCTTGTACATAGGAGGTCAGCTTGGTTACCATCTCCTTGAGCAGGCCATCTATATATTTCCCAACTCTCTCTAGTGGTCCCTTGATCGCCGAAAATTATGGGTCTTCCTGGTGGGTGTTCAAGGGATTTGTGGACCTTTGGGATTATATAAATCGTAGGGGTGTTAAATTTGGTGACCTTCAAAAATTCATGTTCTTTTTTTGAAATAAGTGAGGCTTCCTGCGCAAATAATAACTTTTGGTTCAATTCATTAATGAGATCTGGAAAAGGATTGTAAGCCAGTTTTTCGTATGTTCCGTGGTCACTGAGTTGTCTTCGTATTTCGCCCTCGTAATAATTTGAAGTCAATAAAACTACATTGCCCCCTTTGTCACTTTTCTTAACTATCAGATTGGGGGCTCCTTTAAGTTCTTTGAGGCAAGTCGTTCCTCAGGATCGAGATTATCCTTAGGTCCAATCTCGCTTCAGTTAACTTTAGCAAGGTCATCTTTTACTACGTCCAGAAAGACTCCGAGACATTTATTCTTCCAGAATTGCGGGATTTTAGAGGACTTGATGGGGAGTTGTACTTCCCTTTTTCAAGGGCTAAGGGGAGTCTGTGTTGGAACTTCATCGTCACTTGTGTCCTCCATCAGTGATATTAACGCCTCTAGGGCCTCTTTGTCATATTCCTCAGCGGGGGGTGTGTCCCAGAGATCATGGCTCGTGCCTTGATGGATCTGTTTGAGGAATACTTTCCTCATGAAGAGTGTGATGTCCTTGAACACTTCAAATTCGCTCATTGATGTGGTTGGTGAAAAGGAAAGTCCTTTGGGGGGCAGTTTTCTGTGTCTGTCAAGTATGTTAAACTCCGATAGATTGATAATGGTATTCATGCTTTATGATTTCTTCTGCAAATGTTCAGGACTTTCCCTACCTATCTGACTTATTTTTTGCTTTGGCTCCGTGTGTTGGTCCTGGTGGTTTTCTCTTGGATTTTCCCTCTCCTGCATGTTCCTTTTCAACCTCCATCTCTTTCTTCTTCTCCTGTTTTTAGTATACCTTTGGTTCGAGTTGTTCCTGCTGGGGGTAATTGATCTTCATCTAAAAAAACGACCGATCGGGGTGACTCGTCTTCGCTTTCGGACGTATTGGTGGCCCCCCGAGATCTTGAACGTGTCCATCACCGGTTTCAAAGAGAGCTACTGCGTCCTCGTGTCTTAGTGAGGTCAAAAATTTCGTCCTTCTCCCAGTCTTCCAGGTGTCTGTGGAATTTAGTTTGTTTGGTGGTCCGGAATTTTTTTTGGGTTCTAATCACTTCTTTTTTTCAAAAGCTGGTTTTGCTTCTCACGCACAATGGCGTGTGAAGAAAAACTGACTCACCTCAGTGTTGAGGTGGATCTCACCACTTAGAACTGAGTTGCAGATTCACTCAAACAGGGGGGAGGGTTAACAGAGGTAACCCAGAAAGCAGTTCTAATAGTAAAAAAAAAGTTTTTCTTTGTTTCTGTTACAAAACGTTGTTTTCTCCATCACTGATGGGCACTGATGAGGCTACACTGATGGGCACTGATGAGGCAGTACTGATTGGCACTAAAGAGGTGGCACTGATGGGCACTGATGATGAGGCACTTATATGCAGCACTGCTAGGCGGTACTGATAAGAAGCAGTTCTAATATATGGCTCTTCCTATTTACACTGTGATCAGCTGTGATTCGTCGCAGCTGATCACGTGGTAAAGAGCTTCGGACAGAAGCTTTTTACCAGGATCGGAGATGCGGTGTGCCAGACTGACACACCACACCACTGATCGCCCCCCCACAGGCGCACACCAGCTTGTTATCCTGCTGGATGTCATATGACGCCCAGTCAGGATAACTGAACCACTTCCCAGCCGTCATTCTGCATACGGCGGTAGGGAAGTGGTTATAGTAGAACTATAGGCAAAACTTTTTTTTTCATATTGGATACAGTAAGGGAGGGTTATAACCCCTGTTGGTTCATTTTTTGCCATCTGTCTCTCATTGGGGAGGTTTCCCTTCACTTCCTGTCCCATAGCCAAAACAGAAATTGAGAGGAAATCCCTGCAAATTAAGGGAATCCCTTGGGGACCTCCAGGTCACCAGAACTAGTGTCCCCATTGGAAGATCTCCCCTCTATTACTTTTCTAGGGACAACCCAAAATGTTGGATTTTCTTTTACTTTCACTTTCATGATAATGGTAAACAGGGTGAATCTCCTTAAAAAGGGCACAGACAGAAATAAAAACTGACAGGTGTTCTAATCCCTCTCCACTCTATCCAAAACTAAAAAAAAAGCTTTGTATTAAGGCTTAGTTCACACTTCTGCAGTTCCCACACCCGCAACCACCCGCAGTGAATATGCACTGCTCTGCGAAAACACGCGGGGCTGCCTTTCATTCTGAATGTATCCCCCACGCATGTAAAATCACAGTGCGGGCATGGAAACTGCAGGGAAATCGCATGGTCAAAAAAGACCATGCAATTTCCCTGCATCAACATTTTTGAAAAGGTGCATACAGAAACGCAGGCATTCATTTGACAGGGCTGCCATGCCCGCGCAAATGCAGCCCGCAAAAACACATAGGTTTAAACCTAGCGTTAGTTATACTTTAACCGCTTGCAGACCTGCTCACGCAGATATACTGTGGCAGGTCGGCTCTCCTGTGCGAATTAATGTACCCATACGTCGGCTCGCGCAGGTGCAGTTGCGGACGGGAGCGTGCCGCCGGCAGCATGCACTCACGCCCGCTGCACGCTCCGTGAGCGTGCCCACGGGTCGGGCAAACTCAATGTCCGCCAGCAACCCGCGATCGCCTGTTAGAGAGGACGAACAGGGAACTGCCGATGTAAATATGGCGGTTCCCCGTTCTGACAGGCGGCATGACAATGATGACAGAGATTAGTTAGATCAGTCATGCCCCTGCCAGCCCAGCCCCCATACAGTTAGAACACAGTGAGGGAACACAGTTAACCCCTTGATTGCCCCCTGCAGGTTAACCTTTTCCCTGCCAATGACATTTATACAGTAATCAGTATTTTTTTAGCTGTGATCGCTGTATAAATGTCATTGGTCCCAAAAAGTGTCAAAAATGTCTGATCTGTCTGCCGCAATGTCGCAGTCCCGCTAAAAATCGCAGATCACCTACATTACTAGTAAAAAAAAAAAAATAGTGAAGGCGCCATAAATTAATTCTCATAGTTTGTAAAGGTGGCAACTTTTGCGCAAACCAATCAATATACGCAGATTGCGCTTTTTTTTTTTTTTACCAAAAATATGTAGAAAAATACATTTTAGCCTAAACTGATGAATACATTTTTTTTTATATATATATTTTTTGGATATGTATTATAGCAAAAAGAAAAAAATATTTTTTTTTTCAAAATTGTCTTTTTTTGTTTATAGTAAAAAAATAAAAAACATAGTAGAGGGAATCAATGACCACCAAAAGAAAGCTCTATTTGTGGGAAAAAAAGGACGTAAATTTTGTTTGGGTACAATGTCACATGTCCGCGCAATTGTCAGTTAAAGCGACGCAGTGCCGAATTGCAAAAAGTGCTCTGGTCAAGAAGGGGGTAAATCCTTTTGGGGCTGAAGTGGTTAATGAGCACCAGCACCTCACATGCACCCCTTGAGTAACTTCAGACCAGGCTTTGTGCAGGAAAACTACTTTTACAAAGTGTCAGGACAGACTGGATTCTTCCTTAAATTCCAGGAAGAGATCATCACAGCCCTTCTGTTTCCAGATGGTGCTGCACCCCAACTACCCAATCCAAATGCAGTGAGCCGACTGCTTGATCAGCATTTTCCGCATGGCGTTCCTGGTACCCCTACCAACCGAGCCCCCCAAAAGAGAGGTCATGTCTGCAGACAACGCGGATACAGGCGTGACACCCGTTATTACTGTCCCTCCTGTCCTAGCCAGCCTGGTCTTTGCATCGGTGACTGTTTCCAGGGCTACCACACACTAATTGAGTATTAGCGTAGGGTACAGCACTACACAGGTATAGGGCACACTGTCACAGGATCTCCAAGATGTCATCGCATTTTGAGAGACCCTAACCTGGAACCATTGATGTTAAAAAAAAAAAAAGCGTCCAAAAAAAAAAATTAAAACCACAAAAAAAAGTTATAAAATAAAAATATAAAATAAAAAAAAAAACAAAATGGTTGTAAGTTTCTTGTTTTTCTCTCTATATTTTCTCTCTTTAATGTTTTGTTACTGTTTTTTTAT
The DNA here is from genome assembly GCA_018402905.1 of Glandirana rugosa. NCBI lineage: Eukaryota > Metazoa > Chordata > Amphibia > Anura > Ranidae > Glandirana > Glandirana rugosa. Next base: position 850,659 of record BLSH010182611.1, read on the forward strand.
CATGTTTTCTTTGCAAATATGTAATTTTTTTTATATGTTAATGCTTACCTGTAATGTTTTATTGTTACTGTGTTTTATAATGTTTTCTTTACAAGTATGTAATTTTTTTTATGTTACTGTTTACTGTGTTTTATTAATTGTTTTTTGCTTTTCAGGTACGCCATTCAGCTGCAGCACCAATTTATTCATGGTGACAGCAACAGCGTTTGCTCTCACCATATATAAGTCAGTGACTCCAGCACTGTAGCAGGTGATTTCACTACCACAGTTAAAAAAAGAACATATATACCAGAGCATAGGGGCAGTGGGTGGAAATTGGGGCAGATTACCCCTATGCTCCGGTATATATTTTTAGAACGGCGCTATGCCCATCATCAGAAGTGGGCGGATGAAGGGCGGTTTTCTAATGGTAGGCATACTGTTACATACCAGGTAGTGAGCCTGACGGCAGGGGGTGGCCTCTCCTACGACTCCGGTTTGAGGAACCGCTGGGAGTGAGACAGCGGCCACAGGAGCACGGTGAGGTATGAGTGCCTGTGGAAGTCCAATAGCGTCCGCCAGCAGGTGGTCAACAGGAGCGCTGAGGGTGCATCTGGCCAGCAGGAGCTGAAGGTGCAGCTAGGTAGAAGCAGTCCAGGTAGACTGGAGTTGGCTTGCAGAGCTGGATGCTACTGAGGCTGGATGGACACAGGCACTGGAGCGGAATCAGGTACAGGCAGGTTCAGCAACGGGCTGGCAACGAGGTACAGAGGTGCAGGCAGAAGAGTGGTCAGGACGAGCCGGGGTCAGGTGCAGGCAGATAGCGGAAGTGTCAGGGCAAGCCAGGTCAGATAAATCAGGAACAGACTGCAGGTATCACGGGTAACGCTGTAGATCAGACAGCACCCATCTTGTGCATCAGCAAGGTTTAAATGGCTTGTTTGGCGCTGGGACTCGCCGGCGCCGTTGGGCACCAATTTGCATGGACATTCTTCTAACAGGTCTCTCCTGAGAAGTGCTGTGCTGGCAATCTTCCTGACATTGCCCCCCCCCCTTACGGGCAGCCTTTGGATGCCCAGTTGGTTCTTATTTGGTCGATGGCTGTAGAGAAAGGCCTTTACAAGGACCGCAGTGTGTACATTTTGTTCGGGCTACCAGGAATTTTCCTCTGATCCTCAGCCCCTCCATTTAATCAGGTACTGAATTTGCCCCCTTCTCCTCCTACAGTCCAGTATAGCTTCCACCTCAAATTCTTCGTCCCCATTAATAATTACAGGCTCAGGTGGACCCGCTTCACGATTTGGGAAGCAGTCTGGCACCGCAGGTTTCAATAATGAGACATGGAATACAGGGTGTATTTTAAAGCTTTCTGGTAGAGACAGTTCGTAGGAGACCTCATTGATCTTTCTCTTTACTGGGAATGGTCCCACAAATCTAGGGCCCAGCCTCCTTGACGAGCATGCCAGCTTCACGTTGGTCATGGCCAGCCATACTTGGTGTCCTGCTTGTAAGACCAATTCCCCTCTTCTCTTTTTATCAAATGCCCTTTTGCTGTCTTCTTGTGCCTTGCTAATAACCTCCTGCAACAACTTGTTGTGGCTAAAGAAGTTCAGGGTACCTGAACGGCAGGAACTGAGGACTTGGGGACCAGGTCTGGCAGGAAGGTGGGATAGAAGCCAAGATTTGTAAAAAAGGGTGATTGTTTGGTAGCTGAATAGCAGGAATTATTTTAGGCAAACTCCAGTCATCTTGAACGAACGATGTGAAACAGCGCTCATATTGTTCTAGTGTTTGGTTTGTTCGCTCCGTTTCCCCATTAGACTGTGGGTGGTAAGTGGAGGACAGGGAGAGTTTTATTTTCAGGGTTCCACACAATGCCTTCTAAAACTTTGAGGAAAATTGCACACCCCAGTTAGATACAATGTCTATGGGTACACCATGGAGCCTGACGATCTCCTTTATGAATACACGGGCGGTTTCCATGGCAGAAGGTGCACCCTTCAGAGGCAAGAAATGGGCCACTTTTGTCAGCCGGTCAACCACCACGAAGATGGTTGTACATCCTTCCACTATGAAATCCATAGTAATCATGGCCCATGGGCTGTCTGGTACAGGCAAGGGTCGGAGCAAGCCCCAGGCCTTGTTCCGGGGAATCCTGTTTCAGATACAAGTGGAGCAAGAATTTATGTATCCTTTACAATCCTTTTCTAGGTCGGGCGACCAGAAGGTGCACTGCACTAGCTCTAAGGTTTTGCGGCTTCCGAAGTGTCTTGCTAAGGGGTGGTCGTGGCAAAGTCCCAGGACAGTTATTCGGACTTCTTCCGGAAAAAAAATTTGGTTCCCTCTCCACAAGAGACCCTCTCTGGCCTGTAAGGCATTCCTGATGGAACTAGGGGTTCCTACGGATGCCCGCTTCAACTGTGACAAGAGGTCCGTTTGTAGTAGCAGGAAGTTCCCAGCTGCTGAAGATGGTATCTGGCGTTGCCGACTCCTTAGGATCCTCATGCGAGCATGACAATGCATCAGGCTTAACATTCTTGGATCCCGGTCTGTGATGTGGAATTTTAATCTCGAGAAAAACAGTGCCCATCGGGCCTGACGGGGTCTTAGGCGTTTAGCAGACTTGAGATACTCAAGATTTTTGTGATCAGTATAGATCAATATCGTGTGAGCCGCCCCTTCTAGCAGGTATCTCCATTCCTCTAGAGTGGCTTTGATAGCAAGGAGCCTCTGGTCACCCACGTCATAATTCCTCTCGGCCGGGGCAAGCTTTCTTGAGAAAAAGGCTATCGGATGGACTAAGACCCGAGCGTTGGGAGAGGACCGCCCCCACGCACTCTCAGAAGCGTCCACTTCCAAAATGTAGGGGAGAACTGGATATGGAGGGCACAGCACGGGGGCGGACGTGACGGTTTGGGCCTCTGGGGACCAGCGGAACCGAGCACCCTGCTTAGTGAGCTGTGTGATGGGCGTGATGATAGCAGAGAAGTTCCTGATGAATTTGCGATAGAAATTATAGAATCGTACGAGCCGCTGGACCCTCTTCTTATCTGTAGGTGCAGGCCAAGACAGGATTGCCGATACTTTTTGCGGATCCATTTCAATGCCTCCAGGGGAAATAATCAGGCCCAGGAAATTAATTCTCTGACGCTCAAACTCACATTTTTCCGGTTTGGTGTAGATTCGGTGTTGGCGGAGGTGGCAGAGGACATCCGTGACATGCTTCTAGTGATCTTCAAGTTAGGAGGAAAAGATAAGAATGTCACCCAGGTAAGCTATAACAAAGATATCGAGGAAATCCCTGAGGATGTCATTAATGAAAAACTGGAAAGTGGCCTGGGCATTACACAGTCTGAAGGGCATAACAAGATTTTCGTAGTGGCCAAACCGGGTGCGGAATGCTATCTTCCACTCATCCCCTTCCCGTATGCGGATGAGGTTATAAGCCCCTCTCAAATCCAGTTTTGTGAAAATGGTAGCAGAGCACAGTCTCTGGAAAAGCTCTGGCACCAAGGGAAGAGGATAGCGGTTCTTCACCGTAACCAAATTCAGGTCCTGGTAGTCGATACATGGCCGGAGGGAGCGATCCTTCTCCACAAAGAAGATTCCCGCACCGGGTGGAGAAGTGGACAGGCGGATGAAACCCTTCTGCAGGTTTTCATCAAGGTACTCCTTCAGAGCCCCTAATTCCTTCTCGGACAACGGGAAGATCCGTCCAAAAGGGATTTCTGCCCCAGGGAGGAACTTGATTTGGCAGTCATAGGAGCAGTGTGGGGGAAGCGTGTCCCCCCTTGCTTACTGAATATGTCCAGGAACTCGTGATAAGCTTGAGGCAATTTTTGACAGAGTCCATGGTCTGAATCTAGACACATTAGAGTTGGAGGTGGCAGGACTGGTGCAGGGAGGCAATGTTGCTGGCAATATGGGGGCTGGAACTGGATCAGACTGGATGTTAGGAAAACATCCATGTCTTCAGCTGATCTGAAACGGAAACGGCGCCAAACGGCTCTATTTGGATCCTCCATGCCCAGCAGCCAGTGCTGTCCGTTGTACAGCGTTACCAGTGCTTTTCAGTGACCTGTTCCAAGTTTCCTGTTTACCTGTGACCCAGCTTGAACCCGTATCTGCTTGAACTCCGCATGCACCGACCCCCGGCTTGCCTAAGACCACTCTTCTGTCTGATCCCTGTGTACCTCAACCTGCCTGCCTGTTAACGACCCTGCCTACACCCGACCATCCGATTGCCTGCTCCTCCTGTACTGCTTTGCCCGCATGTTACTGACCCGGCCTGCATCACTACTCTTCAGTCTTGCACGGACTTCTGGAAGACATCATACCATCATCTGTGTCCAATCCAGCCCTCACGCTCCCCTGTGCTCCAGCGCTCCGTCTGGTCTACCAGGGGTTCTGGAACCAGGGCCATAAGAGAGGTTGCCTACTGCATAAGTCAGACTCTACCATCAGGTATGTGACAGCAACGGACAGCCAGTCCAAATCTGCGCAGTGGCCCTCTCAGATGGATGACATAAGCCTGCATCTAACGGGGCTCACCCAAGCGGTGAAGGACTTACAAAGTGGGTACACTCAGTTGGAAAACAGGGTTCTGGAGCTTTCCCTGCCAGCTCCTTCACTTCCCAGCCTGCGGGCTGCCAGTACCATGGTCACCCAGCCCACTAAGCCCGAGGTACCCTTGCCCGAACGGTTCACAGGGGACCGTAGGAAGTTTTGGGCGTTCCGTAACGCTTGCGAGCTCTACTTTGCCCTGCAACCCCGCACCTTTTCCCTGGAAACCACAAAGGTCATCTCCCTACTACTCGATGGCCCCCAGGCCTGGGACCAACGGCTACTAGAACAGAAGGCTCCCAAAACCGCCAACCTCGCCCTCTTCTTTCAGTCTATGGCCCGGCTCTATGTGTACCCCTACTAGGCTGCCCTCCACACACTCCAGCAAGGCCGCCGTATGATGGTGGAGGACTATGTGTCTGAGTTCTGGCACTGGAGTGCTGATACGGCCTGGAATGAGGCGGCGCTTTGCCATCAGTTCAGACTGGGCCTCTCAGATCCGCTGAAGGACGAGCTGGCTCGTGTGGGTGTTCCCCGGTCTTTGGATGCCTTGATTAACCCGACTTTACAGGTTGACCGCCGCCCGCGGGAACGCAGAGCGGAAAGGTCCGCAGGACTTGCCTGACCTGCCGGGATGCCACCCAGAGTACCCAGCTACCCAGGACCTATCTCCTGAGACCCATCGGGGCCTGGACTTTCACGACCCTCGCTCTCCCCAGAGGAGAGATAGAGGCGCCTGACCTCCAACCTCTGTCTCTATTGCGGAGGTCCGGGACACCTTGTCAAGTCTTGTCCGGCCAAACAGGATAAGGGGCTCCGCCCCACCCAGGGAGAAGCTTTGTCCATGCCTAATATGACAACCCACCTTGTTCTTCCCGTCTCACTACGGCTTCCAAGTGGGAGCATTCAGGTCCCAGCCATTATCGATTTGGGAGCATGCAGCTGCTTCCTGAATTCAACATTTGTAGCTCAGCACCGCATCCCACTTAGACCTAAGACACACCAGATGGTCATCCGCTTGGCGGATGGATCTGCCATTAAATCGGGTGCCGTCACCCATGAGACAGTTCCTCTGCTTGCCAAGACGACCAACGGCCACGCAGAGTATCTACTGTTGGACGTTATTGCATCTCCGCTTTTCCCTATTATCCTAGGACTGCTGGGCTCATTGCCCCACCATCAACTGGTCCACTGGGGAAGTTCAGTTTTCCTCCCTCTATTGTCAGCACCATTGTCAGCAGCTAGGGTCGGAAGTTTCTCCTACTATGCTATTGTTAGAAGAAGACTGTCCTAAAGGTTTGTTTGCATTTGATTTCCTCTAGCTCCTGGAGAAGCAGCTCTATTTGAACGTCCTGCTTCCTGTAACAAGTGCTGTCCATTCTACAGCGTCTGAGTACCTGTGAGCATCAGCTCTGATCCCTGTGATCTGTCCCTGTGTTGTTCCTGCCCTTCTGATCCGACCCGGCTTGATCTGTCCTGCTGACTATCTGCCTGCACCGACCCCGGCTATTCACGACCATCCGTTTGCCTGATCCCTCTGTACTTCTGCTGCCAGCTTGTTAACGACCCCTGCTTGGACTTTGACCACTCTTGCCTGATCCTTTGTACCGCACAGCCCGCCAGTTGCCGACCCAGCCTGCAGGACCACCCGCCTGTCTGCACGACTACCTGGAGCTTCACACCACCACCAGTGACCATCTAGCCCTCGTGCCATCCTGCACTCCGGGGCTTCCTGTCTACACTACCAGGGGTCCCAGAATCGGGTGTGTAAGAGCGGTTGTTCCCTGCATAAGACAGACTCCACCACCAGGACCGTGACAGCTATGCTTAGATGTGGACCTGGATCCGGAAACCCGCTTAGCTGTCCTTGATGTGTTTAGTAAGAAAGGGGCAGACGAAATTCCACCTTTCCGCCCTATGACTGCCCAATAGAGCTGTTGCCCGGTGCTGAGACACCATTTGGCAGGATTTATCCCCTCTCAGAGGTAGAGCTGAAAGCCCTCAAGGCTTATTTAGACGAGAATCTTGAAAAGGGATTCATTCGGCCCTCTACTTCTCCGGCAGGTGCAGGGATTTTCTTTGTAGAAAAAAAAGACCGTTCCCTTTGACCCTGCATGGACTACAGAGACCTCAACAAGGTCACAGTTAAAAATCGCTACCCTCTACCTCTGGACCCAGAATTGTTCCAAAGGCTCGGGTCAGCTACAGTATTCACCAAGTTGGATCTTCGCGGGGCTTACAATTTCCTTCGGAGGATGATGAGTGGAAAACGGCCTTCCGAACACGGTTCAGCCATTTTGAATACCTCGTAATGCCCTTTGGGCTTTGTAATGCTCCGGCCACATTTCAACACCTGGTGAATGACATTTTCCAGGATTATCTGGACCAATTCCTCATCGTCTACTTGGACAATATCCTCATTTTTTCAGCCACACTGGATGAGCACCGCAGGCACGTCAAGTGTGTGTTACAGCGCCTCCGACAACATTGGCTTTACGCCAAGGCTGAAAAGTGTGCATTCGAGTGCTCCAGCATTCCGTTCCTGGGCCTTATTATTTCAGTTCATGGAATCACTATGGACCCACAAAAAGTGTCTGCCATCTTGGACTGGCCAGCTCCCGTAGACAGGAAAGGGGTCCAATGATTTGTAGGCTTCGCCAATTTCTATAGGAAGTTCATCAAGGGGTTCTCCATGGTGATTGCACTTATCCAGCTCACCAAGCAGAACACCGGCTTCCACTGGATCCCTGAAGCCCAAGAAGCCTTCCTAAAACTTAAGCAGCTGTTCACATATGCACCTGTCTTAAAGCACCTGGATTCTGCCTTATCCTACATCCTGGAGGTGGATGCCTCAGAGACTGCAGTGGGAGCAGTCCTCTCCCAGAGGCAAGACCCAAAGGCTTCTCTCCACCCTGTCGCCTTCTTTTCCCGCAAGCTCTCTGCCCCTGAGAAAAATTATGATGTGGGTGACCGGGAACTCCTAGCCATCAAGTCCGCCTTGGAGGAGTGGCGGTATCTACTCGAGAGAGCTGCACATCCTGTTATGGTCTTCACCAACTATAAAAATCTAGAATACTTGCGCACGGCCAAAAGGCTTAGACCCCGTCAGGCACGTTGGGCTTTGTTCTTCTCCCGCTTTCAACTACACATCACCTACAGGCACGGGTCGAAGAACACAAAGCCTGATGCTTTATCTAGGATGTTTAGCGAACCAGGAGAGTTCACACCACCAGACACCATCCTTTCACCCCAGCACTTCCTGTTGACCCAAGAGGACTTACTGTCCCAGATAAGATGGTCTCTGGCCAAAGCTACTACATCTCAAGACCCTAGGCTGACCATGGAGGATGGGCTGTGGCGGTACCATGATAAAGTATTGGTCCCAAAGAAATTACGCCTCTCAGTGCTGGAACTTAGCCATGACCACAAGCTGGCGGGACATTTTGGGGGTCACAAGACTGCGGAGCTGCTGTCGCGCTTCTTTTGGTGGCCATCTGCCGACAAGGACTGCAGGGAATATGTCTGCGCTTGTCCCGTCTGTGCCCAAAACAAAACCAGCAGGGCTAAAGCTTGGGGTCTGTTAAAACCGCTGCCCATTCCAGAGTGCCCATGGTCCCATATTTCGATGGACTTTATAGTAGAGCTACCTCCAACTGAAAGATTCAATTCCATCTTTGTAGTGGTTGACCGCCTTAACAAAATGGTGCACTTTATTCCCATGAAAGGTACTCCTACCGCAGCTGAAACTGCAGAGACTTTTATTAAGGATGTAGTTCGACTTCATGGAATCCCTGTCAACATAGTCTCAGATCGCGGGGTGCAGTTCACATCCCGGGTCTGGAAAGCCTTATGTACCGCTTTTGGAATCGAATTAGCATTTTCATCGGCTTATCATCCCAAAACAAATGGTCAGACAGAAAGGTCTAATCAGACCTTAGAACAGTACCTCTGCTGTTACTCCTCCTTTGCCCAGGACGACTGGGTCTCGCTGCTACCAATAGCTGAGTTCGCCTACAACAACACCGTACACTCAGCTACCAAGCAATCTCCATTTTGGGCGAATCTCGGCTACCATCCCACGTTTATACCCAACTTAATCCCAGAAAGTACGGTGCCAGCGGAACAGAAAACAACAGAATTCCTTGAAAGGAACAGTAAACTATTACAGGAGACGCTGTCCCGGGCACAGGAACACTATAAGAGGGCTTTTGACAAAAGGAGATGTGGGGAACTGGTATTGCAACCTGGTGACCGAGTCTGGTTAGAAACCAAGAACCTGAGACTGTCTTGCCCGTCGAAGAAACTGGGCCCCAGGTTCATCGGTCCTTTCCCCGTGAAGAGGAAGATTAACAGGGTGGCGTATGAGTTGGATCTGCCACCATCCCTATGGGTTCATCCCGTGTTCCATGTCACCCTGCTGAAACCCATGACTCAGGACCCTTTTCCGGACAGGAGGACGACTCCACCTGGGCCGATCCTTGTGGATGGTGAAGAAGTGTTCGAGGTGGAGGCCATCCTCTATTGCTGGAAGAAGCAGGGCATCACCCAGTTCCTGATCAAATGGAAGGGGTATGGACTGGAGGAGAGCTCATGGGAGCCCAAAGACCATATCCATGCTAAAGAGCTTGTTAAACGGTTCTGGGGGAGACACCCAGACTTAAAGGCCCATTTGGGTATCCGGAGGCTGCCCCTTGGGGGGGGGGAGCAAGGTTAGGAAAAGATCCATGTCTTCAGCTGATCTGGGCACTTGTGCGCATTCGTGCGTGCCCGTGCGCACGCACGCGCTGGAAACAGCGCCATGCGGCTCTATTTGGATCCTCCATGCCCAGCAGCCAGTGCTGTCCATTCTACAGAGTTACCAGTACCTTTCAGTTACCTGTTCTGAGTTTCCTCTTTACCTGTGATCCGGCTTGAACCCGTATCTGCTTGAACTCCGCCTGCACCGACCCCCGGCTTGCCTAAGATCACTCTTCTGTCTGACCCCTGTGTACCTCAACCTGCTTGCCTGTTAACGACCCTGCCTGCACCCGACCATCCGATTGCCTGCTCCTCCTGTACTGCTTTGCCCGCATGTTACTGACCCAGCCTGGATCACTACTCTGGACTTCTGGAAGACATCATACCATCATCTGTGTCCAATCCAGCCCTCGTGCTCCCCTGTGCTCCAGCGCTCCCTGTCTGCTGTACCAGGGGTTCTGGAACCAGGGCTGTAAGAGAGGTTGCCTACTGCATAAGTCAGACTCTACCATCAGGTACATGACACCGGAACTCCAATTGATCCGGGGATCATGGGTTTGGAGCCAGGCCAGGCCCAAGATGACTGGGAACAGAGGTGAGGCAATTGTGTCAAGTGGTAACAGTTCACTGTGATCCGAGAGAGTGATAGCCAGCAGAGGCGGGGTCTCTTCAGTCACCAGTCCTGACTTGACACGGGGACCCATCGGCCAGGAACACCGGAAATCCATGTTTCTTGGGCTGGAGGGGAATCCCGTGTTTAGCTGCAAAGTCCAGGTCAATGAAACAGCTGCAAGCCCCTGAATCTACAATTGCCGTGACAGATACTGTTCTTCCGTGTAGTTGGAACGAGACGGGAAGTGCTAGGTGGGCCGGTTTGACCGGCAGCTGTGTCTGTCCCATTGAGGAGCCGAAGAGCCCCATTTTGTTGTTTGGCTGGGCAACTGTGCACATAATGACCAGCTTCCCCGCAATAGAGGCAAAGGTTGTTTTGTAGCCGGCGTGAGCGTTCTTCGGGGGAAATGGATGGGTGAGACGAGGCCTTGTTTAGTGCCCGGGCCGGCCGGGAAGGTAGTACTGGTTTCTCCTGCCTACATTCACGCAGGCGATGATCAATCTATATGGAGAGCCTGATCAGATCTTCCAAGGGAATCGGGACACCTACCCAGGCTAAATCGTCCTTGAGGTCTTCTGACAGACCCAGGCAAAAATTATGTCATAGGGCTGCATTGTTCCAGCTGGTATCCGCACTCCAGTGACTGAAGTCAGTTACGTGGTCCTCGACGGCTCTGCCGTCTTGCCGGAGTGCATGGAGAGCGGATTCAACTATAGCAGTCTGTTGGGAGTCATCAAATAATTGTGACATCGCCCGGAAGAATGAGGACAAAGTGTACAGCCGGGCATCTCTTGTTTCTAGCAGGTGATAAGCCCAGGCTTGGGGTTGGCCCTGTAGCAGCGATATGACAAACCCCACCTTAGTGTTCTCTGATCGGAAAGTCTGTGGCTGGAATGAAAAATGGAGCTGGCAGGAGTTAGGGAGGCTCTGTACTTGGTCCGGTCTCCAGAAAATCTCTCAGGGGCTGGCACCCGGGGTTCTGGAGCTGGCATCACTGTGGCAATATCAAAGCTGGTTGCAGGTACAGTGACAGGAGTGGAGGTCAGTACTTGCTGCATGTTTTCCCTGTAGGGCCCTGACAGCCTGTGTGAGGTTGATGAGGCATTGGCTGACCTCATGTAGGCAAGATGCCCCCTTGCAGGCTCAGTCATGGCTGTCTGATACTGTTACATACCAGGTAGTGAGCCTGACAGCAGGGGGTGGCCTCTCCTACGACTCCGGTTCGAGGGACCACTGGGAGTGAGACAGCGGCCACAAGAGCATGGTGAGGTATGAGTGCCTGTGGAAGTCCTATAGCGTCCGTCAGCAGGTGGTCAACAGGAGCGCTGAGGGTGTATCTGGCCAGCAGAAGTTGAAGGTGCAGCCGGGTAGAAGCAGTCCGGGTGGACTGGAGTTGGCTTGCGGAGCTGGATGCTACTGAGGCTGGATGGACACAGGCACTGGAGCAGAGTCAGGTACAGGCAGGTTCGGCAACGGGCTGGCAACGAGGTACAGCAGGCAGAAGAGTGGTCGGGATGAGCCGGGGTCAGGTGCAGGCAAGCCAGGTAAGGGTCAGATAACAAATCAGGAACAGGTAGCAGACTGCAGGTATCACGGGTAACGCTGTAGATCAGACAGCACCCGTCTTGTGCACCAGCAAAGTTTAAATGGCTTGTTTGGCGCCGGGACTCGCGAACGCGTGTGCCGGCGCCGTTGGGCACCAATTTGCATGGACATTCTTCTAACAGGCCTCTCCTGAGAAGTGCTGTGCTGGCAATCTTTCTGACACATATCCACCAATTGATTCTTTTTTTTCATTTAACCCATAGGCTGCATGAAAAAAAAGAACATTACAACATATGCCCAACAAGGACCAGCAACGTACTAGTATGTTACTGGTCTTTGAATGGTTTTCTTAGACTCTCCTGTTCCACCAGGGAATGCGAGAATGCAGCCGGTGGTTCTGTTAGCTGACCATAGAGCTGATCGAAGACTAGAATGGCTCCAATCATCCCTATGGCCTAAGAACCTGGAAGCTACAAGCATTTCATGACTTCAGTTTCGCCGGATATAAACAGCGCCATTGGGAAATTTGGAAAGCATCTTATCACACCGATCTTGCGATCTTGGTGTAGTCTGATGCTTTAAGGGCTGAGGAGAGATCTAGAGTCTATTAGACCCCAAATTTGGTAAAAAAAATGTGACACTACCTATTTTTATCACAGGGGATATTTATATTCCCTGTGATAACGATAAAAAAAGATAAAAAAAAATGAAAGGGACAGTGTAAAAATGAAATGAAAAAGAAAAATGAATAATTAAAAAAAAAAAAAAAAAGCACCCCTGTCCCCCCGTGCACAAACGCAAAGGTGAACGCAAGCGTTGGTCTCGTGTTTTATGTAAACAGCAATTGCACCATGCATGCGAGGTATCACCGTGAACGTCAGATCGAGGGCAGTAATTCTAGCAGTAGACCTCCTTTGTAAATCTAGAGTGGTAACCTGTAAAGGCTTTTAACCAGTTGCCAGCCACCTGCCGTGGCTTGGTTCGTTATCGCGAAACGCCGTCACCTGACGGTGGCTGCGAGAACGAGTATTGCGAGCGCGCACCCACCACCGGAGGCACACTCGCGCGCTCACTGTGTTCCAGGGGGCCAGGGAGTGGGTTGGGCAGACTCGATCTCCGCCAGCTACCTGCGATGGCTCACCCGCAGTGCGAGATTGGAGGTCTGTGTATGTAAACACGGATCTCTGTTCTGGCAGAGGGGGAAGGGATGTGAACGCAGGCTCCCTGTGTATGGGAGCTGTGATCACTCCCCTCCCCCAGCCAGCCCAGCCCCCATACAATTAAAACACACTGAGGGAACACAGTTAACCCTTAAGCGCCCCCTCCAGGTTAACCCCTTTACTACCAATGACATTTACACAGTAATCAGTGCATTTTCATAGCACTGGTCGCTATATAATTGGCAATGGTCCCAAAAAAGTGTAAAAATGGTTCGATATGTCTGCAGCAATACCGCAGTACGGCTAAAAATCGCAGAACGCTGCCATTACTAGTAAAAATATAAAAAAATAAACAAAAACCCCATTAATTTCATAGCACTGGTCGCTATATAATTGGCAATGGTCCCAAAAAAGTGTAAAAATGGTTCGATATGTCTGCAGCAATACCGCAGTACCGCTAAAAATCGCAGAACGCTGCCATTACTAGTAAAACTATAAAAAAATAAACAAAAACCCCATAAATTAATTCTCATCATTCGTAAACACGGCAACTTTTGCGCAAACCAATCAATAAACGCAGATTGCGATTTTTTTTTTTTTTTTACCAAAAATATGAGGAATAATATAAATCGGCCAAAACCAAAAATGAATGAAAAATGAAAAAATGTTTTTTTATATTATTTTTTTGGATTTGTATTTTAGCAAAAAGAAATATTTTTTTTTGCAAAATTAGCGCCCTTTTTTTGTTTATAGTGGTGATCAGAAATGACACAGAGGTGATCAAACACCACCAAAAGAAAGCTCTATTTGTGGGAAAAAAAGGATGCAAATTTTGTTTGGGTACAACGTCGCACGACCGCGCAATTGTCAGTTGAAGCGACGCAGTCCCGAATCACAAAAAGTGCTCTGGTCCTAAACTGGGAAATCCTTCCGGGAAAAAGGCTTCCGGGAAAAAGGCTTTTCAGAATGTATATAGTTTGTCACCGCTGTGCGTGCATCATTTTTAAAGCATGTCATGTTTGGTGCCTATGTTCTAGGCATGAGATCATTTTTTATATTTCACCAAACATTTAAGCTCTATAGTGTGTTTTTGTGCATTAAAATTCAAAAAAGTTTTTTTTATCCCCAAACATTTGAAAAATGTTTGCACAAATACTTTGTGAAAAAAAAATTTGCAACACGCACCACTTTAATCTGTAGGGCCTCTGCTTTAAAAAAAAATAATGTTTGGGGGTTCAAAGTAATTTTCTAGCAAAAAAAAATATATATATATGTATATATGTAAACAAAAAGTGTCAGAAATGACTTGGTGGTTCAATTGGTTAGAAGAGTGGGTGATTGGTCTGTACTAATGCTGGCTGTGATGTAAAAACTCCCCTTGTTGTATATGCTGTCGGATACTATCTATAGATAAAGAATTTGAAAAAAGAAGAGTGGATGATGTTTAAAACGCCAGTACAGTTCAACCCCCCCCCCCCCTCCAAATGACCCCGTTTTGGAAAGTAGACACACAAGCTATTTGCTGAGAGGCATGTTGAGTCCATGGAATATTTAATTTTTTTGTGATTGAAAAATGACAAAAAAAAATGTACACAAAGTTGTCACTGAAATGATATATTGCTCACACATGCCATGGGTATATGTGGAATTACACCCCAAAATACATTCTGCTGCTTCTCCTGAGTATGGAGATACCACATGTGTGAGACTTTTTGGGAGCCTAGCCACGTACAGGACCATAGGTGTGCGCAGCCTATTGCATTAGGGTGTGCACCCCAAAGCTCAAACACACATGCCTTTCTCTGCAGCCTCAGCTGCACTGGCCAGAGAATGAATGGGAAGTGTTTTGTGTTGAGCGGCTTCCTGTTCCTTCACAAATTGAAGCATAGCGAGTGTGTTCACACACTGGCACACCCCCTGCACACGCCTATGTACAGGACCCTAAAAACCAATCACCGCCTTCAAGATTTCTAGGGGCGAAAAATTGTGATTTTACTCCTCACTACCTATCACGGTTTACTGGGCCCTGAAATGTCAAGGTAGTACAAAAGCCCCGCAAATGACCTCACTTTGGAAAGTAGACACCCCAAGATATTTGCTAAGAGGCATGGTGAGTATTTTGCAGCTCTCATTTGTTTTGGAAAATGAAGAAAGAAAAGGAAAATGTATTTTTTTTCTTTTTTCAAATTCCAAAACTTTGTGACAAAAAGTGAAATCTGCAAAATACTCAACGTGCCTGTCAGGAAACAGCTGTTGCCCCCGAAATTCGGGTCTGGAAGCCTGGAAACATTGGTGCCCAAATGGCCCATATAAGCGGACAGCACCCTGCAACCAGTGCTGTCCATTCTACAGCGTTTGTGTGTGCCTGAGTGACCTGTTACCTGATTATCTGTTCCTGTGACCCGGCTTGTCTTGATCCTGCTTTGATCTCTGCCTGCTCCTTTTGTACTGCACCGCCAGGCAGTTGCCGACCCATCCTGTACCACCATTCTGTCAACTAGCACGAGACCGGAGGAACCACTTCAGTTGTCACCAGTGACCAGCTCAACCCTCGTGCCATCTTCACTCCTGAACCTCCTGTCTGCTCTACTAGGGGTTTGCGAATCAGGGTCGCAAGAGAGGTTACTCCTGCATAAGTCAGACTCCACCACCAGGCACATGACAGCAACGGACAGCCATGTCTGAGTCTGCGCAGGGGTCCTCTCCCATGGACGATCTTTGTTTGCACCTAGCCGGCCTGACACAGGCAGTCAAGACCTTACAGGAAGGCTACACCCGACTGGAGGAACAGGTGCAGGAGCTCCCTTCAGCCACAGTCCCCAGAGGTAGCCAGCCCACGGCCCGTACCCTGGTGGCCCTGCCGGAGCGGTTTTCAGGTGACCGCACCAAATTCAGGTTGTTTCGCAATTCCTGAGAACTCTACTTTGCACTTCAACCCTGCACCTTCTCCCTGGAGACCACAAAGGTGGGGTTAGTGATTTCCCTATTGCTGGGGGAACCTCAATCCTGGGCACACCGCCTACTGGAACAGAAGGCCCCAGAAATTAGCAGCTTAACCCTGTTCTTCCAGGCTATAGCCTTATTATATGGGGACCCCCATCAAGCCGCTACTGCCGAAGCAGCACTCCATGCGCTCCAGCAAGGCCGCCGTACGGCGGAGGACTACATAGCGGAGTTCAGGCGCTGGAGTGCTGATACCGCATGGAACAAGACAGCTCTCTGTTACTACTTCCGTTTGGGCCTCTCAGATCCCCTCAAAGATGAGCTAACTCGTGTTGGAGTGCCCCAATAAATCTGTCTATTCAGATAGGTGTCTCAGAGTGCGCAGAGCTGAGAGATCGGCGGGACCCTCTCTTCTCACCTGGATGCTACCCAGATACCCCTGTCCAGCTCCACCGCTCCCCATGGCCTCACCAGCGGCACCTGATCAGTCTGAACCCATGCACTTGGGTCGTCTTTGGCCATCTCTTACTCCGGAGAAAAGGCAACGTTGCCTATGCATCCGCCTATGTCTGTACTGCCGGGAACCCCGACATGTGGTGAGAACTTGCCCTGCCAAGTTCGGTAAGTGTTCACCTGTCGCCCGTAGTGACACACCAGTCATCCCTAATCCCTCATCTCACTCTTCCGCTCTCCCTACAGCTTCCTGAAAAGAGCCCCCTGGTGACTGCGATTATTGACTCCGGTGCCTGCAGTGGATTCATTGACCAGACTTTTGCGGCCCAGTACCAGATTCCGTTGCGACCCAAATCCCAACGGGATGGTTGTACGGTTGGCTGACGGCACTACCATCAAGTCAGGTGTCATCACACATAAGACACTTCCCATACCTGCTTCTACCCCTGACGGTCATCAGGAACTCCTGCTATTTGGATGTCATCGCATCCCCAATTTTTCTGATTATACATGGTTTACCTTGGCCGCAGGCTCACAGCCCCTGCATCAACTGGGCTAACGGGGATGTCAGGGATACCATATGCAGGCATCCAGCAGGGATGATCAGATCGGTTGGCTGCACTTAAAGGAATCAGGACCAGATGTTAAAGTGAAAATATTTAGATATTTATTAGGAAAATAAACACAATTCCAACACCAAACACCAGCAAACATAAACAAGCAAGTAAGGCTCCATTTACACGGAACGCTATGTTAACCTCCCCTGAACTATTTATTTTGACAACTAGAAGCCGACGTCTAAAACGGCCATTTTGACACGTTTTGCATGCGGCGTTTAGCAGCGTTTGCGTCTAGGAGCGTTTTTAAAGAAAATGTTTTTTTTTTTTAAATGTAAATGCCTGTAAACAAAATGGTCCTAGACGCGAGTTACCGCGTTTAGGCGCGTTTAGCGGCATTTACAAGCTGTTTGGCATTTCAAATGCCTCTGAACTTGCGTCTGAACCCATTTTTTTGCATTCCAAAAAAAGCCTTTAAACTCAACTGCCTGGAAACGACCTTAAACGAACCTGCGTAAATGTACTGATAAGATGACATAGAGGAAAGTTCAGGGGCAGCTGAAAAAAATGCCCAACTGCCTCTAAACGTCCGTTTATCAACAGCAGTGTAAATGAGACCTAAAAGATGAAAAAACACTGCAAACCCAAAAAAAACACCTACCGTAACTATCTGACTAACTAAATACAAGTGTAGAAAACATACGTATACAATAAGCAAAACAAGGGGATATCAAATAAGGGGAACAGGGAGCCAGGTTACTTGAAGCAGAATGAGAGTAAGGGAGCAGGAAGCAGGTTCAGGGATCAGGTCTCTGGGTCAGGATCACAGATCGGGGATCAGAGCAGGTCAGATTCAGGCAGGGACACAGTTTGCAGGGAAAATACTGAAGCGTTGGGACTGGGTACAAGGCAGGCTTAAATAATCCCAGCAGACCCATCAGGTGCAGCCTAAGGACCTGTATGATCAATCTGCTGGGAGACGCCCGCTGGTGGCCCCCAGAACTACACCATTTGGTTTTCCAAACACTGTCACCAGCAGGTGACCCAAGCAAGGACACAGGTCCTGACAGTCCCCCCTCCCTTAAGGAGCGGCCTCCTTCTGCTGTTAACTGGACAGTCCTTGTGGGTGCAGGAACAGTCCAGCAAAGTTTCCCCTCCGTGTCTGTGGACTCTATTGCACTTCTCCGAGTCCTTTAACCTGTTGGGCGGCATGTCACCCAAGTAAGGTAAACAGCGGGCATAGGATCAGCAGGCCAGACAGTGGGCACAGGATCAGCAGTCTAGACAGCAGGCACAGGATCAGCAGGCCAGACAGCAGGCACAGGATCAGCAGGCTGGATAGCAGGCACAGGATCAGCAGGCCAGACAGCGGGCACAGGATCAGCAGGCCAGACAGCGGGTACAGGATTAGCAGGCACAGGATCAGCAGGCCAGACAGCGGGCATAGGATCAGCAGGCCGGACAGCGGGCACATGATAAGCGGGCACAGAATCAACAGGCTAGACAGCAGGCACAGGATCAGCAGGCTGGACAGCGGGCACAGGATCAGCAGGCTGGACAGCGGGCACATGATCAACAGGCCAGACAGTGGGCACAGGATCAGCAAGCCAGACAGAAGGTACAGGATTAGCAGGCACAGGATCAGCAGGCCGGACAGCGGACACAGGATCAGCAGGCCGGACAGCGGGCACAGGATCAGCAGGCCAGACAGCAGGGGACACGGGCGACAGGCCGGACGACTAGGACAC
>BLSH010182611.1:880442-894828 GCA_018402905.1 Glandirana rugosa
AGCCGCTAACTGCCGCCGTTTCACCGAGACATCGCTAAGGGTTAACTATGTTCCCTGGGCGTGTTCTAACTGTGGGGGGACTGCCCTAGCTGGGGAAGGGAAGTGGTCACAGCCTTCACATACAGGAAGGCTGTGATCACAGCCCTTCCCCCTCACACAGAGCGGAGGTCCGTGTTTACTTACACGGACCTCCGCTCCTTCACTCCGGGGGGGGGCATCGCGGGTGGCCGGCGGCAATCGAAGCCGCCGCACCCGCTCCCTGGCCCTCCCCGGACACAGTGAGCGCGTGGGCGCGCCTCCGGCGGCGCGCGCGCGCTCACTGTGCGCGATCTGGCGGCCGCCGTCGTATGACGGCGTTTCGCCTTACAGAGCCACTTTGCCGCCGTCAATCGCCGATCGGCGGTCGGCAAGTGGTTAAAGCGGAACTTCTCCTTTTGAGTGGAGCTCTGCTTTAAAAAGAATATTTACCACATTCTGGCAACTTCTTTGACAGCATTGACAATATAGAAATAAAGTACCAGTGGAACAAATAGAAATAGTGCTTTTTTTTAGGCAATATGTTCATTTTATTGACATCATATGTGGTTCTTCAGTATATCTTTTAGGTGTTTCAGGAGATGACAAATTTGAGTACTTTAAACAAAAGAGAAACCTATAATCTTCTATCATGATATATCTTGGCTAAATCATCATAAACCACTTTGTGTTTGCCTTCCTGTTGCAAACATTGTTTTACGGCATTAAGAATGAGGCCCAGCCTTCGATCAAGGGCAAAAAGATGAGGCTCTGATAGGATGGGCGAGAGCGGGTCAGCAGACAGAGACTCACGCATGACATCACTCAATAGATAAGGATCAGTACCAAGGAGTTCGAGCCTCTGCAAAGTTGACTTCTTGATCCTATTATGAAAGAAACAGTATGTTACAACCTTCATAGTATGCATACTGTATGTATCTTTTTCAGTAACTCTTTACAGATTGCATTTTCTTCCATCACCTTTGTTTTATCGCAATAAACAAACTGTATTGCTTTAGCAGGACTCTGGCTTGAAAAACAAACAAAAAAAAAAAAACAGAAAGAGGTCCCCAGCACTGGATGTTTGGAGAGTCTAGGGAGAACAGTGCTGAAGAGAAAGTGAGTATGTGTTTGCTTGTTGACCTACTTAATTATTGCATTTGCAAACTAAAGTTCTAATTTTAATGCAGATGAGAACAGTGGGTTGGGGACCTGGTAATACTCTCTGGCATGGTTGAGTAAATATTAAGAGTACCTGATCAGAATTACAAATCATTTGACAAGCAAAATATGCACTGGAAAGAGCTTGCATTGTGAAATTATCATGGTTGGGAGTGACAAATGCACTGTATCAGCAAGTTTGCGATGTGGTGTGGCATCCAGTGACACATGTACGCTTGATCCTTTAGTGCAGAGTGGACACTACAACATGATAATGTGATTCCAATGTTTTATTCACCTGGTATGTTTTAGAGTACTTATGTCAAACACAAGGCCCACGGGCCGAATCTGACACACCAGGCCATGCACCTAGTTTTGCAGCCAGAACATGGCAGGGAAGTTGCGGTTGCACACTGTGCATAGCGCACCCCTAAACCCTGCTCTCTGTACACACCCTGAACTCTGTATTCTGTACATGGTGTATGCCTGAACTTCGCACTCTGTGCGTGACACACTCCTAAATCCTTCATTCTGCATGGTGCACCCCTGAACTCTGTGCATAGGGTGACCCTGAACTCTGCATTCTGTGCTTAGGGCACCCCTGGAACTGCACTCTGTACATACATACACAACCAAATAATCCCATATACAATCCTTCACCCACAGTTGATCCAGAGGAAGGCAAAAAACCCCAGCAAAGCATGGATCCAATTTGCTATAACGGGGGAAAAATTCCTTCCCGATTCCCTGAGAGGCAATCGGATTCACCCTGGATCAACTTTACCTAAAAATGTTAGTACCCAGTTATATTATGCTACGCTATGTATAACTCTGTACATAGCGTACCCCTGTACCCTGCACTCTACATAGCACACCCCTGAACCCTGCACTCTGTACATAGCTCACCCCAACTCCAAAGGGTTCCCTTTGAGGGCAACCATACTGCTGATGTGGCCCGCAATGAAATTGAGTTTGACACCCCTGTTTTAGAGAAACATTTATCGCTATGAGTTTTCCCTATTCCTTTGTGTCTCTTTTACTGGGATTGATGTGGAGCCAGTGAAGGAAGGAGTGATCTCAGAGCTGCCTGTGGAGTTTTTATTTGGTGTTATGTGCATTGGTAATTTCATCAACGAAAATTTGACTAAAATATGAATAAAATGAATCAGATGACTAAAATATAACTAAAACTAAAATGGCATTTTAGTCAAAAGACTATGACTAAAACTAAAACAAAATTTGACGTCAAAATTACCGGTAACACTGCACTACCACATAAGAATAAGTAGAGGGCATCTACTAAGCTGCAGAAAAAAAATAAAAATAAGAAAAAGGCTTTTCTTATTCTTTTTCTTAATATTTAATGTTGGCAATATATTCAGTTAATATGTGCAATGTCATTACAGCCAATGAAGTTTACAGATTTTTAAAAATATTTTAAGTTGCACTTCTGTTTGTCAAAAAGCAATATATTTGTTTGTTTATGAAACTTGTTTTTATTTATAAAGAGGTTACATATCACACCGACTAAATCTGTGTCTGTAGTGCATATTCAAACTTTAATAATAACATGTTATTCGGTTTTTACTCCAATGAGTTTGGCAATTCTAGAGAAATGCTTAAATAATGCAATACAATTTAACCACTTCAGCCCCTTCCTGACCAGAGCACTTTTTTTGCGATCCGGCACTGCGTCCCTTTAACTGACAGTTGTGCGGTCGTGTGACGTGGTACTCAAACAAAATTGATGTCCTTTTTTCCCACAAATAGAGCTTTCTTTTGGTGATATTTGATCACCTCTGCGGTTTTTGTTTTTTGCGCTATAAGCAAAAAAGAGCATCAATTTTGAAAAAAAAAAAAACCACATTTATTCATCATTTTAGGCCGATATATATTCTTCTACATATTTTTAGTAAAAAAAAAAAAAAATCACAATAGGCGTATATTAATTGGTTTGCGCAAAAGTTGCAGCGTTTACAAACCATGGGAATTCATTTATGGCATTTTTACCATATTTTTTGTTTTACTAGTAATGGCGGCGATCTGTGATTTTTATCGGTACTGCGAAATTGCGGCAGACAGATCGGACATTTTTGACACTTTTTTGGGACCATTGACATTTATACAGTGATCAGAGCTAAAAATAGCCACTGATTACTGTATAAATGTCACTGACAGGGAAGGCGTGTTCTAACTGTGTCGGGGCTTGGCTGGCAGGGACATGAGAGATCTAACTGGTCCTGATTACAGGGATCAGTAGATCACTGTCATACCGCTTGACAGAGCGGGGAACCGCTGTGTTTACAATGGTGGTACCCCGCTTTTCTGCTGTACCAGGCGATTGTAAGTCACCGGCGGACATCGAGTTCACCCAACCTGCGGCCACACTCAGGGAGCATGTGGCGGGCACGAGAGCACGCCGCCGGCAATTCACGCTGTGCTGCCACTCTGCAGCAGTAAATGTACGCGAGCCGGTCAGGTACCGGTTAACTAAACCCATTAGATTTTAGTCGACTAAAATGTACTGGAGATGAGAGGGCGTGTCCAGCACCGGCATGTGAGAGGCAGCTTTTCACAGAGCTCCCGCTGCATCTCCGGAATCGATCTTTCCCTTGGCACACAAGTTACTCCAAACCGACCTTTCCTGCTGTTTCTCGGTTCCAGGCACCTCTGAGAGCTGAATATCTCTCGCCTGGCTGCCCAGATGACCCGCAAGGGGGAGAAAGAAGCCGTGATGGACGTCCAAGATGGCGCCGGCGGCTCTCAGCCACAGCGCGCTCCGCGGCCTGCGGACAAGCAGAAGGATACTGGAGGTAAGCTGAACAAATCCTCCAAAGCCCCTGGGAAGGAACAGCCTAGGGACATGACATATTACACCCAGAAGCTGTCTGGGGCTGGCTGTTCCTCTGACTCCCTGCCTACCCTTTGTGACCCTGACTTCAATGACCGGGAGGAATGGGGAGCACTAGATGACACTGTACACCTGGAAACCTCTCCCGTCCCTACCCCTGAAATCTTCGATATACTCATGGACGAGCCTGCACAACCCACTTTGAGCGACATTTTACATGCTGTCCATAAGTGCAAAGCGTCTGTGGTTGATTTAAAGGAACAGTTCAGGGGACTTAAAGAGACAGTATCCCTGCTCCATCATGGCCTCCAAATAATCCGTGAGAGAAGGACAACCATGGAGGAACGGGTCAGTGATCTGGAGGATCAGCTCTCCCCTCTAGCTAGAGATGCAAGACAGGCCGCACAACAAGTTATGGTGGTGACCAACAAAACTGGCGACCTTGAGAACCGCCTTCGGCAAAATAATGTTAGGATCATTGGTCTTCCGGAAAAGGTAGAAAGTAGTGACCCCACTGATTTTATAGAATGCTGGCTACTGGTTTGATTAAACACGTTTATTGATAATAAACATATAATAGCATACAACCAGTGCACAGTGTACAAAAATCTCCCACAGCTATCACGTGGGTATACAGTTTTGCATAGTAAGTGACATTTGCATTTAAAACAGGGTAAACAAAGCTTCAAGCCAAGAAATAACAGTCGGTGATGTCTCCATGATGTACATTTCCTTCGCTGATTTGTCTTATACCTCTATTACCCTGGGATTCCCACATGTTTCGGGTTTCTCTAACCATCTATCCCAGATCTTGTTATATTTATTTGGGCAGCCTCTATGTATATATATACATTTTTTATAAGGGAGCACAGTGTTTACCTCCCGTATCCAGTCTGGGACAGCAGGGGGAATTTGCCGCATCCACAGTTTGGCAATGGTCTTTCTGGCTAAAAATACTGTCTCACAGAGGAATGTTTTGGTATACAAGACGTATTTGGTAAGGAAGTCTTTACTCCTTTGTTCTCTGTGGAAAGGGCACACCGTACTCCTCCACGACCTCATCCTCCAGGCAACCCCCCGCGTTCCATGCTGGCGCGCCTACTGAACTACAAAGACCGAGAAATCATCTTACGCCTTGCCCGGGAGAGGGGTATGGTCCAATATAATGTAGCCAGGATCTCCTTCTACCCTGACTTCTCCGCTGATATCCAGCGTTGCCGAACCAAATTCCTAGATGTGAAAAAGAGGCTACAGCATCTCCAACTGAAATACGCCATGCTCTACCCAGCTAAACTTCGGGTCACGGTGGGAGGCCAGGCGCATTTCTTTGAGACAGCCCCGGAGGCTGCAGCACGGCTAGACCAGCACGAGCAAGGCCTTCGTCACCGACAACGGGACCGTGACGGGGAGTGATCCGCTAGGAATTACCTGTTTGAGTTGGAACAGCTAATATGTGTTAGCCTATGTGCACTAATCTCCCTGCTGAGGGACAGTTATCCTTCTTCATAATCAGTGAAGAGAAATCTCTTGCTTAGCTCTACTTTCTCATTGAACTAAGACAGAAAGATGCGTGTCTGCTCCCTAGCTACACTCTCTATCACCTGTTATACCCCTTTGTTTTGGGGACAGTTGGTTGAGTGCCCTGTTGGCTTGCATAGTTCACACAGTTTTGGTTTTCTGCAGGCCTGGAGAGACCCAGTTCTCCTGATTACCAACACAGCTCAAGTTGTTACATGCCTCTCCTTGTGCCTGCAATACGTGCTTTGCTCATTGCCCTACAGTATAATCATCATATCTTCTAATCCTCGCCAAGTGCAGTACACCATTGCCAATTATCCCCTGCCTCATTCATTGATGATGTTTTGCCCCTCATTTGAGTCATGTCCTCGCCCTGCCCCACTGGAACCGCACCGCCTTGCTCCTGGGTATGTCCCGGGCACAATATTTCTGGATCTCTCCTTTTGGCCAAACTGACTCCCACTCTGTTGATCTCCTGGAATGTCTGTGGAGTAAAAGATCCCCTAAAGCACACTATGATTACCCCCTGTACCCATAAATTTCACCCTGCCATTATTGGCCTTCAGGAGACCCACTTGACCAGGGACACGGTTGACTGTCTGAACTACTCATGGGTAGGCAAGGCCTATCAATCTGTGTACTCTGCCTACTCGCGTGGGGTGAGTGTCCTGGTGCATAAATCCCTGACGTATCAAGAACTGGACTCACTTTTAGACCCTTTGGGTGATTTTGTATTTCTGTATTGCAAACTGTACTCATTAACATTGGTCCTGACATTTACAGTATATATATTCCTCCTCTGTTCTCTAGGGATGTTTTGCAGTTGCTTCTGTCGTACCTGGTCGATAAGCCTGATTGTCACGTACCTGATGGTAGGCAACCTCTATTACGGCCCTGGTTCCAGAACTCCTGGTAGAGCAGACAGGGAGTGCTAGAGCGCAGGGGGGCATGAGGGCTGGATCGGACACAGAAGGTGGTGAGATGTCGTCCAGAGGTTCGTGCGAGACTGAAGAGTAGTGGTACAGGCTGGGTCAACAACATGCAGGCAGAGCTGTACAGGAGGAGCAGGCAGTAGGGTGGTCGAGTGTAGGCAGGTTCAGCAACAGGTGGGCAACTAAAGTACAAAGGGGTCAGGCAGGAGAATGGTCGTAGGCAAGCTGGGGGTCGGTGCAGGCAGAGTTCAAGCAGATACAGGGTCAAGCCAGGTCACAGGTAATAGGAAATCTCAGAACAGATCGCTATGGAACACTGGGACGGTGTAGAATGGACAGCACTGGTTGTCTGCTAGCGGCATTACGACACTTTCACATTCAATGTTTAGGGCAGAAGTGACTGACGAACGGGATGAGCTGACGTTCGTTAGTTTTTTCATTCATTTTTTCATTTAGAAGTCCCTGTTTAACAGCAAATTTTGGATGGATGTACGAGTCATCTGCTTATTCAGGTTTAACAGGTATGACTCTGTAAACCACATAAATGTTGTTTATTGCGGCGTGCCCCAGAAGTGACATTAGAGCTACTATCAGGTATCTCACGTGGAGGTCCCACTCGGAGAACCGACCAATGACTGGCTATGCTGGCATAACAGAAGTGAGGCTTGGAGCTCAGGCCGGGGGGAGGTGTTTGGGTGGAGCCTCCAGGTTGAGTGGTCGTTAATCATTTATAAATATAGCGCGATGTGAGCAGGTTGCCCATACCCCTGTTGAAGTCCTGGCGGACGAAAAGCGTCGGGTGAGGCAGACCTGCTTGTCTATCATTGCGCTTTTTATCTACTTAGATTGGAATTCCATATCGCTTGTGACGTTTGTAATCATGTAAGTGTGATTCTTTTAATAAATTACACTGGATAAACAGAATTACACTATGTAGCACCTTTATTTTTACTGAGGTTACTGTGACCACATTTCGGATCCACCCCTTTGGTTTGGAGTTCCCTGGTTTATATACCTATATGGTCCTGGAAAGTAACCATTACAGTGGATGGGGTCCTATGTGGAAGTGCCAATATTCGTTCTGTTGAAGCCCATTTGAAGTACCCTTGATGATTATAACCCTACTTGCATATGCTTTATCATCTCTGGTAAGAGTACCTTATCCTGACTCAGTGGAGGCTCACATTGCATGTGGTTGGACTACATGAATGTGCAGTGTTATCTATGCACCCTTACTTCTATGACTACTTAAAGACTGCATTTGAACTTTCTTTTTCATTTTTTCTTCACTGAATAATTTCACATGTTGTTATATACATTTTTTTGTAACACGGGTTAACTCTCTGATGTTTTGTTAGCGCTGCACTATTTATATATATATGGTTTATTTATCCAATTTGGGAATATTGTTGTGCTGGCAGCTTATTTGGTATAATTCAATTTCTAGAGAGCGCAGTAATTCTTTTTTCTTTTGCACTGGTTGCTGGGTGCTGTCAGCTTAAATGGCCATTTTGGCACCAGTGTCGGCGCATACGCACACAGGCGTGCACGCACCCACACATGCGCACAGGCACGCTATGTACGATCGCGCACAGGCATTCCAATGGCCACAGATGCTTCCTTACGCTAATATTCCACTTATAGTCATGGGAGACATTAACTGCTGTCTTGATCCCAAGCTAGATAGGCACCTGTCTGTTGTGGCAGTGGTGCAAGGGAGGGGCACGGTTCTCACTCGTTTCCTGGCAGAGGTGGGGTGGATAGATGTCTGGCGCTTCCGTAATCCAGGAACCAACCAATTTTCTTGCTTTTCCAAACCACATGGTTCGCTGTCCCGCATCGACCTCTGCCTGGGCACGATGCATATTCCAAACCTTGCTAATGGCATAGAGTACCTACCCCGAGGGGTATCGGACCACTCCCCCCTGGTGATTAGACTAGATATTAGACCCTCATTGAGGCTATGCAGGGCCCCGTGGAAGCTGAATGCCTTCTGGCTGAAGCTATTCCCGTCTCAAGACTGCATCACTAGACAAATCATCCAATTTTTCCATACACATGTAGATTGTGAGAATGTTCTCCTCGGATGGGACACGTTCAAGTCATGCCTTAGGGGCTTTTTCATAGCTGAAATTACAGCGATTATAACATAACTCCTCAGATTTGCAGGAGGGGATGGAAGACCAGGTGTGACAGTTGGAATTATCCTATGTTACGAATCCATCCGACTCCGCGAGGGAGGCATGGATATCAGCCCAGGATTCTCTGGACCGGTTGAGAGCCTCCACCGCTGAGCGGAAACGTTTCTTCAACAAGATGGCTTTTTATGACCAGGGGGAGAAAACAGGCCGCCTATTAGCAAAAATAGCGAGGTCACAGTCTTCCCCAGTTATAGGAGCCATTCGGTCCTCCTCTGGACGAGTAATCAATGATCCCGATCAGATTGTGACTGAGCTCGCTTCCTACTATTCCACCCTGTATGCATTTAGAGATGATTACTCCCTCGACACATATCTCAATACCATATCTCTACCCACTCTGACCTCCGCAGCCCGTGCTGCTTTAGACGGTCCACTCATTGTGGAGGAACTGCAGAATGCGGCCTGTTCCTTCCCTACGTGTAAGGCACTGGAGGGGGGCGGCATGGTCCTACCTAAATTGTTGGAGGTATTAAATGCCTCTCTCGAGGCTGGGTCTTTGCCTGAGTCTGTCAGTGGCAAATGAGGCACTGCTACTTAAACCAGGGAAGGACCTCCTGGACGCTGGAGCTTACAGGCCCATTTCGCTATTGCAATCTGATGTAAAAATCCTAGCCAAGGTACTTGCTCTGAGGGTGAACAGGTTTATTATGTCTATTATTCATTCTGAGCAAGCGGGGTTCGTGCCTCAAAAGTCCACAACCACCAATCTCAGACGACTATTTTTGAATATGCAGGTGAAGGCAGATAATCCCGGCCAGAGAGCGGTTCTTTCTCTTGACGCTAATAAAGCGTTCAATAGCATAAGTTGGCCCTATCTCTGGGCAGTGCTCTCCAAATTTGGTTTCGGCCCCCACTTTATTGCTTGGGTGCGCCTTCTGTATCACTCCCCACTGGCTGCCATTAGGAATTCAGATAGAATGTCACCTACTTTTGCACTGGGTAGGGGCACAGGCAGGGATGCCCCTTGTCTCCCCTGCTCTTCGCTATAGCCATAGAGCCATTGGCCATGTCATCGGATTTCAGTACAAGGAGACACATAAAAAACTCATGTTATATGCCGATGATATGCTGTTGTTCCTGGGAGACACCTCCTCCTCCCTGACAAACGCTATGTCCTTAATTGTGGAATTCGGTAGATTTTCTGGGCTCACCATTAATTGGACTAAATCGGCACTAATGTTACTGGATGACGCACAAGGCCAGGCTGAGTCCATTCCCGGTTCTATCCCCTTAGTGACCTCTTTCAAATATCTGGGCTTTGTCATCTCCCCTATTCTTATAAAACATTGTAATCTTATACGTCCCTTGCTTGTGAGGTGCAAGGATAAAATCAACATTTGGAAAAAGCTGAAAATGTCAATAGCGGGGAAAACTAACTTAATTAAATTGATTATCATGCCCCAGCTTCTATATCCCCTGCATAACTCCCCAGTGGTAATTCCCCTAAAAACATTCAGAGTGGTAAATTCCCTATTTAGGTCACTGCTTTGGGGGATACACCCCACCCAGAATTAAACTGGAACAGTTGCAGCTCCCCAAGGATGGTGGAGGTCTTGCACTTCCAAACCCTTGGATTTACTACTATGCCGCCCAACTCCATCATCTCATTGGCTCTATGTCTTATGAGGCTAACAGTTCCTCTGCCCGTCTCATGCTTTTCGGAGCAGGTATAGACACTATTCCTGAAAGGCTTAGAGGCCCAATTATTGCATAAATCCAATAAACAAATGCTCACCTTCACACTGCTCCAGAAAGTGTGGAACAAGGTGAAACAATTGCAACATGTAACAGGATACACCACATATAGCCCCCTTTGGGGTAACAACTCCGATAATGAACTGGCCAAACTTCAGCATGGACCCAGGTGGCGTGCCTGTGGGATTACTAAGATCTCCCAGGCATTTCATCAGGAGAAACTGCTATCCTTCACTGCAGAATAAATTCAACCTACCTCCGCATATGGTTTATTATTATCTACAATTATCTCATACAGTTAGGGCCCAGGGTGTAACAACTGACTGGACGCTTTCGCCTACTCCAATATTTAACCTTCTTCAGTCTATGACTGAAACCAAGGGCTTTATATCCCAATGTTACCATATGCTATTGACGGAGTACCTGGAGGCATACCCCACTAGAGTAACTCAGTGGGAGGCGGATGTGAGGGAGTTGTCAGGTGACCAGTGGGCAGAAGATCTGGAGGCGATCAACACCTGCTCAGTCAACGTGTCCCAAAGAGTTTCACAATTATATATAGTGCTAAGGACACACTATACACCAGCTAGGGTCCATAGAATGAGGGGGGGGGGGTCTTCAGACCCCCTCTGCGGTAGGTGCAGGCAGACCATGGGGGACCTCATACACCTCCTGTGGTGGTGCCTGAAATTGCACCGCTATTGGAGCGCAGTACTCTCCACCATTAACAGGATTTTCCTGGTAAATGTGTCCTTAAAGAGGAAGTAAACCCAGATTGGGTTTACTACCTCTACTTTCCCCTTCAAAATAGATGCATAATGGGCTACTATGCATCGTATAGTAGCTCATTATGTGCCACTTACCTGCAAACGAAGCCAGCGACGTCCAGCGATGTCCCCTGTGCTGACGGCGTCCATCTTCAGCCCCTCTTCGTTCCGGGACCGCGACTCTGGCCAGTCACAGACATCACTCCCACGCATGCGCGTGGTAGCCGACAGTCACGGCACGATCACAGTGAAGAAACGGCACGGGGGCCATTTCTTCCCTGCGCATGTGGCGAAATGACGTTGTTATCAGCAGTACACTGCATATCTCCTGAACTGTTCAGGTTTGGGAGATATGCAGGGCACCTACAGGTAAGCCTTATAATAGACTTACCTGTAGGTTAAAGTGGTTGTCACGAGTTGACAACCACTTTGAATTCCATACATTGTTTGCTCGATATCCTGGAGGAAATTGTCCAGGATGAGACAACTAGATTAGCTGTATTAAAGGCATTGTTTCAAGCTAGGAAAGTTATTCTTCTAAACTGGAAATCGGCAAACCCACCAACAATTAAATCTTGGGTGACTCACATGGGCAACATGTTAAGGCTGGAAAGATATGTCTACCAGCATAGAGGGCGGCTGAACAAATTTAAAAAACTCTGGTCCCCCTGGCTTAACCACTTCAGCCCCGGAAGGATTTCCCAGGTTAGGACCAGAGCACTTTTTGCGATTCGGCACTGCGTCGCTTTAATTGACAATTGTGCGGTCATGCGACGTTGTACCCAAACAAAATTTGCGTCCTTTTTTCCCACAAATAGAGCTTTCTTTTGGTGGTATTTGATCACCTCTGCGTCATTTCTGATCACCGCTATAAACAAAAGAAGAGTGACAATTTTGCAAAAAAAACAAATTTCTTACTTTTTGCTAAAATACAAATCCAATAAAAAATATAAAAAAACATTTTTTTTCATCGGTTTTGGCCGATTTATATTATTCCTCATATTTTTGGTAAAAAAAAAATCGCAATCGGCGGTTATTGATTGGTTTGCGCAAAAGTGGCCGTGATTATGGATGATGAAAATTAATTTATGGGGTTTTTATTATTTTTTACTGGTAATGGCGGCAATCTGCAATTTTTAGCAGAAGCGCGATATTGCAGCGGACATGTCGGACCATTTTGACACTTTTTTGGGACCAATGACATTTATACAGAGATCAGAAATTTAAATGTCCACTGATTACTGTGTAAATGTCATTGGCAGTGAAGGGGTTAACCTGCAGGAGGAGATCTAGGGGTTAAGTGTGTTCCCTGGGCGTGTTCTAACTGTGGGGGGATTGGGCTACCATGGGCATAAGAGATCTAACTGATCCCAGTGACAGGGATCAGTAGATCTCCTATGCCCCCACTAACAGAGCGGGGAACCACCGTGTTCACATCGGCGGTTCCCCGTTCTTTGGCTGTGGCCGCTCATCGCGGCTCGCCGGCGGACATCTTGTCCACCCAAGCTGTGGGCACACTCCTCAGGAGTACGGTGGGCGCGCACGCGCGCCCCCTAGCGACCACCCGCGGATCAACTCTTTTTTATGGCGATTCGCGGTACACGTCCACACTGCCGTCGTGAATATATGGTAGGCGGTGTGGAAGTGGTTAATGTCCCTGGTTTATCACCCCCGGAACTTGTTATGATGAGAATCCTCCAGGGTCCTGGGGGGTAATGCGAAGTGAAGACTCATGCAGAATATCCTTCCATTTGTTCTATGTATTGGGGTACAATTATTGTTTATCCCAGTGGGGGGATGGAGGGGGAGGGGTTAGGGGGAATGATTGTGTTTTGTATGGCAATATATATGTTTCTTGACAGTGTGTAATGGAAAACACCTATGTACACATTTATCGTACAGTGGATATGTGCACTTGGTTTACTAGTATTTTTCAATGATTTTCTGATTAAAAAAAAAAAAATGTACTGGAGATTTTAATTGACTAAAATGTACTGGAGATTTTAGTTAACTAAAATATGACTAAAACGAATACAATTAGTGTGACTAAAACTAGGCATTTTATTTAACCACTTCCCTACCGCTGTATACAAAATGACGGCCGGGAAGTGGCTTAGTTATCCTGACTGGACGTCATATGACGTCCTCAGGATAACAAGCCGACGCGCGCCCGGGGGGGCGCGCATCACGGCGATCGGTGGTGTGGGAGGTCAGTCTGACCCCCCGCAATAACGATCTCGGTAAAGTGCTTCCATCCGAAGCACTTTACCATGTGATCAGCCGTGACCAATCACGGCTGTCAGGTCTGCAGACCTGAGGAGTGGAGAGCCGATCGGCTGCTCTCCTGACAGGGAGGGTTTGTGCTGATGATTTATCAGCACAGCCCTCCCTTGGATCGCCACCCTAGACCTCCAGGGAGCCTGCCCAGGGATGTGCCCACCCAGGACCACCAGGGAGCCGACCAGGGACCACCAGGGAGCCGATCTGGACCACCAGGGAGACCCCCCTAGACCACCAGGTAAGAGACATAGTGCCCAATGTGGATGGCACTCAGTGCCACCTTCAGATGCCACCCTAGACCACCAGGGAATGAGCCCCTATCAGTATATATGCCCACCAGTGCCCCTATCAGTGCTTACCAGTGCCCCTATCAATGCATACCAGTGCCACATATCAGTGCCCACCATTGCCACCTACCAGTGCCCACCTATCAGTGCCCATCAGTGCCACCTATCAGTGCCCAGTGCCGCCTATGAGTGCCAATCAGTGCTGTCTATGAGTGCCCATCAGTGCCGCTTAGCAGTATCCATCAGCAGGGCTGGACTGGGACAAAAATTTGGCCCTGGACTTCATCCAGACCGGCCCACTTTAATTTCATCATTGCCTAGTAGCGGTGGCAGCGGGCCCACCTACAGTGACGGGACGCCAGGGCCTAGCGACCCTTCTAGTTCCACCACTGTCTTATAGGCAGTACAGCAGTGCTCAAATTATTGGCTGCGTGAGCCGCACAGCCATTACTTTGACAGCAGACATCCCAAGCTGGTTCCACGCTCTACACTAGTAGGAGATCAACACAATTTAACCCCCCCCCCCATCTCGCACCTTGGTCGAACCCTACAGACGACAGTTTCATTACCGACACGCCGAGTGCGTCGGTTATTAAACTCGTGACGACATGACGGATATTCTGTCACCACCTTGATCTTCCCAGCGATCCGGGACCGCAGGGCAGTGACATCCACCCGG
>BLSH010182636.1:95083-112741 GCA_018402905.1 Glandirana rugosa
TTAGGACGTTACACGACAGTTCTACGATACACATATGTCACGGAACGCTTTCATAAGCCGGGGGAAACTTGAAACGTTGGAAAACGGTGTAAAGTCCGAAGTTTGTATTTTTATATTTTGACATTAAAAAACACTTCTTAGTCGTTGTTCACCTTGTGTTAGTACTTCACGTTGCTTTAAATAACCTATAAAGTTTGAAAAAATTGTTTATTTTTTGACTTTTTAACCCGCACGTTTCAATAAGTCGGGGGAATTGGTGAAGGTATGTCCTGTGAATGTGGGGGAAGGAATGGTCTGGTTAAAAGTCGAAAGTCGTGAGAGTGTGAAATTTACTGTTAATGAGTCAGTACCATGTGACATGGGTATGACTGAGTAATTGTCATTTAAAGTGTGAGAGTGCTGAAAGCTGAAAATTGGTCTGGTAAGGAAGGGGGTGTAAGTGTCCTGTATGGAAGTGGTTAAGGGGGCTGAATAACTTTGCACGCCCAATTTTTCAGTTTTTTATTTGTTAAAAAAGTTTGAAATATCCAATAAATTTCGTTGCACTTCATGATTGTGTTCCACTTGTTGCTGATTCTTCACAAAAAATTACAGTTTTATATTTTTATGTTTGAAGCCTGAAATGTGGCAAAAGGTTGCAAAGTTCAAAGGGGGCCGAATACTTTCGCAAGGCACTGTATACACATAGCATCTTGACAGCACATTGCAGGATTGGATAAAAGAATATAAAAATGTAGGAGAATTGATCATGAAAATAAATAAAAAGTTGCATCCTATTAAAAAGCATATGGCTACATCCTACATGACTGGCGCATTTCGTGTAAGAACACTTCCTCAGGGGCGGATGTATAGGATTATCTGCAAAATGTATTTTCATGCTCAATTCTGCCCATGCTGATTAATTTTTAGAATCTTCTATATCTTTTTATCCAATCCTGCAATGTGCTGTTAAGATGCTGTGTATATACATGAATTTCTAAGGTCATGCCCTGTGTGTATGTATATGAAATTAAAATGTTTTATAAGTTATTTATCAACTCTATGCATTGTCACAATCATGTATTTTCAATAAACATGTCAACATGCTATTCATTTACATCAAGTCTATTACCTCAATTAAAGTCCCAAATTCCCATGCTCTTTTTCAAGTTTTTAATGCTAACTGGGACTTTGTAAGGCTGGATTCACACAATGCATTTTTAGTGCTTTTTGCATTTTGCAGATTTGCACTACAGAACGTGTTCCATTGGAAACCATGTTAAATGGACTGCAGTGCAAATCTGCAAAATGC
Organism: Glandirana rugosa; assembly: GCA_018402905.1. Classification (NCBI taxonomy): domain Eukaryota; kingdom Metazoa; phylum Chordata; class Amphibia; order Anura; family Ranidae; genus Glandirana; species Glandirana rugosa. Next base: position 96,375 of record BLSH010182636.1, read on the forward strand.
GAAAAACGCTAAAAATGCATAAGTGTGAATCCAGCCTTACAGATGTCTGTACTTAAATTCTAAGCTTAGTTAAAAATGAAAAGAAAATCAGCACAAGCAACAGTACTTACATTTAATAAAATGTGTCCCTTTTGTTGGCGGTTGCTGTTCTAGTTGAAATCCTCCATCCTCTACCCCCCACCCACAACATTACAGTAGGAGAGCTTGTCATGGGCACTTCTCAAGAGTGCCCATACTTTCCTCCCCCCTCCTCCATTTACAGAAGCTGTTCTATAGCTTCCTTCAATAAAAAGTGCACAATAAATAGAGGAGGTGGATCTTTCATTCATTCATTATTCCATCCATCCTCTTTTTAGAGAGAACTTTTCATTGATAGGAACTAATGTACTGCTTCTATGAATGGAGAAGGGGGCGATAAGTGCAGGCATTTTTTGGTACTCTTGAAGCACCTGGATTAACCCCTGCAGCACTGGAAGATTACTGCTGTGGAGGTATGAGGGGGAGCAGAGGATAGAGGCACAAGGGACACATCTCATTATATACAGTATCTCACAAAAGTGAGTACACCCCTCACATTTTTGTAAATATTTTATTATAACTTTTCATGTGACAACACTGAAGAAATGACACTTTGCTACAATGTAAAGTAGTGAGTGTACAGCTTGTATAACAGTATAAATTTGCTGTCCCTTCATATTAACGCAACACACAGCCATTAATGTCTAAACTGCTGTCAACAAAAGTGAGTAAATCCCTAAGTGAAAATGTCCAAATTGGGCCCACACTATCAATATATTGTGTGTCGCCACCATTATTTCCCAGCACTGCCTTAACCCTCTTTGGCATGGAGTTCACCAGAGCTTCACATGTTACCACTGGAGTCCTCTTCCACTCCTCCATGATGACATCACGGAGCTGGTGGATGTTAGAGACCTTGCTCTCCTCAACACTCTGTTTGAGGATGCCCCACAGATGCTCAATAGGGTTTAGGTCTGGAGACATGCTTGGCCAGTCCATCACCTTTACCCTCAGCTTCTTAAGCAAGGCATTGGTCATCTTGGAGGTGTGTTTGGGGTCGGTATCATGTTGGAATACTGCCCTGCTGCCCAGTCTCTGAAGGGAGGGGATCATGCTCTGTTTCAGTACATGTTGGCATTCATGGTTCCCTCAATGAACTGTAGCTCCCCAATGCCGGCAGCACTCATGCAGCCCCAGACCATGACACTCCCACCAGCATGCTTGAATGTAGGCAAGACACACTTGTCTTTGTACTCCTCTCCTGGTTGTCACCACACACGCTTGACACCTTCTGAACCAAATAAGTTTATTTTGGTCCCATCAGACCACAGGATATGATTCCAGTAATTCTTGTCCTTAGTCTGCTTGTATTCAGCAAACTGTTTGCGGGCTTTCTTGTGCATCATATTTAGAAGAGGCTTCCTTCTGGGATGACAGCCATGCAGACCAACTTGATGCAGTGTGCGGTGTATGGTCTGAGCACTGACAGGCTAACCCCCCACCCCTTCAACCTCTGCAGCAATGCTGGCAGCACTCATAGGTCTATTTCCCAAAGACAACCTCTGGATATGACGCTGAGCATGTGCACTCAACTTCTTTTGTTGACCATGGTGAGGCCTGTTTTGAGTGGAACCTGTCCTGTTAAACCATTGTATGGTCTTGGCCACCGTGTTGCAGCTCAGTTTCAGAGTCTTGGCAATCTCCTTTTCGCTTAGGCCATCTTTATGTAGAGCAACAATTCTTTTTTTCAGATCCTCAAAGAGCTCTTTGCCGTGAGGTGCCATGTTGAACTTCCAGTGATCAGTATGAGAGAGTGAGAACGATAACTAACCAAATTTAACGCACATGCTCCTCATTCACACCTGAGACATTGTAGCACTAATGAGTCACATACATGACACCGGGGAGGGAAAATGGCTAATTGGGCCCAATTTGGAAATTCTCACTTAGGGGTGTACTCACTTTTTTGTTTAGACATTAAGCATTTCAGCCCCGGAAGAATTTGACCCCTTCCTGACCAGCCCATTTTGTGCGATACGGCACTGTGTTGCTGTAACTGACAATTGTGCGGTCATGCAACGCTGTACCCAAACAAAATTGACGTCCTTTTTTCCCACAAAGAGAGCTTCCTTTTGGTGGTATGTGATCACCTCTGCGGTTTTTATTTTTGCGCTATAAACAAACAAAGAGTGACAATTTTGAAAAAAAAAAAAACATTATTTTGAACTTTTTGCTATAATGCATAAAAATATAAAAAAAATTAATTTATTCGTCAGTTTAGGCTGTTATATATTCTTCTACATACTTTTGGTAAAAAAAATCACCATAGATGTATATTGATTGGGTTGCGCAAAAGTTGTCGCGTTTATAAACTATGGGATAGATTTGGGAACTTTTTTCTTTTTTATTGTTTTTACCAGTAATGGTGGCGATCTGTGATTTTTAGCGGGACTGCGATATTGCGGCGGACAAATTTGACCCCAAATGACAATTTTTGGGTACCAGTGACATTATTACATTGATCATTGCTATAAAATTGCACTGATCAAAGTAAAAATGACACTGGCAGGGAAGGGGTTAAACACTAGGGGGGCGATCAAGGGGTTAACTGCGTTCCCTAGGTGTGTTTTAACTGTAGGGGGGGTGGGCTTACTGGGACATGACAGAGGTCATTGGGAACAGAAGATCTCTGTCATGTCACCTGTCAGAACAGGGATTCGCCTTCTTTACATAGGCAGATCCCCATTCTGCCTCTGTACTAGGCAATCGCAGGTCACCAGCGGACATCGAACCCACTCAAGCCATGGGCACACATGCCCCGCAACATGCGCCTGCGCGAGCCGCCTTACAGCTACGGCGATTCGTGCAGGAGAACCGACCTGCGGCTGTAAAATGACTGCGGCTGGTCGGCAAGTGGTTAATGGCTGTGTGTTGAGTTATTTTGAGGGGACAGCAAATTTACACTGTTATACAAGCTGTACACTCACTACTTTACATTGTAGCAAAGTGTAATTTCTTCAGTGTTGTCACATGAAAAGATATAATAAAATATTTACAAAAATGTGAGGGGTGTACTCACTTTTGTGAGATACTATATACTATAAGGCCCTGTTCACACCTTAGCGTTTTGTAGCTTGAAGCCCCAAAACGCTGGAGGAGAAAAAAAATAAATTATTCTCCATGGAGATGGTTCACTCCAAGTCACCTCAAGCCAATCGCCTGAAGCTCAAAAAAGTTCTGGAGCTTTTTTGTAGCTCCAATCAGGCGTATTTGAGCATTTTTGGCTAGTTTTTATTCCCATAGAAAGGGATGGAAATGCCTTTCGTGCGTTCTTGTGCAAATTCACACTTTTTGTCTCACATATGTGCACAATTTTTTGCTCAAATTAAAAAATTATAAAACATAAAATAGCAATAATATTTGAATAAATAAATGTAAACTAAATTCACAAATAACTAAAAATCATCATAAGTAAATAAAAGAAATTAATAATATATAATAATACATACATAAATGATAATTAACTCCTAACCTTAAAAAATATTAAAATGATATAATAATAAACACCCAAACCCGGAAAAAAAAAATAATAATAGTAATTTATTTATTTATTTTGCGATAAGGTTAGGGTGTTTAGGTATTTATTATTATTGTTTTATTTTTATTTTTTTAAGGGTTAGGGGTTAAGGTTAGTGGTTAATTATTTATTTATTATCACTTAGTATTCATTTATTGAATTGATTTATTATTTATTTATGATTTCAATATTTTTTTTTTTTTTTTTTTTTTACTATTATTATTATAATTATTATTATTAGTAGTAGTAGTAGTATTAAGACCTTAACCCTAACAAAAAAAAAAAATAAACAAATAACCCTATGCCAGGAAGCTAGTGCAGTTAATACTAATTCTCATACAGCTAATGCAAATTCTTCTGCAGCTAATGCTAATTCTTCTCTAGCTACTGCTCATTCTGATACAGCTAACGCTTGGGCACCAGCACACAGACAAGCTCAGGCTAATATCCAGTGTGCACTGATACATACACACCTCTTGACCATCCTGTTGTCTTACCGTGTATGACACTGGCTCACCTTCACTACGTCCCTGACTGTGGCAGTCACCTGCTTTCAAACTACTGGCACCTGTGCTTCTTTGAGCCTTGTACCTCTGTCACCACATTCAGGGCTGCTTGGACCAGAGTGGCAAGGTAAGCCCTCTCATCAACTAGGCCTCCAACCAAGGTACGTGACACATGTAGCCAATGCCCCCTTGGGGGTTGCTGAATATTGTGGTTCACCTGATCACACTGCCCTCAGTCACACTTCTTCCTCACATCCGGAGTCACGGAACAGGCTGGTACTTTGTGTTTGTGTTTTTATTAAGGGATTGAACTTGGATGGGGTGGGGATGATTATGGGATGCCAAAGCATCAACCGTTCTTAATTGGGACCTCTATATACAACACAGTATATACACTTCACCTTCTTCACTCCAGCACTAACACTTGCTGCACGGTTCACGCCTTGTTCCTGTCTCCTGCACAATCACTTGGTTCCAGCCTAGCTAGCACATGGTGAGGCCTGCTGTGGTTGAAGCAGGACCTCCAGACCGCCCGTTACAGGCAGGGACCGCTGGCCCCCAAAGTGTAGCAAAGTACAATGTACTAGCTAGCGTGATGACTTAAATTCCCAGCTCATTCTCTTCCAGGCCATGCCAGCTCCTCCAGCCACAATGGTCTCCTCCACTGCCACAACAACACCACAGTCCCACACTGGTGTCTGTATCCTTCCCAGACTGTCTCTCACCCCAATCTGCTCCGGCATGCCTCCTCCAGTCTCCCAGGGTGTGTGCCTCACTGACTCCTGACACTTGTAGTTCCTCCACTGAAGATCTCTCCGATAGTGCTCTCTCCCGCTGTCCTTTCCGCTCTGCCTTGTGCCTCTCTACCAAAATCTCACTCCCCCTGGCTGCACCCCCCCCCCCAGCCTGGGAGCTCCCCCTAGGCCGCGACAGCCTCCACACTATCTCATCTTCAGACTTCAAACCAAACTGTCCTACCCAGACTGGGCTGACACTGGGTATGAATCACCCAGCCCTACCCTGAGCCACTCCCAGCCCAGAATCAAAACAATCAGGCCTGCTCTTTAATTTGCCTCACCTAAACCAAAAATCTCACACTAAGCACCTGCCTAAAGTAGAGGGCGCTACACACCCTAACCCCTAATCCTAGCCCCCAACTCCTATTTCTAACCCTAACCTAACCTTAACTCTAACCCCTTGCCTTAATGGAAAAAAAATATATTAAATGAATAATAATAATTTAAAAAGAAATAAAAGCTAAGAGAAAAAAACTAAAAAAGCTGAAATATCTAGCAGCAAATGATGCAACAGATGTTTTCTCTATTGGCTAATAAAAACACACCAATGCTCCAAAATCGTGCATAAAAATGAAAAAAAAAAACGCCGGAAAAATGATCGAGGACGCTACGCTCAGGTGTGAATGCAGCCTAAGTACTCCCCCTTGGGCTGACTTAAAAAAAAAAAATAATAAACTTGGGGTTTTATTCCTGTCCTGTTGACAATGTTTTACGAGACAGGAAGTGAATGGAGCTCTCAAACTGCAACACAGACAGAAATAAAAGACTTTCCTTTAGTAGAGTAGAGGAAGGCTAGAACCCCTCTCAGATTTTTATTTCTGTCTAGAACAATTTGGGTAAAAGGTAAGTGGGATTTCAGGGTGCCAAAAGAGTTTCTGTTGCATATGATTTTGATAAAAAAATGTATATTTTTATTTTAATGAATATAAAATTTAAAAAGGATCATTAAAGATGAGTCATACAATATGAGTACAGGTATAACGGTGTACGCTCTACATGTTTTGCCTTGATGTCGGCTTCCTCAGGAGTCTTTTCAACACCTTGTGCAAAATGATATCACTAAAGTAAACAAAATACATCTGTTAGTGTTACATACGATACATATGAGCTCCATTATATGTATTGTATGTAACACTAAAAGATGCCTTTTGTTTACTTTAGTGATATAATTTTGTATAACTTGTGGCTGAGAACGAGGAGCTGATAAGGAGGTGCTGTGTTACCTATTGTAAACAAAGTGTGATTGACCGCTCTTATCCAGGAGGTCACACACACAAGGGTAAGAGCGGTGTGCTTTAGGTGGTGATTGTCACGTTATTTTGATATTTCCATCACGGCTTCTGGGCCCTATCCTCTCATGCAAGATTGATGATTGAATCTCTATATAGACAAATGAATATTTAGCGCTGCAATTATATATTTGGGGGAAAAAAAAATAGTAAAAATGCCATAAATTAATTCTAAGGTTTTGTAAACGCTGTAACTTTTGAGCAAACCAATCAATAAACGCTGATTGCAATTTTTTTTACCACATATATGTATAAGAATATATATCGGCCAAAACTGATGAATACATTTGTTTTTTTATATTTTTTTGGACATGTATTATAGCAAAAAGTAAGAAAGATTTATTTTTTTTTTTTGCAAAATTGTTGCTTTTTTTTGTTTATAGCGGTGATCATAAGTGATGCAGAGGTGATCAAATACCACCAAAAGAAAGCTCTATTTGCGGGAAAAAAAGGATGGCAATTTCGTTTAGGTACATCATCGCATGACCACGTAATTGTCAGTTAAAGCGACGCAGTGCCGAATCGCAAAAAGCGCTCTGGTCCTAGTGTGGAAAATCCTTCCGGGGCTGAAGTGGTTAATCATCACTGGATTTTTATTCTTTGCTATGTAAGTGAAAAGGTAACAACATTTTTGAAACAATTTTTTTTTTTTTTGAAAATTGATCAGGCCTGATGTACTGACTGCTATCACATTTCTTGAGGCCCTAATATGCCAGGACAGTACACAAATGACTCCTTTTGGGAAAGTAGATAGCCCAAGATATTTAGTAAGAGACATGGCGAGTTTTTTTAAGTTTTCATTTTATTGTCACAATTTTTTGGAAAATGAAGAAATTAAGTACATTTTTTTCACAAAGTTGTAAATTTAATTTATTTCTCTCACACAAAATAGACATACTTATAATAACATAAAATGTTAATAAAATTAATAAGAAAATACCTTAATTTTTTTTAAGCCTGCCCACCCCCATATACATGCACATATGGCTGCGCCTGTATATGAAAACATTTACTCAACACATATTACGCTTCGCTGTGCATGCCAGAGTGAGAACAATAATTCTAAGGCTATCAATTACTGTTAACTCTAAATTGATAAGCTGTAAAGGATTTTAACCACTTCAGCCCCGGAAGGATTTGCCCCCTTTAATGACCAGGCCACTTTTTGCGATACGGCACTGTGTCACTTTAACTGACAATTGCTTGGTCGTGCGACGTTGTACCCAAACAAAATTGACATCATTTTTTTCACATAAATAGAGCTTTTTTTTGGTGCTATTTGATCACCTCTGCGGTTTTTATTTTTTGCGCTATAAACAAACAAAGAGCAACAATTTTGAAAAAAAAAAAATATTTTTTACTTTTTGCTATAATACATATCCAAAAAAAATGTAAAAAAACAAATTTCTTCCTCAGGTTAGGCTGATGTGTATTCTTCTACATATTTTTGGTTAAAAAAAAAATCGCAAAAAGCGTATATTGATTGGTTTGCACAAAATATATAGCGTCTACAAAATAGGGGATAGATTTATGGCATTTTTATAACTTATTTATTTTTTACTAGTAATGGCAGTGATCTGCGATTTTTAGTGGGACTGCGATATTGCGGCAAAGGGATCGGACATTTTTGACACTTTTTTGAGACCATTGACATTTATACAGCGATCAGAGCTAAAAATAGCCACTGATTACTTTATAAATGTCACTGGCAGGGTAGGGGGTAACACTAGGGGACAATCAAGGGATTAAGTGTTCCCTAGGGAGGTGTTTCTAACTGTGGGGGTACTGTAGTGACTGGAGGAGGAGAGAGATCGCTGTTCTGGATTACTTGGAACAGCTGATCCCTCTCCACCTCCCTGTCAGAACGGAGATCTGTTTGTTTACATGAACAGATCTCCATTCTGGCTCTGTGAGGAGCGATCGCGGGTGGCTGGCGGCGGCTCGCGCTCGCCTCCTACAGTCTCTTAAAGCATCACCGTACAGCTATGATGATTTGAGCAGGAATCAAACGACGGTGGCTGGTCGGCAAGTAGTTAAAGTTCAACTGTGAGGTTCACACCTACTCTGGGCTCTAATCAGCATGGCCCCATGCTGAACCTTTTCTCTGTTTTATGTGCCATAAGGTAAGCCTTTCAATTTCCTTCCTATCTTTTCAGGCTGTACATATTGCAGCAAATGCAGATAGGGAATTTTGTGGAATAGGGGGATAGGCAGAGAGTGAGAAATGAGGAGGAGGGATCATTAATGTGCTGTTCTCACTGAGCTTTGGGTAAAGATTTGTGTGTCTCAACAACAGTTATGTGAAAAATACTGCAGACTATGGAGCTATGTGGAGCATCTTTAAAGTCAGTGGTTGCCTGCAACAGTGGGATACCACCATCCAGTGGACTAGAACAAATGCTTCCTCCACTGGTCTGCAAGCTGCCCTTTTCCCATCCTGCATCCTTCCCAGCCTCCAGAAAATGTATCTTGTGGGCCATAAAAGAGGTGTAACATTCGGGCACATGCTTGCTGGACCATGTGTCTGTAGTCATGTGGATCTTGCCGCTGTCTGTGTGGTCCAGCAACACCAGGGCATTACTTTCAACATGCTGGTGAAGAGCAGGGATGGCCTTCTGGGATAAAAATGGCAGCTGCTTACAGCACAGGCCATGTTCACAGAAGGAGGTCGACTCCATGAGCTTGAATAGGAGCATCTGTCACCAATTTTGCTTAATCAGCATTCAAACGCTGGATATGGCTGTGATTTTAGCACTTTTTTCCAGCAGCTGTATAAGAGACACTGGGCTGGTCAAGGCTTTCTGGAGACAACAAGGTTGGGTTAGGGGAGTTACAATATAGTGTCTCGACAACAGATATGTGCAAAAGATTTCAGACTACGGATCTATGTGGAGCATCTTTAAAGTCAGTGGTTGCCTGCAACAGTGGGACACCACCATCCAGTGGACTAGGACAAATGCTTCCTCCACTGGTCCGCAAGCTGCCCTTTCCCCTGGATGAAATCTTAACATACTGCTGTTGTGCTTCTCCCTCACTTATCTCCTCTTCAATCCTTGGCACAAAGGTACAGTCTGCTATCTCACCAGCCCGACCTCCACCTGGTAGTAGGAAAAAATAGGAATGCCCCCTAGTGTGGGATTTTAAACGGCAACTGCATCACCAAAAATTATGTAAACAAGTATCCATTAATACATCTTAAAAAGTTTTTTTTCACAAAATGGTAATATAAAGGTATAAAAACGGATTGTGTAATCATTACAAACATCTCATATGTGAATGTGTGTCCAAGTTCTCTCCAACATTACGAAAATTATCTTTGGTACCCGATGCGTTTCAGGCCTATGCTTTTCATCAGGTGAAATATACAGGAGAATATATATTCGACAACTCTTTACCAACAACAAATGATAAGATGCTCAATCATGCAAATGTTAGGACAAGCGCTTGTTGTCTCTGCCTGAGATGTGGTGTGACTGGAGGAGCGGTGCGCCCCCTGGAACGTGTGGATACCCCACGGAGGTCCCCACTCAAAAAGGGCCGCAAAGAGGGTGTATAGGGTCAAAAAAGCTGAGAAAGCCTGAACGTTGAGTCCATGCTTTGGCCACACTGCTAGCGCAGCCACCCAAGGGAGGGACACCTCCTGCTGTCCTCAGTCTTGTTTGAGAGAAGCCACTGGATATATTCTGCATGTAGCCTCTACCCTCGTGCCATCCTGGGGTGTACGTGTGCCATCCTCCCTGGCTTTGCATTACCACCTGGTAGTAACCTACAGCTGCAGCAAAATCAATGACAACTGCTACTCCCTGCCTGTTGTCCATTCACTCTCTGCTCCCAGCACTCCCTTCCTCAACATTCATTAACAAGAATATTGTACACCTTCCGACATCAAGTTACTGAAGCTGTGCTGAAATAATTCAGCTGACTCCTCAAGGCTATTATGTGTGGGGCATCAATGGGATTAGCTATAGAGGAAGGGGAAGAGAAACATGCACTGCTCTGGACCTGAGAGGAGTAGGATGAGGAAGGCTTGGTTAGCTGTGCATGAAGAACCTCTACCTTGCCCTCCCATACATGTTGAATACAGGGGATTACCTAACTTTATGAGCAGCTATGACAATATGGGGATTGAGAATGTGATGCTTTTCTGTACCTAACAATGTGGTGATTTGTTGCACTCAACTATACTCGATAGTAGCAGGCAGCGGCGGCCCATCCATTAGGGGCACATGGGCGCCGCCCCCCCCATCCATTCGTCCGACCCCCTGATCTACATACAGGGCGCCCGGATTATGGATTCCAATGGGGGGAAGTGTTTTTTTGAAGCACATGATTAGAGCCAGAGGCTCTAATTGGTTTAAAAAAAGGGTGGCCTCAGGGCGCAGAACACTGGTAGTGCTGTGCCACCGGTCGCCCTGGGAGGAGTGGCTGTTTGCTGTCCCCCCATAAAAAAACCCACCAGCCACCACTGGCATCTGGTGAAGTGCTTAAACTAAGGACAGCTCATCCTGTGTCAGGAATAGGTTAAATGCAAGTGAGAGTAGGCGCCCTGGATGTGAAGGATATGAGCCTGATTAGTGTCACTGCCCCTTTAGGAGTGTATCACGGGTGGAGAAGATACAACCACAGAGGAAAAATTAGGTTTTTCCAAAAGCGCATGTGGACCTAACTGTAAAAAGGGGTCAATAAAGTCTGGTGAGTGGCCATCTTTACCTTGGTGAGACACTGGTGGATCAGTCCTAATGCAGTTTATTGGATTATTAAGAAGGCTTCACATGGTGTTGGGAATACACTTGGGCTGTTTTTTTTATTATTTATTGTGCACATTGCTGTCAAACATGGATGAACTATGATAGGAACAGTTAAGGCTTCAGAGCCCCAAATAACAAAAAAGATCCTAATAATATTATATTAACTTCCCTGGCGGTATTCCCGAGTGTGAATTTTCATTACCAAAAGCGGTAACCCCGAGCCACACTCAGAATCGCATCGCTGAATCCAAGCAGCGTTACTTACCTTGTCCCCTGGATCCTGCGATGTCCCCCCGCTGTGTCAGCGGCTGTGTCTTCCGTCCCCTGTAGTGTGTGCCAAGCTCTGTTCCCTGCGAGGCGCCGCATCGCATGGGGGCGGAGCCTGTCGGCAAATTGAAAAAGTGTAACACACAGTAAACATACAGTACACTGTAATCTGTAAGATTACAATACTGTATCAAATCATTTGATATCCTATTTGTCCCTAGTGCTTTGTCCAGTGTCCTGCATGCACTTTTATATTAAGCCCCGAGAAGAAATCTTAACAGATGAAACCGGTAGGGCAACAGCTTCATTCCAGTACCGCTTCACCATTCAACTTGTCCTTGTGGGAGATGTGATGTTTATATGTGGTGTTTTTCTTGCCTATATGTAAGTGCAACCTAAATTTTAAAAGCTTTTATACAGATTTACACTATGTCTACCCCTTTTCTTTCCTGATTTGATGTACCTGCTCAGGTGAGGGGAATGTATGGTGTATATGGTTTGGACGGAATATTGGGAAGTTTTGTTCCAGTACTTTGGATTGAAGACATAGAGGAGTCTTACTCACATGCTTTTTTTGACCACCCGTAATAGGTGTGCCAACGCTAGAGGGTAAGAGTACATCTTATCTGGTGGAGGTGATTGCATTACACTTGGTTTACTGCATGCCCATGGTGCTAGTTATATGAAGACATCCAATAGAGTTATCTATGCTTCATCAATTACTATGCTTCATTATTTTATATAGACTCTGATATGGACTTTTGATTAGTATTTCGCCTGTATATATGTTTAGCAATTTCATAATTTGAGTCACTAATTTATTCACTTTGCTGATTTAGCGCGACACTATTTTTTAAATTTTACACTTTTATATTGTATATGCCATTCTTTCTGCCTGGACACTTGAGAATATCCATGGCATCCAAAAAGCGTCTCTTTGTGTCAAAAGTGGTTTTTGATCAGCTAGAAAACACTAATAGTAAATAAGAATCATTTGCAGAATTGAGTGATACTGATTTGTGGGGAAATTTGTCATCAGACACTGAAAGTGACGACAGCGACAATTCTGCAACTGAGCAAATTTCAGTGTTTTTGACTTGATTACATTATTGAATACATTTTATAATTATTATATTTTTATTTTTGATAATTATTTATAGTTATTTATTATATTGTATATATTTTTTTATATATATTATAATTTATGATTTTGTTATTTCAAACTTTATCATACCCGGGATGTCTACTAGACTCTCGTCTTAAGTGAGTTATTCCTAAGAATTACAGGCCTACAATATAAAACGCCAAATTTCTATAAGAAACAATGTACCGTTTTGAGACGCAAAAATCTGACATAATCATACCGCCAGGGAGGTTAAGATAAAATATACTGCCCTCAAAAAATAAAACTTAAAACATTAAACTCCAACCCTAAAACAATAAGCCTACCACACTGCAACTTACTGTTGTGTAGCATGACTGTATTTAGGACCGTTCAGATATGTTCATCTACTACAGGTTTTCACAAACTGACAAAAGGCTGCTGGGAAATATGGATTTTATAGAGAAGGGGCTGGCATGTATAAACTCACCATTATTGGCCCTTCTAAGCCTCCTGGCCATGATATTATTGCTGATTGTTTGTTAGAGCAGTTGGTACAACAAAGTTGTATTGTGCAAAACACGCATGCTCCAAAGTCAGGAATGGCCGGATGCTAATTACAATCACCTGAACGTTCTTTCCCCGGACGTATGATCGTGTAGTGCAGTCAGTATGCTACATACAACAGCCAACATACGATTCGACACGGTCGTACGTGCGATCGTCGAACCGTGTGTACGGGGCTTTAGTTTCCTGTTTTTCCCAACTGCAAACAACTTGGGTACAGATTGAACTTCATTCAATTGGAACCCACAGCTCATTCCTTTTAAACCTTTTAAAGATCCCAACCTATCTGATTATGTGAAACAACATTTTATGAAACTTTAAACAGTTTTTCTATTACGTTGGATTTTCTGTTCAATTTTCATTACAGTTCTTCGCTGTAAATGTTGCATGTATCAAGAGAGCACCAAGTATCTTACAAGAAGGAAAGGCAATTCAGTAGGAACCACCCTCAAGAACCTCTTACAGATGTCTTTTCTAGGCATATTCCTGAGGTATGCCCATTGCACATTACTGTGGGATTGGGAGTGTGTGTGAGCGTGGTGTGTAGAGGGGGAGTTTACAAACAATTACATAAATGTTATTCTGACAATGGTACCCTAATTTTGTCTTCTGTGAAGATTGTAGTAGCCCCATGTTCTCCAGAGTAGTAGTTTAAAGCGGGGTTCCACCCTTTTAAAAGTCAGCAGCTACAAAAAGTGTAGCTGCTGACTTTTAATAATCGGACATTCACCTGTCCCACGCTCCAGCCATGTGGCCGTCCGAAGCCTCACTCTTCTCCCCCTCCTCCGTGCGGTACTAGCATCACAATTGTGGGTGCCTGGTTTTGTCTTCAAAGCCGGGTGCACACTGTGCATGCGCAAGCCGCGCTGCAGCATTGTGTATGGCCAGTGTATCTTCTGGGACCTGTGACATGTCCCAGAAGACTGCCGGGTGGGAGGGGGGTGAACTTCCTTCCAGTTCCACAGAGCCAGGAGAGGAAGCGGGACCCTGTGAAAACAGGACCCCTGGTCCCCACCAAAAAGATGACATGCCAATTGTGGCATGTCAGGGGGTTACCTTCAGACATCAGACAATAAGCACATTACCAACAAATTTCTAAAAAATTAAGAATACATACTGTATATATACAGTATATATATATATATATATATACACACACACACTATATTACCAAAAATATTGGGATGCCTGCCTTTACACGCACATGAACTTTAATGGTATCCCTGTTTTAGTCCGTGGTTTCAATATTGAGTTGGTCCTTTTCAGCTATAACAGCTTCAACTCTTCTGGGAAGGCTATCCACAAGGTTTAGGAGGGTGTCTATGGGAATGTTTGACCATTCTTCCAGAAGCACATTTGTGAGGTCAGGCACTGATGTGGATGAGAAGGCCTGGCTCGCAGTCTCCATTCCAATTCATCCCATAGGTGTTCTATCGGGTTGAGATCAGGACTCTGTGTAGACTAGTCAAGTTCCACCACCCAAAACTTGCTCATCCATGTATTGTTGGACCTTGCTTTGTGCACTGGTGCACAGTCATGTTGGAACAGGAAGGGGCCATCCCCAAACTGTTCCCTCAAAGTTGGGAACATGAAATTGTCCAAAATGTCTTGATATGCTGATGCCTTAAGAGTTCCCTTCACTGGAACTAAGGGGTCATAGCCAACCCCTGAAAAACAACCCCACACCATAATCCCCCCTCCATCAAATGATTTGAACCAGTGCATAAAGCAAAGTTCATAAAGACATGGATGAATGAGTTTGGGGTGGTGAAACTTGAGTGGACTGCACCTCAACCCGATAGAACACCTTTGGGATGAATTAGAGCAGAGTCTGCAAGCCAGGCCTTCTCGTTCACATCAGTGCCTGACACACTCCTAAACCTTGTAGACATCCTTCCCAGAAGAATTTAAGCTGTTATAGCTACAAAGGTTGGGCCAACTCAATATTGAACCCTACGGACTAAGACTAGAATGCCATTAAAGTTCATATGCGTGTAAAGGTAGGCGTCCCAATACGTTTGGTAATATAGTGTATATATACAGTATATACTGTATATACAGGCAGTCCCCGAGTTACATGCATTCTACTTACAAACAACTCGTACTTACAAACGGAGGGAGACAACAGGAAGTGAGAGGAAATCTACCTTAAGGAAGGGAACCCTTGTTTCCACCAAATGATAACGACCCCAAACACACATCCAAAATGAACACTGCATTGCTAAAGAAGCAGAGGGCAAAGGTGATGGACTGGCCAAGCATGTCTCCAGACCTAAACCCTATTGAGCATCTGTGGGGCATCCTCAAATGGAAGCGAAGAAGTGCAAGGTCTTTAACATCCACCAGCTCCGTGATGTCATCATGGAGGAGTGGAAGAGGACTCCAGTGGCAACCTGTGAAGCTCTGGTGAACTTCATGCCCAAGAGGATTAAAGCAGTGCTATAAAATAATGATGGCCACACAAAATAGACACTTTGGGCCCAATTTGGACATTTTCACTTAGGAGTGTACTCACTTTTGTTGCCAGCAGTTTAGACATTAATGGCTGTGTGTTGAGTTATTTTGAGGGGACTGCAAATTGACACTGTTATACAAGCTGTACACTCACTACTTTACATTGTAGCAAAGTGTCATTTCTTCAGTGTTGTCACATGAAAAGATAGAATAACATAATTACAAAAATGTGAGGGGTGTGAGATACTGTATATATATATATATATATATTTATACAAACACACACTACTGTACATACAGGTATATATATATATATATATATATATATATATATATATATATATACATATACTTTTTAAATCATATTTCTCCTTCAGCTTTACTGACAGCTTAATCTAACAGATGCTAGCTAACTTGAAAGAATGAAAATTCTGTTGTTGTTATTCTATAATATTACAATACTTATGAAGTGACAAGCTCTAAAGGCTAGCCCTACAGATGGAGTATGTCTCCAAGTGCGGCAAGACGTTACTGCACCACACAGCTCTTTAACTCTTTAATGACATAGCCCGAGATATGAAATTATAGCAGATACATTTTTAATTAAATACAGAAAATTTCTGAGCATTCACAAGAGCTAGCAGACATAAAAAATGACTAATATGTGCAGAGTTTACCAGCTAATACCAGGCAAAGAAAGCACAAAACATTTAGAAACACTTACAGGGTGGAACACATGAAAACAATCCCTGTAAGTGACAGATGCAATTGTATAGGCTGATTTGTGGGCAGCAACTACTTCTCCCTTTCTTAATAAAAAGCAAGTATTTTCCTTGAGATACATGTTGCCAACTGGCAAACGCCTATGTGCTAACTCCCACACCCTGCAGGCTAATGACAACAGGTATCATGTGTGGGTGCTACCTGGCAGGCTTCTTCATGCTGACTCGTTTTTTTCTGAAGGGCAACTCTGCTGCCACCTGCCACAGGAATTCTATTTATATAATCTGTCTCACTGCGCTGCAGATCTTTTACGTAGGGG
>BLSH010182636.1:121186-137615 GCA_018402905.1 Glandirana rugosa
TCCCTCTCCAAGATCGACAACGACAATCACTGTGTAATAACAAGTATTTAGTAGAGGATCAAGATTTCCCTCTCGAAGGGCGACAACGACATTCACTGTGTAATAACAAGTTTTTAGTAGAGGATCAAGATTTCCCTCTCGAAGGTCGACACCCACACTCACCACGTAAAGAACGTGGTTTTATTTTTCAGGTCAATTCAACCACAAAAGTTTCTTTTTTTCTAAATTTAACCATAATTATTTATGAATGTATCCCGATGTATCATGTAAACGTCCGTGTTACTCCTCTCGTTTATTCCCTGCACCAGTACCACGACGACCACTACGACCACGACGACCACAACCACTTGGAGTACAACCTTCCTCTCCTGCACCAGCTCCACAGCAGCACCAGCATCACCAGCAGCACCATGACCACGTCCCTTATTTGCTCTCCTCATTGTGCCTGCAAATGTACTATGTAGCCCTATGTAAGTATTTATTAATACCAATTTAAATCTTTTTTTCTTTGAAAACACCAACTTAACTGGACTTTTTATTTTGGTGCAAGAAATGCACCACTCACACCCACAGCTGGAAGCTCTCCCTTTAGAACTAGGAGATGATTTTTGAACAATAATGTGTCACTTACAGCAACAGCGGGAAGCTCTCCCTTTAGAACTAGGAGATGATTTATGAACAATAATGTGTCACTAACAGCAACAGCTAGAACCTCTCCCTTTAGAACCAGGAGATGATTTTTGAACAATAATTTGTCACTTACAGCAACAGCTGGAATCTCTCACTTTAGAACTAGGAGATGATTTTTGAACAATAAATAATGTGTCACTTACAGCAACAGCTGGAACCTGGCCCTATAGAAGTAGGCAATGATTTTTGAACAATAATTTGTCCCTCTAAGCAACAGCTGGAAGCTCTCCCTTTAGAACTAGGACATGATTTTTGAACAATAATGTGTCACTTAAAGCAACAGCTGGAACCTGGCCCCACAGGAGTAGGCAATAATCTGTCCCTCTAAGCAGAAGCCTCTACCTAGTGCAGTCAGATCGTTGTGTAATGCAGGGTTTGATCTGCAATCTGTCACTCAAAGCAGCAGTATGTGAAATCTCAAATTACTCCCACAATCTGATCGTTGTGTACGATCCCACAATCTGATCATTGTGTACGATCGTAACGATCATTGTGTTAGGCAGGGTTTGATCTGCAATCTGTCACTCAAAGCAGCAGTATGTGAAATCTCGATTCTCAAATTTCTGCAATCTGTCCCTCAGAGCAACAGTAGTAGTAATCTCAGGATGCAGGATCAAATGTTAAAATGTCTGCAATCTGTCCCTCACAAAAACTCTGGCAGCTTCCTCTCCCTATACTATTCAGAGTCTCAGAGAGCATGTGACTGCAGCATCAAGTGACTCCAGCTTATATAGAGGCTGGGTCACATGATGCACTGGCCAATCACAGCCATGCCATTAGTAGGCATGGCTGTGATGGCTTCTAAGGGCAAACTAGTGAAACGCTTGTTGATTGGCTGTCCTGCAGCTATTCAACATGCATGATCAACTACTAGAACCCAGAACCCGAACCCAAACGCTTTTTGAAATGTGCGTGTTTGGGTCCGGATCCCGGACACCCCAAAGTTCGGTACGGACCCGAACGTTACAGTCCGGGTTCGCTCAACACTAATCTTAAGTACTGTCAAAGGTATTGCCAAATAAACATGGCATTGCCCACGGCAAGTGTTAAAGATAAAGTGGTTCAAGTGTATGTAAAGCAAAAACTATTTTTTAATATGTTTTGGACTATGTTAGGAAGTGTTATAAACCCTGTCAGATCTTATTGTTGTTCGTGGCACAGATCTATAAAAAAGATAATAACGTTTTAGAAGGTGGAAATATGTTCATTTTAACAATCTAACACGATTTCTTAAAACAAAAAAGTCTGTCCTTCAAAGTTATGGGTCTGTGAATTTAGAAAAGCAAAAATACTGGGTGCCAATTTTTCTGTTGTATTTTTTTAAATGGCAAGGATAGAAAAGTATAGATTTAGTTACTGTCAGTTTACAAAATTGCCAGATATTACAGATCTAACTTCACAAAGACCCTTTTTTATAAAATGGCAATTAAAAAAAGTGTTAAATTCTTAAAGTTATTCTAAAATTAAATAAAGAAACACAAACACAATATGATACTCATTTTTTGGTCAAATCTAAAAGAAGTTATTTTGAGCAAATAGATACCTAACATGTAATGCTTTATAATTGCGTACGCCTGTAGAACGACAAACTATGGTAACTAAAAATCTTCACAGGAGATGCTTTTTAAAACCTTTACAAGTTATCCATTTAGAGTTACACAGGAGGTCTGGTGCTCAAATTATTGCTCTCGCTATAACTCTCTTGGCGATACCTCACATATGTGGTGAGAACACTGTTTACATATAAGCATTTTTTAAAATTTTTTAGATTATTTTTTTTATTTTTACACTGTCTCACATAAAATCATGGCCCATAGTGCCCCAAAAAAAACACTCTTGACCTTGCTTACTCTCTCCCTTGTGCCAGAATACTCTTACCAGAAATATCCTTCCATAACAGGACTTATGGATAAACAATTTCTTTATATTTGGGGAGACCTCTTAGAGGTTGTTTGCAGTATTTACATAAAATCATAAAAAAGCAAAAGTCGTAGTCCAATAAAATTGAACTCAGTCACATTTATTTGAAATAAAAGCTGCTCATATAAGATAAACTGAAACCCATGTAAAATACACATCCAATCTATTTCTTTGCTACTGCAAACTTCTGGATCTTCCTGACAATTGATGTATGCCATGCTTATGGCATTGCCTGCTTGAATCCGCAATGTAAAACCATTCATTAAAGGAGAAGTACAGTCAAAGCTTGTGTTTCTGTATTCCTCCTTTGGATCACAGGAGTGCAGACCCTTCTGCACTCCTGTGATCTGTTTCCAGCAGACAGCAGGCTGAAGCTGTCGGCTGACATCACAGAGCTGATCCAGGCTGGGGAAAGATCTCGATCTACTCAGATTCCTGGACCAGCAATCCACTGAGAGCCTGTTCCAGCCACTCCCACCCCCTCCACAGCCCAGTGTTCCATTGAATGCAGGGAGCAGAGCAGAGAGCTTGTGACTGACAGTCACCAGCTTTATGCTCACGGAGCACTGAGAACTGAGCGATCAGTGGTCTTTGATCGCTCAGTTCTCAGTCTTAGAACCGGCAGCAGACCAATGCAGCATCGGACCGATGTTGCATCCACTTAGCTAAGTATGAATTAAAAAGAAATAATATCCCAAAGTTCTCTTTTAAGAAGATCTGATGTTTCAGGGACAATAAAAACTGCCTATAGCTCAATCACGGCCTCCCAGGGGCTGCCCCACCCTAGTGGGCTGGTTGTGACCACTGGAAAAGATTTTTATTCTATCCTCATCCTCTTTGTCTGTGCTCATTCTGTTAGTGGTTTATGTACAGCATAACGGACACAACTACTTTTTGGGTAAATTGGCCTCACTTTGTCATATCCAACTACCTTGTTTTGTAATACCTTGTACTGTAGTCGTTTTTATACATTTGTGAAAATCCAATAAACAGTGTTAAAAAAAAAAACTAGGCCAAAGGAATTGCCTCAAAGGATGACACCCTCAGATCTAGGATTTTTACAAAAAAGTGGAGAACCAGTGGCCTGCTGGTATAGAAAGCTTGAGTCTGCGTGTGTAAAGTTTTCCATGAGGAAAAAGCACCCTGTGCTGAGCTTTGTGCAGAACAACCTATTATTCCAAACAATGAACCAGTCCCAGTGATGATCTCTGAAGGTTGAAACATCTAGAAGTTAATATTCTACTATAGACCTATATCCCTCCTTAATGTAGACATTAAAATATATGCCAAAATTCTAGCCAACCGATTACTACCCCTGCTGCCATCCCTTATTGGAAAACATCAAGTAGATTTCATCTCTGGTAGAGAAGCCAGGGACAACACGATCAAAGCCCTAAACATTCAACATTGGCTCAAGTCGCACAATCAAAAAGGGTTC
The DNA here is from genome assembly GCA_018402905.1 of Glandirana rugosa. Classification (NCBI taxonomy): domain Eukaryota; kingdom Metazoa; phylum Chordata; class Amphibia; order Anura; family Ranidae; genus Glandirana; species Glandirana rugosa. The sequence goes on from BLSH010182636.1 coordinate 125,235, forward strand.
TTCCTCTCATTGGACGCGGAGAAGGCGTTTGACAGGTTGTCCTGGGATTATTTAGGTGCAGTCTTACGAAGGCTTAGCATCCGAGATTGGATGTTCAATGCAATCATGTCCCTCTACACAACCCCGTCCGCCAGAGTCAGGGTTAACGGTCACCTGTCAGACGCCTTCTCCATAACAAATGGGACGAGACAGGGATGCCCACTATCCCCAATTCTCTTCATTCTGACACTCGAACCCTTCCTGAACTGCCTTCAAGCCAACAGTAACATACAAGGTATTCCCATAGCCAATCACACCTACAAAATCGCAGCTTTCGCTGATGATATTCTGCTCTTCTTACAAGAACCACATACATCCCTACCCAATCTTCTAAAAGAATTAGACCAATTTTGTCACATCTCCAACTTCAAAATTAATTATAGCAAATCCCAGGTGTTAAATATATCCCTACCTGACGAGACAGTTCTACAATGCGAACGCAACTTCCCCTTCCACTGGGCCCGAGATCACATTAAGTATTTAGGGATCAACCTAACACCAAACATTTCTGATATCTTCTCCAAAAACTACCTACCCACACTGAAAACAATTATTAGCGACCTAGATAAATGGAACAAAGCCCAATTCTCCTGGTTCGGTAGAGCCGCAATTATCAAAATGAATGTTCTTCCCCGCCTGCTCTATTTCTTCCAAACCATTCCCATCAAAGTCCCGTCCTCCTTCTTCCAAACATTTAATAGAGTGTGCTCCAGCTTTCTATGGAGGCGGAAAAGGGCCAGGCTCCCCTTTAAACAACTGTCTAAACCCAAAACAAAAGGAGGTATCGGCCTCCCAGATCTTCAGTGCTATTACTGGGCGTGCCACCTGGCCAGAATAGTAGACTGGTCGATTCATGGACCGTACAAAGACTGGGTCTCCCTAGAAAACTCCTTTTCCCCCCTACCAATACAATCCTCTCCCTGGCTAGTGACATCAGACATACCCTCAACCCTCAAATCTCACCCACTCATAAACACCACGCTTCTCTGCTTCAGAACAACATGCAAAACACTTAAAATATCGTCTGTCCCAGGACCACTCACCTCTTTAAAACTCAACCCGGCTTTTCCTCCAGGTATTTCAGAGAATTTTCTGAAAGACACATGGACACATAAAGAAATACTCGCCCATCACTTCTTCATAAATAACAAGCTGCTAGACAGAACCTCTTTGCCCACAAAACACACCTCAATAACATGCCCTCTTTGGACGTACTTCCAAATACGACATTTCCTAACATCCATTAATCGAGATCTCGCCGCCTCTCGCCCCCTGACCCCATTTGAATCTCTCTGCACGCAGGACTCACCGCAACAGCATCTAATATCCACTATCTACAATACCCTCACCTCTAACTGTCCCATGAAATCTTCCAAAATATGTGCCAACTGGGAAAAGGAACTAAATATTACCTTAACAGAAGAACAATGGGAAAACATATCCACGTTTGCACACAAATCTTCTCTAAATGTCTCAACACAGGAAAATAGCTACAAAGTGCTGTCCCGCTGGTACAGAACTCCAGTATTGCTTCATAGAATCAACCCAGCTTTGTCAAACAGATGCTGGAGATGTTCAGACGAGATAGGCACCCTGACACACATTTGGTGGTCATGCCCACTAATCCAACCATTCTGGAACCAAGTCAGAGACCTGATAACAGACATTTCAACATTCACGCTAGACAATACCCCAGCACAATTCCTTCTCCACCTCTCAGACATTCCCGCACACCACTACCGCAAAACCCTGATTCCACCGTTAATAAACTCAGCTAAAATGTGTATCCCTCTCCATTGGGGATCAAACCACCCCCCCCACTATCAAAGAATGGCTCATACGAGTTCAGAAAACTGCAGAGATGGAAGAGCTAATCGTGATTGCCCGAGTAAATTCTCACATACATGGGCGTGCTGGAACCACTTTTGCACCTCTGATAGATTCAAGACCCTAACAGACACTCCCTAACACCGCCCACAGAAACAGCTCACACATTGCAAAACACCTAAGCGCCACCTCACGGAAAATACAAGCACCTAGAAAACAAAACCAAGCCCCCCCCTCCCCCACACAGGGGAAGAAAGAGGGTGGGCTACCCATACCCGCTTCATATCCCCCTCCTCCACAGAGAGAAGAAAGATACAGGAAAAGACCAACAAGTTCATCCCTTGACTGACCCGGATGATGGACCCGAGCATTGGGGGTCACAACCCCCGATCCCCCCCTCCCCTCTATCCCCCCTACCCGCATACCCCCTATCCCACTTTCCTCCCCGCCCACCCATCCTACCCCCCCTCACCCCACATATATCCCCATGCTACTGATTCCGCTCAGACTAGTTTAGCATACTCCTACTCCCCCAAAGGCTACAATCCCCGCAAACCACACTAGACGACACAGAAAATACTTTATCTGCAACACAATATATGAAAGCAAGACCAAGGTATCACGAGACTAATATAACAAACTCTCCTAATGTAAACATTGAATTGGTAGTTTTTGATGCTACAATTTGTGATCACTGATGTAGCCTATAACTCTGTGACCGAAATTTCTATTTACTAAATGATACTCTGTAACCTTAAATTACATTTCAATAAACTTTATGGAAAAAAAAAAAAATATTCTAGCTATGTTCTGGGATAGAGTGTGTTGAACTGCCAACATCCAAATGTATTATATATGCAAATGCAAAAAGTGCAATATGGAACAACACCCAATGGATTTTAAAGGCAGAAAAAATAGGGTATGTTTCTTTAAAAGGCAATGGCCACTTTTATTAGTACAGAATATAAAAAAAGAGAATTGGGCACAGAGACCCAAATTTTAAATAAAACACATATAACAATTATATAATATCAACAGGTGTACATTATACAACATAATTCATATGAACCCAAAAAGACAATTGACAAAAACTTTGTCATGGGCATCTTGCGTTTCAAATGGACATTAACCACTTCAGCTACGGAAGGTTCTACCCACTTCCTGATCAGGCCATTTTTTGCGATACGGCGTTGTTTTAACTGACAATTGCGCGGTTGTGCGACGTTGTACCCAAATAAAATTGATGTCCTTTTTTCCCACAAATAGAGCTTTCTTTTGGTGGTATTTGATCACCTCTGTGGTTTTTATATGTTGTGTTATAAACAAAAAAAGCATGAAAATTTTGAATAAAAAACAATATTTTTTACTTTCTGATATAAAACATTCCCAAAAATGTAAAAAATCTAATTTCTTCATCAGTTAAGGGCCAATATGTATTCTGCAACATATTTTTGGTAAAAAAAATCCCAAGAGGCCTAAGATATAACACAAGGCTTCTTGCATACTGCAGCTTAAAAATGCTCAGTACAGCTTATTTTTTTACTGAACTAAAATACAGCCCATTAATTGTAATGTGCCTATGCACACAGGTGTGTGAACAAGCGCCGTGTATTCTTCAGTAAAAAATAAATAGAAAAATCTGCATTTTTGGTCAGATATTACTCCTTATGCGCGCACGTGCCCACAAATACGTGCATATGCGCGTGTTTGCACGCAAATGGCCATAACATATTGCGAATGTCGCGCATATGCACTAACGCATATGCACGCGAATACGCGCGAATAGGTCTCTTGCACGCGACACTCCTGTTTAAGCATCTACTTATTCAGCTGTTCAGCTGAAAAAGTAGATACTTAAAAAGGAGTATCGTGTGCAAGAGGCCTACAGGTTATTTTTAATAAATTTACTAAAGATTTACTAAATCCACTATGTGGAGCTTTCTTATACCCACATGCACTTAGGGAGTATTATGAACATACAGTGAAGGTGACTGTGAAGAGTACCCGTGGTCACATTTTCATAAGGAGCAAGTGGACCCCTACAATTCCATCCATTTGGGGAAATATATCCATACAGTGGGATCACTGTTATTTATGGGCCTTCTTTATCCATCGTTGTGGTAAGTGCATAATATACTAGCGGTGGTGGGACTACTGTCACAACAATCTTTGGATCATCACAGATCTTTTGATTCGATTATCACTATTTCCGCATGGGCACTGTGTCCACAGCATTTTGATTTTTTGCACTACAAGCACTTGAAAATGGACTATTAATATTACATATGGAACATTTCTTTTTTACAGGGTCAGGCACTGTATGCCAACCTATAGTGTTATGATATCTGTCTAATACTTATTTTTATGTAATTTATATTTATACTTGTCACTTTACACTAGATCTAACCATTTGTGTGCACTGGAGTAAATACATATACACATACTATTAATGGACCCAAACAAGGAATCCACAATTAAGCACTACACAATTTTTGATTTACATGTTGTTTAACATGTTGTATCAAAAAACAAACAGCCTGGAAAAAGGTAGCTAAGGAAAAGAGAAAAAGAAAAGGCAGGGTAATAAACAAGAACAAGTTTTCTTTGAAAAAAAATCAATTGCAGGTTTGCCCGAACTGACATAACATGCAAATTAAAGAAGGAGTCTTTAATCTGCATACAGTTTGCCTCTGTCAGTGCCTTAAAATACAGTGCTTTGGCTGACCAACATACAGCTGAGCCTCAAAGATTGAATTTTACCTCTGTGTTGTCCATCCCTTGGTGTTATATCACAGCTAAAATTGAATGCTAGGCTGAAACCTTACAAAATAATATATAAATATCATTATATAGTTCCCGGATTTCAAGATCTTTACCCCTTGTTTTCCTCCTTAAAGCGTCTCTTCAGTAATTTATTCATCTTTCCATCTATTAAATCTTCTGTCCTTGTTGTTTTGACTTTGGATAGTAAAACTTTTTTTCTGACAGTAAATACCTTATACCGCCCACTTCCTGTTTCTTGGCTGGAAAAAATGCCTAGGCTTATGACATCATGCACAGCTCTCTCTCTCACTCTCGTGAGAGTTTGCCAGGAAGGGAGGGAGGAATGAGTCATAAGAGGGCCAATGAGAGCTGCAGAGCTGGAGGTGTGCCTGTGTAAATCCAGGAAGTGAACAGGCAGCAGCTTAAGCTGCCCACAGTTAAAATTATTGCAGTCAGACTCAGTGGAGGGAGATTTCTGCAGCATATTTGACAAGTACAGAATCACAGTATATATAAAATAATATGCAAAGTGGTTAGAGGGAAGCTTCAGAATGGCAAAGATGTTTTTATGACAAATTATGTGAGCAGACTGCAGTTCCTCTTTAAAGGAGACAAATCCTTGGCCTGTCCTAGGCAACACATCTGTTGAATCTGTACAGGATCTTATAGCCTAGATAGGCAGTTTTTCAGCTATAATCATTCCAAAGTGTATTTTTTTTCTCCGGCATTATCTCCCAAATTGGCCTCAATATTCAGTTAGTAAGTGAATTTTTTGTCCACTGTACACAAATATTTCCAATTTTACAAGCATTTGTTGTGTTCATGCATAGAATGCAAATAATAATTAAAAAAAAAATCACAATGATTAATTAAGTAACGTTTATGTAATCTTTTTTTTAAAGGTCAGAGTATAGCTAAGCTTAGCACCCAATCGGATCTTGTCTATGATTACTTTAGAACATTCAGAACATATAGTAGAACAGCTGGCTGGTTGCTAAGGTATGGTGCATTGTTCACATTGCCTTTTGCCTTTTTTTAATAAGCCTGTAAGTAACACCATTTATACTGAAAAGCTAAGTCCTTGCATTTTCGAATTTAAGATTGATTCCAGCTTAGTATGTGAACTGTTGCCATGGACAACTATTGGGTAATTTGGGGTCTCTGTAAAACCAGGTAGCACATTGGTATTGTTTGTGATAAACATGATGCCTATCCTAGAGTTATTTAATAATTGAAACCCCTACAGTGACTGCACATGCTTCACTTATAACAAGATTGGTGGAAAAAATAGGCACTAAAAATGGAGAGGTTGACAATGTATGGCAATATTCAGTACAAGACCTGTGTGCTTTTACCTTTCCTGAAAAGTTGAAAGTAGTGATGAGCACACCAAACAAAATTAATTTCACTGGACATTTACTGAACACTTGAAAAAAAACATTTGCAAACCTTGAACATTATGGGCCAACCCCATTTAAGTCTATGGGTGCCAAATTTTGTCATTTCTATCTTTCCTTTTCAAGCCCAATTTGCAAGATTATGGCAAATAAATGGCGTGAGTAACTAGCTTTTACAAAAAAAAAAAATACCATTTAACGTGAAATAGGTCTTTTAATAGGGTTTAAAGGGCAATACAGTAAAACCTCAGACTGCGAGTAACACGGTTAACGAGCGTTTCGCAATACAAGCAGTTTTTTTTTTTAATTCTGACACGGCGCCCCTGGAACTGTGGCCATATACAGTACTGCATAGACAAGCAGTGACTGTGGAACAAATTAACTGAGTTTCTATTGTTTCCTATGGGGAAACATGCTTTGATATATGAGCATGGGCATCCGCAGGTAGGGGCAAGGGGGGGGCAATTGCCCCCCCTGGAATCAGGGATCAGATCAGGGGTTCCCCACTAGGTCCTTATCCTCCTGAGCCATGTATGCAGTTTCTGACAGTCTCTTGGGCCATGTATTCAGTCTCTGACCGTTTCCTGTACCCTGTCCGCAGTCTCTGACTGTCTCCTGTGCTATGTCTGCAGTCTCTGACTGTCTCCTGTGCTATGTATGCAGTCTCTGACTGTCTCCTGTTCCATGTCCGCAGTCTCTCACCGTATCCTGTACTATGTCTGCAGTCTCTGACCATCTCCTGTACAATGTCCGCAGTCTCTGACCGTATCCTGTACTATGTCCGCAGTCTCTGACCATCTCCTGTACCATGTCTGCAGTCTCTGACTGTCTCCTGTACCATGTCTGCAGTTTCTGCCCGTCTCCTGTATCCTGTCCGCAGTCTCTGACTGTCTCCTGTATCACGTCTGCAGTCTCTGACCATCTCATGGATCATGTCTGCAGTCTCTGACCATCTCCTGTATCATGTCTGCAGTCTCTGACCATCTCCTGGATCATGTCTGCAGTCTCTGACCATGATAATGTAATTATGACATTGTCAAAAAGGGGCAGAGCATGGATGACCTTGAAATTATGCCCCCCCCTGGAAAAAGTTCTGCGGACGCCCATGTATACGAGTGCTTTGGATTAAAATCATTCTCCTGGAACGGATTATGCTCGTAATCCAAGGTTCCACTGTATTACAAAATACACAATTTCTTTAAATAACATTTTCTAGAGATGCATTAAGCATCAAATGAATGCAAAAGTTAAAACAAAACTATAGTCACTAAATGACAGTTCTGATACCTATCCTGCTTCTCTTTGAAAACAAAGCACCTAGAGGATCCTGAGCAATGTTATTGACCATATATAGTCATGGTCATTGTGATATAGGGAATTCATCTCTAGCGCTCTGTGACCGCTGTGTCCTTTGGTCACATGTAAAGAGGCTTTTTGATAACTGAGTCTGACAGAGCACAGTAAGTACATTGCTTACACTGATCATCAGTGAAAAACGTATATGTCTTGTGCCGCTCTAATCACAAAACACCCAAGTGCTCCTGTGTGTGAATCACCGTTCAAAGCACTTGGGTCTCTTAAATGCTGTCTTACAAGAGTTTTTTTGCTATTGCGGTTTTACACCATGGAGCTTGCTTTCTTTTTACATGCTACTTTAATTAAGGTGTGAGATCCTGTCTGCTGGTTTACCGGTAGATGTGGAGTTTGGTGGTTTTTCTGCTGATTTATTTTGCTGGTGTAGCCATTAACCGTTAGAGGTGCAACATACGTGAATGACCATTATAATCTTTGGTCATACATATCTGGTATTTGCACTTCATTTATTGGACATTTTTTGAATATTGATTTGGACTCTGGAGTCCTGAACTCTGCATACATTTGAAGCCTGTGTCCTTTCTACAACCATTTTTAAAGTGGCAGGGCCCGCACTATCACACCATATTTGGTCAATGATGTCAGCCAGCATCTTCAGCAGGTATGTTGGCTGCCAGCCAGGAACTTGTTTTTCAGCGGCAGCTGGTGTATTAGGGGCGCTTGGGTGCCGCCTCCCCACTGCTAAAAAGAAAAAAAAGTCAGCCCGGCCCCCCTACAGGTCAAAGCAAACAAGTATATGGCGCAACACCCTGAAAAAAACATATAAATCCCATCAAGTCTTTTAAAATAGTCCATATGTGGCTGGTATAAGAACCAGCATTAGTAAAAAGTCCCAGCACAAAGGTCAGCCTTCTTAGAACCAGAAGCAAAGTCCTTGTAACACTGGAAAAAAAGAGAAGAAAAGAGGCGTCTCTAAGTGCAGACTTTAAAAACAGTTTATTAAAACCAACAATTGGCAACTCACATGAAACAGAAGTTAAAAGGCACATAAGCAGGTCCTCAAAGGGGTAACATCAGTGAGACGTCCATAGGCCAGGATTCATAGCACCATCATGAACTGTAGCAAGCGTCCCTGTGAGTTGGTAACCGGCCGGAGACAGGGAAATCTTGAAATGAGGCTTGGTTCCGTGGCAGCTAGAGTCCCAGGATGATGACGTCACTGGACAGCAACGCGTTATCCGAGCCGGCGTGCTGCGATTGGTGTGGCAGCCGCGCTCCTTTATCAAGCTCTACACCCTACAGGTGGCGCTGGTACATTGACTTTCTTTTTTTTTTTTGTCGGCTCCTTGGCTGACAGTAGTGAGCCTATTGGTCAGCCATTAAAGGCTCTGTTTGTGCACTGAACAGGCTCACACACATAGCCTGATTGGCTGCCCTGAGTCTGCGGCTCAGTGTGGTTGGATGTGGTGGCCTGGGGCGGGTCACTGTGGCAGCGGATGTGACTCCCGCTCCACAGAGACCCTGACTGCCCGGTGACCGTCCGACTATGAGGGACAGCCGCTCTCCGTATGCCGATCTCTGCAGCCTCACAGCCCACTTCTCAGCATGCTGAATTGTGCAACAATCCTGCCTGCCTGCCTATTGGATGGGATAAGTGCGGGACTTGTCCCAACCTCGGGGGGGTGTCTCTGCAATGTACCCCACCTGTGATACTGGCTGCATAACTGCACCCACCTGTGATACTGGCTGCATAACTGCTCCCACCTGTGATACTGACTGCATAACTGCCCTCACCTGTGATACTGGCTGCATAAGTGCCCCCACCTGTGTCACTGGCTGCAAACTGCCCCACCTGTGATACTGGCTGCATAACTGCCCCCACCTGTGTCACTGGCTGCAAAATGCCCCCACCTGTGATACTGGCTGCATAACTGACCCCATCTGTGATACTGGCTGCATAAGTCCCCCCACATGTGTCACTGGCTACATAACTGCCCCCACCTGTGATACTGGCTGCTAACTGCCCCCACCTGTGATACTGGCTGCATAACTGCCCCCACCTGTGATACTGGCTGCATAACTGCCCCACCTGTTATACTGCCTGCATAACTGCCCCCACCCGTGATACTGGCTGCATAACTGCCCCACCTGTGATACTGGCTGTATAACTGCCCCACCTGTGATTCTGGCTGCATAACTGTCCCCACCTGTGATACTGGCTGCATAACTGCCCCACCTGTGTTATTGGCTGCATAACTGCCCCCACCTGTGATAATGGCTGCAATTTACCCCGCCTATGATATTGGCTGCAATTTACCCCACCTGTGATATTGGCTGCAATTTACCCCCACCTGTGATATTGGCTGCAATTTACCCCGACCTGTGATATTGGCTGCAGTTTACCCACCTGTGATGCTGGGGCTGTATACTGTGTCTTGTGATGCTGAGCTGTATACTGGGTATTGTGATACTGAGCTGTATACTGTGTTCTGTGATGCTGAGCTGTATACTGTGTCCTGCAATGCTGGAGCTGTATACTGTGTCCTGTGATGCTGAGCTGTATACTGTGTCCTGTGATGCTGAGCTGTATACTGTGTCCTGTGATGCTGAGCTGTATACTGAGTCCTGTGATGCTGGGGCTTTATACTGTGTCCTGTGATGCTGAGCTGTATACAGTGTCCTGTGATGCTGGGGCTGTATACTGTGTCCTGCAATACTGAGCTGTATACTGTGTTCTGTGATGCTGGGGCTGTATATTGTGTCCTGTGATACTGAGCTGTATACTGTGTCCTGTGATGCTGGGGCTGTATACTGTGTCCTGTGATGCTGAGCTGTATACTCTGTCCTGTGATGTTGAGCTGTATACTGTGTCCTGTGATGCTGAGCTGTGTACTCCTGACACAATATGTGGAATACAGGGGATGGAGTGGGTGGATTATATAAGGGGTGGGGCTTATTATAAGTAGGAGGGGTCAAAAAGGAAGGGCGGGCCTGGCACCCCCCATCCTAAAACTTCACCAGCCGCCACTGTTGTTTTTTTGAAGAGTGTTTTGCAGTAGAGAAATGTCAGCATGTATTGTTGTGTTTTTGCCAGTGGGGCAGTGTTTATCTTAATGGATCTACATGGAATAATGATTGAACTGACCTTGGATTACATTATGGGACTTTTTTAAATATGTTAAACTTTTACTATGGTGTTTGTGTGTTTATATACTTTGAGTATTTTGTATCACTGAGGCCCCTTACACACTTCTGCGACTTGTCCTGGGACTCGGGACTGCAAAGTCGCATTATAAGGCGTACCCATGATTTCCAATGAGTACCATTCATATCTGTGCGACTTCAAGTCACACTGAATTCAGAGTAGTCCCTGAACTACTTTGGTCTGACTTTGACTCAAGTTGAACTCCATAGACCTCAAGTTTACAAAGGCATTCCCTGAAATTGCGTAAAAATCGCGGCCGCGGAATTACGGCAAAATCGGTGACTTCCTAGTCGGGGCAGCGTGAACTCATTCACGTGACCGGATGTAGCAAACCCCGGCATACACTGGGCCAGGTAAGTGAGAATCTTGTCTCCATCAACACGGGGACAAGGTGCCTTGCCGTGTACAAGGTACCCAACCAAGGTTGATGGCATATGGTATGGTATAGGTGCAGGGTCACACGCTTGCTTTTCCTCTCTTTCCAGACCAGCCAGGCTGCATTTGATATCTGGTATAGATTTTGGAGGGGGACCCCATACCATTTTTCTTTGTTTTTGTGCATGGTATCCCTCTCAAAAATCCATACTAGACTCCTATCTAGGAATGGGGTCTTCTATGATTTTTTGGTTTGACCCCACACATTTTTTTTGTGTGAGAGTCCCCCTTATATAGTCATGCAGCCTGGATGGCCAGGAAAGGAGGAGGCAGCTAGTGTGGGTCCTTCCTTAAAATTCATACCAAGCCCTTATTCTAGATGGGGACCCAGTGGTGTATTTAGGTTTTGTGCTGCCCTAGGCCTGACTAAACTCGTGCCCTCCCCCACAGTTGCGGAACCCCTGCTGCCCACCCAACAACTCATTGGTTGGGGCCTGCCGCCTGGGCCCTTCGGGATGCCCGGGCCCCACATATATATGGGCTGTCCTCCTCTAATGGCGGCCCTGCCTGTATTATCATACTGGCAGCACTACAGGGTGGGCCATTTATATGGATACACCTTAATAAAATGGGAATGGTTGGTGATATTAACTTCCTGTTTGTGGCACATTAATATATGTGAGGGGGGAAACTTTTCAAGATGGGTGGTGACCATGGCGGCCATTTTGAAGTTGGCCATTTTGAATCCAACTTTTGTTTTTTCAATAGGAAGAGGGTCATGTGACACATCAAACTTATTGGGAATTTCACAAGAAAAACAACGGTGTGCTTGGTTTTAACGTAACTTTATTCTTTCATGAGTTATTTAAAAGTTTCTCTTTGTTTATAGCCATTGACATGTCACTGAGGTTAACACGTGCGGAGCGGATAGAAATTGTGTTGATGTCTGGTGAACACAGTAACCGGGTCATTGCAGCAGATTTCAATGCAAGACAGCCTACGAGACCACCCATCTCCCATGCTACAGTTAGCAAGCTGCTTGCTGAGTTTCGTGAAACTGGTTCAGTGTTAGATTTTGTTAAAATGTGGACGCATGAAATCTGTCACTAATGAAGAAACATCAGTGGCTGTCCTAGCTTCATTCAGCAAGAACCCACAGCGTAGCACTCGTCGCATGTCACTGGAGAGTGGCATTAGTCGAACATCCCTTCAGCGGATATTAGCTACTCACAAATGGCACCCTTACAAACTCCAGCTACTGCAGCATCTCAACGAGGATGACCCAGATCGGCGCACTGAATTTTCAGAATGGGCAAAACAAAAATTGGAACAGGACCCTCAGTTTACGCAGAAGATTTTGTTCAGTGATGAGGTTAACAAACAAAACCACCGCTATTGGTCTGACACTAACCCACATTGGATAGATCCCTCCAAGACTGTTGGAACCAAAAAATTGATGGT
>BLSH010182636.1:145630-156152 GCA_018402905.1 Glandirana rugosa
TAGGCTCCTACTCCACATCCACCCCCCTTCCCATTTTTTTATTTGATTTTAATTTATTTTCCCTATCCCCATTTATTTGTAGGGCACTTGCCCTAGTTGGAAGATGATTTTGGAACAGTTATATGGTTTCTACCGTTAATTAATACTTTTCAGACACAGTTTGAAGATGATCCACATTCACCTCCATTTTTGCTTTTTTTTGTTTTTATTTTTTTAAAAATATTTAAAGTTATTTCCCTGTCCCCATTTTTTTTTGTAGGGCACTTGCCCTACCCTTACCCCCATTTTACTTCCTTTTGCAGCCCTCTGGGGCTTTCCAGGACTTTGCTACAGCCATTTTTGTGCCTAAAAGTTCGGGTTCCCATTGATTTCAATGGGGTTCGTTGTCCGTGCGATCGTTCGGGTTCCGTCCGGACCCGGACCCGGACTTTGTCCCGAAGTTCGGACGGACCAGCAGAACCCGAACGTCCAGGTGTTCGCTCAACTCTAATTACAAGGATTCTCCTGGAACAGATTATGCTCATAATCCAAGGTTTCCACTGTATAGAGCAATCTTTAAACAACCTATAATAATGTGCCCCCTAACATGACTGAAATCAATGACATCTTTTAACCAATTAGGATCCTACTTTATTCTACCATAGCATGTGTGAGAAGAAGGAGACAGATTGTACTGCAGTGTCTGTGATGAATGATGATCATGAATTTATGGTATATGGAAATTCGTTAGTACCTGACGATAGCACTAAAGGGGCACAGAAAGGAGGCATCCAGCACTAGTGACCACTTTGTTCATGTAAAGCTTTTATAGGCCATTGTGTCTGATGTTCTATGGAAAAAGGCAAGCAGACACAGTGGAAGGACATGTACCTAAACACATAAGCCTTGTGCACACGGTGCGATGGTCGTACAAAATGGTCATACAACAGCTTGATCATCCAACCGTTAGCAGGCGCGATTAGAACAGCCGACGTGCGACGGTCGTACAACAGGAGTTGGATGAGCAGACTAGAAAACTTTGGTTGTACAATAAGCGGTTGTAGGACCATTGTATCGTGTGTACAGAGAAATTGGTCCAACAAACCTGTACGTGCGAAACACGCATGCTCAGAAGTCAGGAACGCTCAGAAGTGTCCGTTCATGGAAACCTACGTTCCTAATTCACAAATCACATGCACCTAAACTACCTCTTTATACGCTCGTAATACGTCACTACGTTCTGCTTGGTCGCACGTCAGCATGCGAGACACAACAGCCAACATACGATTTTGGACGTCCGGTCGTACGACCGTTGCACCATGTGTACGAGGCTTAAGGCTCCATTCACACTAATGTATTTTTTGATGCATTTTGCAGAAATGCAGGGAATTTTTTTAACATGGATTCCTATGGAACACGCTTAAATGAATGCATTTTTGTATCTGTGCGTTTTTGGAAAGGGTTGGGGACTTTTTTCCCGCAAAATTGCAGCGTTTTGCATGTAATAGACTTCAATGGGTATGCAAGAAAAACGCAAATGCTTTTGATGTGTTGTTGACGCATCTTTACCACAATTTTGCGGGGGGATTGGGTTTCGCGTTTTTAAATCTGCCTAGCAACAAAACCCCCCCCCCCCCCAAAAAAAACGCAAAATTGTGGTAAAAACACAGTAAAACACGGGAAAAAACCCAGAAAGCACAACAAAAAGCACTGAAACTCTCAAAAGCAACATGCATAGATGTAAATCGAGCCTAAAGATTATAGTGACTGAAAATCTTGCAAACTTTTGTCATTAATTGCCAAAAATTCATGGATATCTACATCAAACCAAACTGTACAAAATCGAATTCTGGCTTAGAATAATTGGTTCCCTGTCTGTAATAAATTGTGTAGGACCACACTGATTAATGTAATGTGATCTACTGACAACACAATCAAGATAAGGAGGGGGCGCTCAGAAGTGTACTTTAGAGATAAGCTTGTTACCTATTTATATTTGATCTCAAAGGTATATGCGTTGAAATCACATGATTACACAATACCCACATGTAAGTGGTACTATTCTTGATTTTGCATTTATATTTATTAAAGAATACATGGCTTGCTAAGTCAGCCCATGATTGTGTGCTCTATATTTGTAGTACAAGTGAGTATCTAAGCTACAGATTTGTACTGTACTACTGATTTATTTTTTCTATTCATTACTTTCCACCCAGTGCTACAATCTACTACACAGTCTGTAATGAGTGTTTTATTAGTTTTTTTTTTTTTTAACCTTGGTTAGTGAATGTGTTTTTTTTTTTCAAACATCTAATCATCCTCACAAAAAAACCTGTTTGTAAAAAAAAAATAAAAAAATCTTTGCATATTATTCAGTCAGTGCTAATGCAATAAGTTCATTAGGTTAGGTGAAAAATGTAACTCCTTTGTTAAATCACCTTCGATTTTCTGCATGCTTTCATATAGTATAACATGACAAAAACATGTGTGCCCATGCAGAGCCAGTTAAGAGATTTGAGAGCATATATGAAGCTTTCTGTAATCACAACAAATGAGGTTTTTAGAATAAGCTTGTTCAGCAGTGGCTCTCTTTGCAAATAAATGGGTGTTCACCTGGTCTTGATGAGTGCTCATGAATATGTATCCCCTCCTAGCCGATGGTAAGCCTCATACAGCTTTATGTAGACATGCAAATATGTTACTATGGAAGAAATGATAATGCTGCACCACAAAGTCAGTCTAGCACATATTTAGCTACATGCTGGGGTTTTGCAAATATAAGTTTATAGAGCTATTGTATGTCTATGTGTCAGTGTAAACAGCATGCGTTCCAAATAATTTACCATTTCTGGGCACAGCAGGTCCAAATCAAGTCCTTGTGATTGATGGTGAAAGGAATTCTTCTTGTTCACAATTACAAATACATGTAAAAAAATATATTTTTATTTTTCATCAGATAAAAATATAAAATATCACAACTTGCAGGCAGCAGGTAGTAAATCCAAACCAGAACAGTAGCCTTCTGGAGGCTAATTTATAGCTATGCTAAGGTAGATCAGACTATTCAAAGTGCTAGATAGCTCAGAACCTCTCTGCAACCTTGAAAACTGAGTACCATGAATGTGCCATGCATTAGATGCTTATTTGAAAAGTGAAAAAATTACTAATGACTAAAAACTAGTCTATGTGACTTTTTTCCTAAGTAAAGCACAGCATGGGGCTATTCAAAAAAGAAAATGGAAAAATGTACCTCTTCTCCACCACAGGACTTAATTTAGTCTTCTAGGATGAGTGATGACCAGCCAACCAAGTATCACCAAACTGGGGATATACTGTGGATGCAGGCATTCAACTCTTGAAGAAACATGACCATGGCACCCTCTACTCATAGTGTAACTGTGTACCTTCAGGGACTGCCCACCACTGGAGAAGAGGTGACTATGACTGCAAAAAGAGGAATTTAGAATATGGAACTGAAGAAAGTGCATAGAAGGGCAACCAAATTGATTAGTGGCATGGAGGAGCTCAGCTATGAGGAAAGATTAGAGGAACTGAATTTATTCTCTCTTGAGAAGAAGAGATTAAGGGGGGATATGATCAACATGTACAAATACATAAGGGGTCCATATAAGGAACTTGGTGTGGAGTTATTCACTTTGAGGTCATCACAGAGGACAAGGGGGCACTCTTTACGTCCAGACAAAATAGATATAATCTCCAAATACGGAAAGGTTTCTTTACAGTAAGAGCTATGAAAATGTGGAATAGACTCCCTCCAGAGGTGGTTCTGGCCAGCTCAGTAGATTGCTTTAAAAAAGGCCTGGATTCTTTCCTAAAACTACATAATATAACTGGGTATTAGCATTTAAGGTAAAGTTGATCCAGGGAATATCTGATTGCCTCTTGGGAGATCAGGAAGGATTTTTTTCCCCTGCTGCAACAAATTGGACCATGCTTCGCTGGGGTTTTTCGCCTTCCTCTGGATCAGCTGTGGGTATAGGATTGTGTATATGGGATTGCGTGATTTTTTTTTTTTAATTGGTTGAACTAGATGGTCTTTTTTAACCTGACAAACTACATATGGAGTAACTGCTACTTTTTCTTTTTTTATTAAACGAAAAAAAAAAGTATATTCCCATGTTGTGCTTTAAAACGGAGTTTACCCACAAATACATCTTTATATTTTTCAAATCCTCTAAGCATGGGAATCACCTTTGGAAAAAAAAAAATGATACTTACCCTAAGTACCCTTTTGCTATGTGGTCCCTGTAATCTTCCACTTCCTGATCTGTGGCACTGTGCATCACTTCCTGCCTTGCCTGGGTTCATGAGAGATGTGAGTCCTCATTTCCCATGAGTCAGTGGGCATCCCTGAGCTGTAAAGTCGCGTTATTTCCAGACAGGAAATTACATAATTTTGTGGGGGAGAGCCATGTTATCTATCTTGCCATAACAGCGGGGCGGGACATTCCTCCATCACTGCCCATTGTTATGGCAACGAGACATACATTCGAGATGTGCATGTTGGTTACCCAGCATGTATCTTATCCAGGAAGAGACTCGAGGAGGGTGCGAGTGGGCTTCATATGCCCACAGCTAAGATGGGAACTTCCAGTAAAGAAAAAATCAGCATAGTTAGTACAAAATAAATAGGAAGACTACCCGGATTTATAGCAATCAATTACTTTATTTATGTAATGAACACTAACTAGGTGGATGCCAGCAAAAAAAAAATATGTGGGCGGAACTTTGCTTTAACCACTTGCCGATAGGGATAGGCCTAACATCCTCCAGTTTGGTTCACTTCAGAACACCTCGAACAGGCAAAAAGTTCTAGTGAACATGCAAACCTTATTAACCACTTCAGCCCCGGAAGGATTTCACACTTTAGGACCAGAGCACTTTTTGCGATTCTGCACTGTGACGTTTTAACTGACAATGGCGCGGTCATGCGACGTTGTACCCAAACTAAATTTGCGTCCTTTTTTCCCACAAATAGAGCTTTCTTTAGTTGGTATTTGATCACCTCTGCGTCATTTCTGATTGCTGCTATGAACAAAAAAAGAGCGACAATTTTGCAAAAAAACACATTTTTCTTAATTTTTACTAAAATACAAATCAAAAAAAAATAAAAAAACATTTTTTTTCATCAGTTTTGGCCGATTTATATTCTTCCTCATATTTTTGGTAAAAAAAATAGCAATCAGCGTTTATTGATTGGTTTGCACAAAAGTGGCCGCATTTACGGATGATGAGAATTCATTTCTGGGGTTTTTTTTTTTTTTTACTAGTAATGGCGGCGATCTGCCATTTTTAGCAGTACTACGATATTTTAGCGGACATGTCGGACCATTTTGACACTTTTTTGGGACCACTGGCATTTATACAGCGATCAGTGCTATGAAAATAACATGAAAATTTGAAAACAAGGAAAATTTAACAAGGGGGCCCCCAGATTTTGGCCCCCTTGTTAAATGTAAAAACCACAAGAGACAGTTTTTGACAATTCCTTTATTAAAAAAGGAAAAAAAAATGTCCTGGGGTGTACATCCATCGTCAATCACGGACCCGAGAAATAGAAAAAATGAAAAAGCTCCACCTGGATGGGAGGGCTCCCGCTGACTGCTGTCTCTGTGTTTTGACAGTTTATAGGCAAGGGCGGGGCCATCCAGAAATGTAGCCAAGTGACCCCGCCCCTCTGACGTCACATGGTGTCACATGACCCCCACCCTTGCCCATATAACAGTTGTCAACACTAAGAGACAGCAGGCGGAGAGAGCCCTCCCATCAAGTCGGAGCTTTTTTTGTTTTTTCTATTTATCGGGTCCACCAGGTGTCGTGATTGAAGATGGATGTACATTGCGGAACACCTTTTTTTTTAACCACTTACCAACTGGGCCCCTTTTTTACCTTTGTTGGTTACAAGTTAAAAACTGTTTTTTTTTGCTGGAAAATTACTTAGAACCCCCAAACATTATATATTTTTTTTGTTCAAACACCCTAGAGAATAAAATGGCGATTGTTGCAATACTTTTTGTCACACGGTATTTGCACAGCAGTCTTTCAAGCCCGATTTTTTTTTGGAAAAATTTCACTTTTTTGAGTTAAAAAATAAGACAACAGCAAAGTTAGCCCAATTTTTTTCTATATTGTGAAAGAGGATGTTACGTCGAGTAAATAGATACCATACATGACATGGTTGAAAATTGCGCGCACTCGAGGAATGGCGACAAAATCCGGTATTTAAAAAGTTCCATAGGCGACGCTTTAAAATTTTTTATCGGTTACCAGGTTAGAGGTGCAGAGGAGGTCTTTTGCTAGAATTACTGCTCACACTCTGGTGATCGCGACGATACCTCACATGTGTGGTTTGAACACCGTTTTCATATGCGGACGCAACTTACGTATGCGTTTTCTTTGCTGCGCGAGCTCGCGGGGATGGTGGCGCTTTAAATTTTTTTTTGTTTTAATTTTATTTATTTTTAACACTGTTCCTTTAAAAAAAAATTCTGATCACTTTTATTGCTATCACAAGGAATGTAAACATCCCTTGTGATAGTAATATATGGTGACAGGTACTCTTTTTGGAGGGCTGGGGGGTCTAAAATCCCTCCTTTGCACTTCACAGTATTCAGATCACCAAAAACGGCGATTCTGAATACTGTATTTTTTTTAAAATTGGTGCCGTTAGCCGCCAAGTAAACGGGAAGTGACGTTGTTACGTCGCTTCCGGAATTTCGGAGCCAATTACGGCTTCTATCAGGTCTCCTTCTAGCCGGCGGAGACGCTGGATCATCGCTCCTGTCTCCCGGTGGGACGGGAGGCTGGAGAAGAGCGGCAGAAGGCGGCAGGAGGGGGGATGTCCCCTCCCGCCCCCTGGGATAACAACCGAGCGGCTCCCAAGCCGGATCGGTCATTATCCCTGGATAGCCGACCATCAGCTCTAAAAAATGTTACCGGGATATAGCCTGCAGCTGCAGGCTGTGTCCTGGTCAAGCTGCTCAAAACCAGCCTCCGCCTATTTTTACGACGCTGGGGCTGAACCGGTTAATAAAGGAATTGTCAAAAACTGTCTCTTGTGGTTTTTACACTTTTTTGATGAATGGGTAGGGTTACTATGTACCCGATACCCATTCACATAGGTGGGGCTGGGATCTGGGGGCCCCCTTGTTAAAGGGGGCTTCCAGATTCCGATAAGCCCCCCCGCCCGCAGACCCCGACAACCACAGCCCAGGGTTGTCGGGAAGAGGCCCTTGTCCCCATCAACATTGGGACAAGGTGCTTTGGGGTGTAGGCGCATAAGGTTCTGGTATGGATTCTGGTATGGATTTTGGGGGGACCCCATGCCATTTTTTTATTAATTCTGTCATAAGGTTCCCCATAACCACTTCAATACACTTTCACCCCCTTCCTGCCCAGACCAACGTTTAGCTCTCAGTGTTCTCACACTTTGAATGACAATTACTCAGTCATGCAACACTGTACCCAAACAACATTTTTATAATTTTTTCACACAAATAGAGCTTTCTTTTGATGGTATTTAATCACCACTGGGTTTTTTATTTTTTGTGATATAATTAAAAAAAGAGTGAACATTTTGAAAAAAAAACACCTTTTTTTAGTTTATATTATAAAATGTTGCAAATAAGTAATTTTTGTACATAAATGTGGGCCAACATTTATACTGCTACATATTTTTGTTAAAAATAACCCAAATTAGTGGATATTTAGTCTGTGTGAAAGCTATAGAGTCAACAAGATATGGTGCAAATCATAAAAAAAATTATCACATCGGATGCACTGTGCTATATACTCTGCCCTACACTGTGCTATATACTCCACCCTACACTGTATTATATACTCCGCAGTACACTGTGCTATATACTCCGCCCTGCACTGTACCATATACTTCGCAGTACACTGTGCTATATACTCCGAAGTACACTGTGCTATATACTCCACCCTACACTGTACTATATACTTCGCCCTACACTGTACTATATACTCCACAGTACACTGTGCTATATACCCCGTAGTACACTGTGCTATATTCACCGCCCTACACTGTACTATATACTCCATAGTACACTGTACTATATACCCCATCCTACACTGTACTATATACTCTGCAGTGCACTGTGCTATATACTCCGCAGTACACTGTGCTATATACTCTGCCCTACACTGTCATATATTCTCCTCAGTACACTGTGCTATATACTCCACCCTACACTGTACTATATACTCCGCAGTACACTGTTATATACTCTGCCCTACACTGTGATATATACTCCACAGTACACTGTGCTATATACTCCACCGTACACTTTACTATATACTCTGCAGTACACTGTGCTATATACTCCACAGTACACTGTGCTATATACTCCGCAGTACACTGTGCTATATACTCTGCAGTACACTGTGCTATATACTCCACAGTACACTGTGCTATATACTCTGCCCTACAATGTGATATATACTCTGCAGTACACTGTTATATACTCTGCCCTACACTGTTATATACTATACAGTACACTGTCATATACACTCTACACTACACTGTGCTATATAATCTGCCCTGCACTGTCATATATACTCTGCCCTACATTGTTATATGCCTGCCTTACACTGTGTTATACACACTAAGCTGACTGACTGCACACTACACTAACTTCCTGCCTAATTTCCATTCATAAACACTATATACAGCCGCCGTGTAAGCAGCAGCCATATATAGTGTGGGGCGTGGACTTAGCCCCTGAGCCATAATTGGTCAATCATGGCTCTCACAGCACATCACACTGTGATTGGCCAAAGCATACAGGTCATGTGCATGCTTTGGTCAATCAGCAGCTATTAATGCACTGCGATCTCGGGTGAACTTCCTGCAAGCACCCCATATGTACATGATTCTGCTCTTCTGGGAAGGGGCGCGTGTATGTGATTAGTCACAGTACAGGCCGATCAATGGGTGCTGGCCAATGGATGACCGCTGGCAGCCACTGATTAGCGAGAAGGAAGACAGGACAGAGCTCTGTCCTGTCAGCAAGTATGTGCTTGTTTTTGTTTCCCTGCAAAGCATGGAAAAAAACAGCATATCTCTTAGTGAAAGCACCTCACAGTAAACACATAATCACTGGTTAGGCACACATTTAAACATTTGATCGCCTTAGATGTTTAACCCCTTCCCAGCCAGTGTCATTAGTACAGTGACAATGTATATTTTTAACACTGATCACTGTATTAGTGTCACTGGTTCCCACCACCAACACAGTGTCAATTAGTGTCAGACTGCCTGTTATACTATCGCAGTCCCGCTATAAATTGCTAATCACCACCATTACTAGAAAAAAATAAAAAATTCCAGTATATATACCATAGTTTATAGACACTATAATTTTTGCACAAACCAATCTACAGTATCTCACAAAAGTACACCCCTCACATTTTTGTAAATATTTTATTATATCTTTTCATGTGACAACACTGAAGAAATTACACTTTAAACAATGTAAAGTAGTGAGTGTACAGCTTGTATAACAGTGTACGTTTACTGTCCCCTCAAAATAACTCAACACATAACCATTAATGTCTAGCAACAAAAGTGAGTACACCCCTAAGTGAAAATGTCCAAATTGGGCCCAATTAGCCATTTTCCCCTCCTGGTGTCCTGTGACTCATTAGCGTTACAAGGTCTTGGCTGTGAATGGGGAGCAGGCGTGTTAAATTTGGTGTTATCGCTCTCACTCTCTCATACTGGTCACTGGAAGTTCAACGTGGCACATCATAGCAAAGAACTCTCTGAGGAACTAAAAAAAAGGATTTGTTGCTCTACATAAAGATAGCCTAGGCTATAAGAAGATTGCCAAGACCCTGAAATTGAGCTGCAGCATGGTGGCCAAGACCATACAGCAGTTTAACAGGACAGTTTCCACTCAGAACAGGCCTCGTCATGGTCGACCAAAGAAGTTGAGTGCATGTGTTCAGCGTCATATCCAGAGGTTGTCTTTGGGAAATAGACCTATGAGTGTTGCCAGCATTGCTGCAGAGTTTGAAGGGGTAGGGGTCAGCCTGTCAGTGCTCAGACCATACGCCGCACACTGCATCAAATTGGTCTGCATGGCTGTCGCCCCAGAAGGAAGCCTCTTCTAAAGATGATGCACAAGAAAGCCCACAAACAGTTTGCTGAAGACAAGCTGACTATGGACATGGATTACTGGAACCATGTCCTGTGGTCTGATGAATCCAAGATAAACGTATTTGGTTCAGATGGTGTGAAGCGTGTGTGGCGGCAACCAAGTGAGGAGTACAAAGACAAGTGTGTCTTGCCTGCAGTCAAGCATGGTGGTGGAAGTGTCATGGTCTGGGGCTGCATGAGTGCTGCCGGCACTGGGGAGCTACAGTTCATTGAGGGAACCATGAATGCCAGCATGTACTGGAATATACTGAAGCAAAGCATGATCCCCTCCCTTCGGAGGCTGGGCCTCAGGGCAGTATTCCAACATGATGACCCCAAACACACCTCCAAAACAGCCACTGT